>CM056597.1:23299721-23539074 GCA_029721355.1 Tegillarca granosa
TGTGCATAAATACATGTTTTTTATAAAGATATACAAGTTACACCAAAAATATGGAGTTTTTTCACTTTTTCTTAAGGTTCTCAAAGCAGGATCATTTGGGAATTTTTACCTACAACATTGGGAAAATGTATGCTTTTTGGCATTGGGAATGGGTCCCTTTACCAGACCCTGTGAGTGGCCAGAAAATCCCTGTCTATGTTTTCAAATTTCAACAAAATCAGTAAATAAATAAACTCGTAATGGCCATTTATAGGTTTTTGCTATTTATGTTAATGACAGAAGCCGTCTTAGATTTAGGATTACATGTCGGAACAATTTTAATCTATAGTTACTAAGGACCTTCACACCAAATTTCATTGAATTGGCCAATTAGTTTCAGAAAGAAAGAGTAAAGTATATGGATACCAGCATGCACTGACTCAAGCACACTTTACCAAACCATAAGCTTATCATGGCTTTGCCAGGTGAGCTAATAATAATAATAATAATAAAGAAATAAGTTAACTTTTAAGTTGTTATAATTATACAGAATAAAAGATGGAAACAAAAACAATATGTCACTAAAACTTCCGTACAAGTCAATAAAATCACAAACCAAATTTGCAGTAACATGAGTATTAGACGGTTTTCTCAATTTCCATATTTTTCGCTTAAAATAATCATTACACCTGCCAATTAAACATGACCTCAATTTATACATTCTATAGCAAATATATCACCAAAACTTCACTTTTTGTGAACAATGTTATTTAAAGATTTGCTCAGATTTATTAATCTAATTTCCCCCAAGAAAAAAATGATTTTATAAGAGCATCAATCCATTTAAAATTTAAAACTAAGGACTCTATATTTCATTCACTATAGAAAACTTTAAAACAAGTCCATCATTATAGCACACTATAAAAATAGGCAATTAAATCATGTAGATGTTCAACCTTTCATGATTTTCAAACATTTAATAAGAAAATAAAATCGAAGTAAAGATAAACAATTTAATGAAAAATTATGAAATCATAATTCTCAAAGATTAAAATTTTAAATGGCACCACAAAATAAATGCTCCTAAAAAAATTTGAAAAATATCACCTTTTATAGAGAGAGCCACACAATAAATAATTTTTCCCATTATAGTAAAATGATGAATTTTTAAAAAGAATTTTTTAAGTATTTCACCAATGATGCCTTACTGGCACCGCAGTTGTAACAAAAATAGTAATATTTTCAAAGTTACCCGCCAAAAAATTTTGTCACAAAGAAAATATTGTTATTTTTACAGAACCATTCATAACAAAAATCAAGTCAAGAACTGTATAACTATTATATAAATTTGCAGCACAAAATTTTCATATGCTGTTTGCTCTGTTACACATCAACTTTTTATTTTTAATTCAGTATTAAACCAAAAATAACACAAACAGTTATTACATGTAAGGATGAATATTAAAATTTTTGGTATAAATTTTTATGTCAGTTTAATGGAATGTTATAGTATGTGTGTTACGATAATTTCTAAAAATTTGCACTAAAATGTTTAAGTGCACAAAAGCACAAAACCAACGTGTAACCTTGAAAACAAACTTCAAAAAATAATTTCATACAGATCAATATTGGAAAGGTTTCAATAGAAAAATTCATAGGACACATGTACAAAAGTGAATCATTATGACCTTTAATGCTCACTTGCTCATGTTTCTTTTTTTCAATCAAAAGTCAAGATTTGTTTTTGTGAGTTATTTTAACATTTCATGTGAATTCAAATAATAATAATAATAAAAAATAATTAAATTAACCTGTAATTAAATTTTCCTAAGAAAACACCACCATTTTTAGCCTAACATTGGCTGTCATCAATTTGTATGGATATACATTCTAAATAAAAACAAGAATCCTATGGAATTAGATGTCTCACTTGGTTATTTTTTGATCAAGAAGAAATACATTTTTTAGATTCAGTATTGACACAATTTTGTGAGGTATGCATAATTAAACTATGATGACATTTATTTTTTGCATTTCAAAACCAAGATTTATCTCCCAAAATTGAATAAATTGTCAACAGATATTGTATATAATTTAGAAACTACTCAAACAACATATTCAATTGAATTCACCAATTTTAACATTTTCTCAAAATATGTAGTTTTTATCAGAAAAACCAACAAAAAGGTCAATGTTTCCAAATTATTCGTAAAATATATGTAAGTTCCATCTTGGTACATGATAAATTCAAAATTTCAAAACAAAACATTGAAAAATGGGTCAGTAGGAGCATTTCTCAAAATTCCTTTCTTTCCCTCTAAAACTTCATGTTTTTTCCCCAAAATTAGTTGTAACATCAGTCTTATATAATACTCATGTAATTCATAATTAAACTGCACGATTGAACTGTGTTTCAAATTTCACTCTAATAACAGTGTAAATTTAAGAGATATAGACTTTAACATACAACTTGCACATTTTGACAAGTCGCTGACACCGGAAAAGTAAAACCTTAGTCTCGCCTTCTGAGGACCAAAGTCACCAGTCCAGACAACAAACAGTGTACCATACCTTGTAAAACAATCAGCTATTCATCATTTGGATGGAAGTGTTACAAAATCACTGTGATTTCCCATGTTTCATGTTGTTTAATTTTTGATCTTATATGAGGCAAAGTTTGTGAAGTTAAGAATGGTTAACTTTTTCACTTTCAACAAATCGGTGTTATGAATACTTTTTTCACTATTCAAGTAAGGCTTGAAATTTTTTCAAAGCAGTTCTGTTTCTTCTTCTGTCCGCCGTCTCTTAGTACTTTTCCTATGTACTGGAAGTAAATTATAAACACTTGACCTTGAAAAGTTTAAACCCAGTTCTTGTGTCACAGAGGGTGTGGCATGATAAAATATCCCATTACACAATGCTAAAACATCCAACTGCACAATGCAATCAGTACATATCACAGGTAAAAACTTGAATGTTAAACTCCCATTCTTGTGATCTTAAGTGTACTGGTATTAATTTCACTGTCACTTTTCTCAGCTTTACACAAATCTTAAACAGAAAACATTATTAAGATTATTCAGGATGAATCTGGATGATATATAACATTATAAAGATTATTCAGGACAATACACATACAAATCCCAACTATAAAGTATAAAATATACATGTAGTTTAAATGAATGAACATCTTGTTTTGCTAGGAACACATATAATACAACAGCAAACAAGTACCTGGTAAAACAAGGAAGCAACAATATGCAGCTAAATACAAGAAGTTAACACATTAAATGTGTAAAGACATGTATAATATGGGTGAACAGATGCAGTGTAAAACAAAAGTTCACAGTTCATCTCATAACAAAGATTAAACTTCAGTAGAACATGCAGAACCAACATAAAGATGTGTTTGTGAAACATCTATGCCCCTAGTAGCAGCTGTTTATAGAGTTGTACTCTGTGTAGTCAAAGGTAAACTTTTAGTAAAGTCGCAAATGTCTTGTATAATAAAGCTAAATGCAATCAGTGCAAAGCACATGTGAAAACTTGGATATATCTCTTTGGGTGCTAAGTAATGAATTATCTCCCCTTAGACCAAACCAGAAGTACTATTTTGAAGAAGATCAGAAACTGTAATAATTATTTTTGAAAAACTGTTATTTTTTGTCTTACGATGTACATCATTGAAATTTTGCCTATCTGTTGTAATATTATTGAAGATTATAAAATAACAATCATTTTAATGAATTTTGTACATTGTATAAACCAAACTCATAAAACAAAATTTAATTGTGTAGCAAATGATCTCTCATCAAAAGATCTTACTCAGTGAAAAAAGTAATGCATAATATGCCAAAAGTAAGCCATGTCATCAATTCCAAGAGAGTCAACATCTTAAGTCATGAAATCGAGAAATTACAAATATTAAAATCTGCTTCAAAATATATTCATGAATGTCCAATAAAGTTGCAAAAGCAAATATAAAAATGAGGTCATTACTATATATCACTATCACTAATTATTGCCATGAGGAAATCCACGACGATGTTTGGAGCAACAAAAGAAAATGTAATATCATTAACTTGGTATTCAGAACAGTCTCTTGTGTGTTTTCTTTATCAAAGAAAATAAAAACAAATACACAAAAAAAAACAATGTTAAATTTTTTTGAATATTTCTGTCTGATGAAAAATATATAAAATAGTAGTAAAAGCAAAAAGGAAAAAAAAATACCTGTAGGTTATTAGCTTGAACCTTTTACTTTGACAACATTTTAAAGTTCATTTGAAGAAAATGCTAAAAATGAAAACCCTATGTCACTATATGCTCAAATAGTCGAGTTATAACATTTTAAATCCATTTTAAGAAAATTGCATAACCAATTTTTTGACTGACTTCTATGAAATAAACAAACTTTAGACTAAAGACTCTGAGTTTTTTTCACAGATATTTTCAGTCCAGGTCACCTTGACCTAGTTTATGTAGCCATAGCAACAACATGAACAAACTTGAAATTTAGTATAAAGATATGGGCTTAATCGATATTTTTCATTGCATGGTCATACATGTACATGTAAACATATATGTACATGTAAACATACATGAGCTCGTACATGTGTACATCATTCCCTTTCCATCATTTGCAAAACAGGTAAACACAACACAATATAGTATGCATTTCATACCTGCTACTGAAATATCTGACAAACTCATTCCTTTATAAGTATGCACATCCCCTTTCTCCACTGCAATCAAAAGCTGCAACACCTTAAAAAAAGAAATAAAAGTAGAAGAATTACATGTATGTTGCAATAAAACACAGCTTTAAGTTTTAACTTCCAAAACATTTAAATACAAATTTACTTTTTTTATTCATAGTTTAACACTTCATGACCAGTTTAACTCAACCAAGGGCTTCTTTCAATCTTGAACTTTGTAACATTTGGCAACTAATTTTAAATGATACAACAAGAGATGAAATGAGTTATTGGGTGCCTATTTATCATGTAAAGTTATGGCTGTTATAAAAGTGTTATAACTTAAAATACTGTGCTAAAAGAATAAATTAGCAAAGTTCAGTGGTATTTCCTTGCATATCCAATTCACTGAACTGTTTGAGCATATTGAAAGCTTTTTAAAAATTCAAAATCTGATCATATTTTGACTTGTCATGATGATGCTATGACAAAGCTTGAATAAAAAAATACCAGTTTTTATTATCAGAAAGTATATAGGAATACTTCAGTGCATACAGATAATGGCAAATCTGGTACTCTGATTTAAATTTGTTACCTGTCCCACCTCTATTAATCATATATCATGTACCCCAAACATGATACAGTGGGTACCTTTTTTAATAAACAAATTAATGCTTTATACCAGTAGGGAAAGAGTTTAGTTAATATTTTAGCAAATCAGAAGGCTAATGCTCAAATACACAAAGGAAGCTGTTTTATGATTTACCAAGAAAAAAAATGTTTATAAACATACCACAGACATTTTTTATGTTGAATCGGATAATCTTTAATTCTCTTTGTGGGTTTTGACACCATGACCCAAATACGTTGCCAGCATTTCTTTTTCATTCTCATTCATATCTAATATCTATAAAACATAAAGAGTGAGTGAATAAGATACTGTTTAAAATCACATCAGCATTATTACAGCTTTTCTCATCTAGAAAATTTAAAGTCCATGTCCCATAATTTTGTTGAAAATCAGTGAACCAGAATCAAACTCTGTAACTTATTATGGTAGACTTGCATACCAAATTTGATTTCAATATCTGCAAGTTTTTAAAAACAAGAGGCCCAAGATGGCCCTAATATGCTCACCTGAGTTTAAATGTAACTGGTATGTCTTGATAATACCTGGTTAAGTCATAACATGTTGCCTCAATAGAAGTGGTTTCAGATACCATTATTTTTATTGTTTTGGTTTTTAATTTTATAGGTCACTGTGACCTACTTTTGGTAGCCAAAGCGATCTGACCAGTAGTGTCTGAGAAGAAGTCTTTTGATGGATGTATGGATGGATGGCAGAGTTCTTATCCATAACAAAAGCTCACATGAGCAATTTTCAGATCCGGATTTAAGACTTTACAGATTTGACACATTAATTAAAATATTTAAAAAAAATTGTAAAATTCAACTGCAAATTATTTTTAAAAAATTGTTCAATTAATTAAAATAATGTCACATTACAATGATTTTGTAAACAAAAAAAAAAAAAAAAAAAAAAAAAAAAAAAAAAAATTCAAGGTTTTAGCTTAATCTACATATCAGTATCACATGTACCGTATTTCAAAAATAATAATTCACTAAAAAGTAAAAATACATAACATCTCTTCCATGCACCATTGTAAGTCATAAAATTCAGAAATTAAAATAATAATAATAATAATAATAAAAGTGGCCTCACTGGGATTTGAACCCTCGACCCTTGGGTTGCAGTATCACATGTATTTAGAAAAAAAAAAAAAAAAAAAAAAAAAAAAAAAAAAAAAAAAAAAAAAAAAACCACTAAAAAGTAAAAATTCATAAAATCTCTTCCATGCACCATTGTAAGTCAAAAAATTCAGAAAATAAAAAAAAAAATTAAAAATTAAAAAAAAAAAGTTGCCCTACTGGGATTTGAACCCTCGACCCTTGGGTTGCTAGAATTGAAAATGAAAAAGGTCAAAAAAAGCGACTTGTATTTTACAGAATTTCATGAAAATTGTCAAACATATGTTTCTTCACATAAGATAATGATGTTTGGAAAAAGAGTTCACCTAAATTTATTCATAATTGTAATTTTTGTAAAAGAACTATTTACAATATACAAAAAATAAACGCAAAAATGCGTAACCTAATTTTTCATAACAAATTGATGAAATTCACAAACTTGGTATATAAGATGCTGTAGATGCCAAATATCACATCAGATTTTATCTCAGTGAAGTGGTTTTGGAGAAGAAGATTTTTTTAGGTTTTTAACTATGTAGGTCATTGTGACCCACATTTGGTAGCTATGGCAACCAAAAACACAAATCTGAAAGGCAATGTTCTATAGATGCTTTTGACCAAGTTTAAACAAAATGTGACCAGAAGTTTCTGAGAAGAAGTCGTTTGAAGCAATTGTTGACAGACGGACGACGGAGGGTCTGCCTCTATTGATACCAATAGCTCACTTTAGCACTTTGTGCTCAAGTGAGCTAAAAATAAATCCATAAAACTAATGTTTTAAGGAAATTTTCTAAGTCTAACTCCAATAATTTTATCTAAAATCAGTGAACTGGAACTCAAACTCAAACTTGATCTGTTACTAATGAAGGCCTCACATACTAAATCTAAAATTCAAAAATTTATGTGTGAATGAAACAAAGCTTGAATCTGTTTGTTTTTATCATATCACATGATATTTTAGTCTTATAAATGCTTGGAAATTCAAAATAAATCCTCATGTTATTAAGAAGTGGAAGGTTCTGGGTTTGAACCCCGACCAGGTGTGACCCAAGACTTGAAAGTGTGTAGTGACTGTTTTTTTTGCCAAGCACTCAGCATTACGAAATTATAGTCATGGTTCTCTAAGATGGGAACTTAAAATAGACAAGGTCCTGTGTCACGGATAGATGTGGTACAATGAAGAACCCTGCTGTATAATGCCATCAGCACAACGCACAGGCAAAATTCTGCACTTTCGCCTATAGCTGGCGACATCTCGATATAAGTGAAATATTCTTGACCGGGACATTAAACACCATTACTCAACTCAACTCAACTCATGTTATAAAGTTCAAGAGATGTTGTAAAACAGCCAGTGCTCATATCAACAGAGTGTACTTTTATACAATGAAACATAATGACTAGTCAGCAGTCCATCGATAATTCCATAGAGATTTCTCCACTTCTTACATGGCCGTACAAGGCAAAGTGGTACTGTCACTGGCTTTCAAAGTCAACGGTTGTAGGTTCAAACCTCTCTCAGGACTTTGAAATTTTCTGAGATAATTTTTATCTTCGAATTCTGTCTATACCAGAGCCGTAAAAAGCTTGTTACCAGGTTGTGTTTTGGATGATACTCAAAACTGAGGTCTCGTGTCTCAGTGCACACTAAAGACTCCTCTTTAGAGTTCGAAAAAGTCAGTTGGCCACTTGTGGCCACTACAGAGGATGCTTTCAACTAAAACCGAAAGAAACTGACTGAGCAAAGATAAACTTATACCATAAAAATCTTAAAAGTATGTGATTTGAGAGGGTAATAGGATATTTGAAAAAAATCTGCCTTTCATTAACCAGCCTGTTACTATTTCTAGTGCTATGTGAAAACTATTTGGTGCTGAGTACTTAATGCCTGGTTTCTTGGCACAGTGCCAAGCTGTTATAAAAATTTTATCTGAGCACTGATGACCAACTATACAATTTATCAACAACACAAAGAAACTAGTGCATTTGTAACTGAACAACACATATGCTTTTAAAATATGGATAAACTTTATACAAAAATAAACTCAAGATGTTCCTAAACTCTAAATATGCTTTATAGAAATGTATTTGAAAAACAAATACTTGTAACACCATCAACAAAAAACAAGAATACAAAATGACTTTCCCTAAATTTCAGAGATTTACAGGACATTCAGTCTTGAAAAGCTGGAACTTTTACCCATTCTATAGACTGATCACCATACATCAAAGTGTAGTTTATATGGATATCATAATTGAGTTAAAAATATACAAATCCAACCTAACACATCTGAGATTTCCCTTCTCACTTTTCCTCATATTTATTATTAACCAACTTTCGATTCTTCTGCCTTGTGGTTGTAATTAATTATTTACCTGGTATAGCTTGATGAACGTATTTGATCATTAGCATTTTTCTTAATCTAGAAGACATCAACCACAACAGGCAAAAGTTTAGTAAATTGATGTCAAATTCATGCTTTTCTGGCAGTTTTAAAGCATGTGACATTCAAACATTTTTTCGATTGAGAATTTTATTTTTAAGGTGAAAAATGCAGGGTCGGACCGGGGATCGAACCCGGGACATCCCGCACTATAGGCGAGTGCTCTACCAACTGAGCTACCCAGACCGCTACATTCCTCCCCTGTTATTCTTGAGTTTCCCATGATCCTATGGGAAATCTCTGCCCGAATTCCCTCGGATGGACTTTGTACGGCCGAATATATGTCAGTCCATCACTTCCGAAGGCCACACTGGCCACCAAACTGTAACAGGAGAGAGAAAAAATGCAGGGTTGGACCGGGGATCGAACCCGGGACCTCCCGCAATATAGGCGAGTGCTCTACCACTGAGCTACCCAGACCGCTACATGTGCGAGACATTTTGGAAAATGGGCACAGAGCAAATTCCAGGAACAACATCGTTTTTATGCGAAAACTTCAACTAATTCGATTCCATATCTGATGAAAATAAGTATTCTGTACAAACTTCAGTAGATATCACACAGTACACAGCAGACCCCTTTTATTTAAGTTAGGAATATTTACCAAGAGAAAAGTCACGGGGGCTTGATGTCAAGAATTTTGTGTTTTTGTTTTAAAGATTATTTGTGATTTCATTACAAGCGTGGTTACAAGTTCATACATATCGATAACTTTGCATGAAATCCATTTTTAACAAGTTCATACATATCGATAACTTTGCATGAAATCCATTTTTAACAAACTCAAAAAAATTCTGAAAATTGACACTAAGAAACGCAGCCCCTGTGTAAAAAAAAATATAAATTTTAGATACTGTGAATGGGAACCAAATTAAGCAGATTAACAGTGCTTTCTTAACTTTCAAAAAATTTAATTCTTAGACTAAAATGGGAGATTTTATCGTATTTGAATCATCCGTTTCGGTTATTGTGCCAAACCTGTCAATAGTTCCAAAGACGTCGCCACTAGTGCCTTGGCATTGTACAGCACATTGATAGTGATGTATGATTCTATAGTTAGCGTCCATCGGATATTCGGCGGGTCCTGCGCAAAATCATTAACTTTCTGTATTTTGTCTTTTAAAATTTGCCTATACGAGGACAATTTAGTTTTGAATCGCTACAAAGACAATACTTACCACAATTTTCAGTCAAAAGGAAAGCCGCCATTTTCTTTTTGTACATCGTTTGTTTCCGTCTCTTTTCGTCATAGGTCGTATATCAGAAGCTGCTGATTGGCTGAATTTATACATTTATACATCTCTGGAAAGGTCTAACTATGATGAGCTAACGGTGTCGTATACATAGCCGATTTTCGGGTCCCAATAATTCGGTTTTAGACGAGACGTTATTTTAAGTTTATTTGAAAGAAATTTCAAATTGAACACAAGACTTTTGGAGACCCAACATTATTATTGGGTCATGTCCCAATAAATGGAAAATGACCCAATAGTTAGATGAAGACCCAATATTTCGAGTATGAAAATCACGAACGTCCCAATACTTATGCAAGTTTAAAACTATATATATATATATATATATATATATATATATATATAGATGTACTAGTAATATTTGATAACATTTTTGTCCCAACTCACAAAACTTTTTGACATATAGAAAAGTGATAATATTTGATAACATGTTTGTCCCATCTCCTAAAACTTTGTGACAGACACAGAAGTGATTATATTTACCATTAATCCCCAGATTCCATTAAGTCTTAATTCTGCTTCATGTCTTCCTGTGAGATTTACCAAAATACTTATAACTCCAGATTCTAATATTGCCTGTAAGAAATAAATTACAGATAAGATAATATCCAATAATACAGAATATCAATACCACTAAGAACTGTCACAACAGTTTATTTCAAGTTTGGCTCTCACCTGATTTCTAGTAGAGTTGTGAATGGTTATAAAAACTGTGATTAGTACCGGTAATTGTATTTCCAAAAATGACTGATGATTGGCTACTTACTGACCAATCAAAAAGTGTCACATGTGTTTGGAGAAAACTTCTCTAAAAATATTTATTTATAGCTGCTGTTTTGAAAACTCATATTTAAGGTACACAATTACGGAACTTTTTTATAAAGTATACTGAAAAGTGTGTTTAAATATGTTTCTACCTCTCTTTACCCAAAAAGCATCTATTTTCTGATGTTAAATTTGTGCTTCATGATTTTTTAACAACAATTTAATTGGCTGGCTGATCTACTATACCAATTGATAGTATCCATTATTCCCAATCACAATAAACCTTTCAAGGAAGTACAGGCAAATCACCATCACAGAAAACATGCTTTTGTCAATAGACATTTATAACTCAACTTTTTCAAATATTATAGTCAGATGTGATACATCACTAGAAAGTGAGATCAATTTGATCAATTATGAAAGATGACATGTTGATTAAACAGCACCCAACTAACTTATAATCCATTAAAACATTAAACTTAAAATTTAACAAGTTATCATGTTATCACAAGTTTTCTACATACATGTACATGTAGCTTCAAAATCTTTTCAATTAGTTGAGTTGAGTTAATGGTGTTTTATGCCCCAGATCAAGAATATTCCACTTATATTGAGGCAGTCAGTTCTGAGATGGTGGAGAAAACTTGGGTGCCCAGAGAAAACCACAGACATTTGACAAGTGAACTGACAAACTTTCTTGCACAATGATCTGCCTGATTGGGATCTGAACCTAGACCAAAAGTTCTGTAAGCACTCGCTTTAAACCATCCAGCCACTAAGGCTCCTTATCCAATTAATTGGAATCATCTGACATTATTTTGTATCAAGAAACCTTCTTATATAGAGTAGTTATTGTTATATCTCACATATTTCCATGTCAATGACACTGTAATATGCATCATTTATATAAAAATATCCCTAGAAAAAAAATACATTTACCAGGTAATGTTGCTGATTTAAGGTAATTAAAACTATCAATTACCAAGATATATATATTAAACATGAACAACTTGTCACAAAAGCTAGCACAATTGCTCCAAAATTCTAATTTGTGACTATCACTTAACACTCTAAATTGACTGTTTTGTTGTGAAAAGTACCTTAAAATGTAGCTAGGCAAGTTAAAAATTCAATGTCTTTGGCATTAAATGTTAAAACTGCTAAGTGCTACATTAAACAAACAAACAAACTAAAAATTAAAACGCTTCCATTGACATGCATACCTGTTTACCCAAATTCAGTGCGCTGGTTATACTAGTAATACATGTATTAATATTACTTAAGAAATGAGGAGTTTTTAGCAGTGAAGACTTTAGACCAGCATTTTTTTTTTTGAGAATTTTCCAGCCTAAACTACCGTAAATGTACAATAAACAAATAAATAATTGTCATGTTAAAACAAACCTACAAGAACATAAACATCCATCAATATCAATCATTCTTTAAGTCTTATTAAGAATGAAAAAGTTAAAATAAAATTTAGTGTGTTTTTCTTCAAGAAATTGATTTCACATATATTAAACTTTGTGTAAGGAACTTTAAATTAAAAGTTTTCAGTAGAAAATGCAGTAAAACTGTACAACTTTGTCTTACTTTGTTTACTCTTTGACTAAAGGGCAAATCCCCCTCATAACAATCAAAATTAAATACTTATATAGTAATCTTTTAGCAAGGTCCTCATTGTCTTATAGCAATTAGTAAACAAGAGGGCCTTGAAGGCCCTGGATGCTCACCTGAAAATGATATACACTCAGCTTGATTTTGGCACACTGGAGCTTCTATTTTTAAAAAAGATTTTTCCTATTTTTCGAACTAGTGACCTACTTATTAATCCAACATGACTCATATACAAACATAAGCTAGCTTTTGTCAGGAGGATCAATCTCAGCAAGTTTGATGAAAATTGCACTCAAATTGGGACCTTAGGAGTGTTAAAAACTAAAAAGGTTTTTCTATTGTTTGACATAGTGACCTACTTATTGACCCAAAATGGCCCATATATAAACTTGAGCTAGTTTTTGTCAAGAGGATCTTTCTAAGTTAAATAAAGACTAGACTAAAATTGGTGCCTCAGGAGTGTCAACATGGTTTTTCTATTATTTGACCTAATGACCTACTTATTGACCCAACATGACCCTGAGCTAGCTTTTGTTAGGAGGATCAATCTCAGCAAGTTTGATGAAGATTGGTCTAAAATTGAGCCCTCAGATGTAAACAAGGTTTTTATAAAATTTGACCTAGTGACCTTCTTATTGACCAAACATGGCCCATATATGAACTTGAGTTAGTTTTTGTCAAGAGGATCATTCTGACTAAGTTTGATAAAGATTGTACTCAAATTGGGGCCTCAGGAGTGTTAACATTGTTTTTCTATAAGTTGACCTAGTGACCTACTTATCGACCCAACATAGCCAATATATGAACTTGAGCTAGCTTTTGTAAAGAGGATCAATCTGACAATGTTTGATGAAGATTGCACTCAAATGGGGGCCTCAGGAGTGTTAACAAGGTTTTTCTATTATTTGACCTAGTGACCTACTTATTGACCCAACATGGCCCATATGTGAACTTGAGCTAGCTTTTGTCAAGAGAATCATTCTGAGCAAGTTTGATTAAGATTGCATTCAAATTGTGGCCTCAGGAGTGTTAACAATCAAAAGTTGACGCACAATGCACGACGGACAATGACCCATCACAATAGTTCACTTGAGCACTTTGTTCTCAGGTGAGCTAAAAAAGATATAATATGAAAAAAAAAAAAGAAATAAAAACTTGCAATATATGAAAATATATGATCATGCAGTTTCAATCTGAAGTAAATGCCTACTCTTAAGATTAGGCAACTGGGCTATAGTGATCTATTATCCATGAAACAACATGTACAACCTTCTGCAGTTGTTACCTATTATCCATGCATAAATCTTAGTGAAAACTACAAGTACAACCTTCCCAATCATGACCTGTTATTCATGCCCAAATTTTAATGAAAACTACATGTACAATCTTCTGCAATTGTTATCTATTATTCATGCATCAAATCCATGTCCAACCTTCTGTAATTGTTACCTATTATCCATGCATCAATCTTAGTCAAAACAACAAGTACAACTTTCTGCAAACATGACCTATTATTCATGCCCAAATTCAAGTTTTATTCATGCCCAATCTCAATTAGAACTACATGTACAACATCAAATTAGGGATCATCTCAACAAACAAATGTTAGATACAAGATGTCTTGGCTAGGGTCCATTTTCACAATATGGTATAACTTAAGTTTGAAAAGGATTTGACCTTGAAGTAAAGCCTAAAAACTTTAAGTTTTGTCTTTATAGCAATGCTAGGTGCCAGGTAGGACAAAAATAAACACACCATATGCAATTATACACTACTTAACAATCAAATTTTAATTAAAATATTTACAAAACATATATTTCATGACTCACCCACCATCATTTAACAAGACAAATACAAATTAAGTGTAGTATCCTAATGAATGGGTAAGAGATTGGAGAATGTTAAAAAAATCACAAAATAAAAGAGATTAGTATTTAATTATTAAATGGTATTTTTAAAAAACTAGAGTGATGTTTTTGTAATATACTCTAGAATCATAAATATTTGTTTGGTAAAATTTTTGTGGTTTTGCAACTTATAGAAAATTTTGTAAAATTCTGTTTCATGGTTTTAAGGAAAATTAACTAGGATAATCACACACAATAATTAACATTAATATGTGAAGATGAAGTTGCACAATTGATAGAATTTTACACAAAATTAACAATAAATTAACATTAATCTCACACAAACGTTTGTGATATAACAGTAATTTGTGAAAAAGGAGTTGAACAAGTGATAAAATCTGTGATAAAATTTACACAAAAATTTATTTTACATTTAGATTGAACCAAACAATAGATACAAAGAATAGACAAATAATTCAGAACCTCGTCACATCTTCAACCAATAAGATATGAATTTAAAACAATTTTTTTTACAGTATTTTCTATAATCAAAATAGTGTTGTCTTTCATCAAATTAAAATCTGTAATTTTTCCTGTTATCATCAAATTGAAGGTTTCTATAAGCATGTAAAAACAGCTCTTCCATTTGAATTCAAATACACCTACGTTACTGTAATTATGTTTTATAAAACTGATTTTGATAATATATGTACTACCGAACAATAAAACCTTTAGACTTAAAATGGTCAGATTCTTTTACAAAACTTAAAAATTTTGTATCAATCATTTACATGCAACTAAAATAGTCTATTATATTAATTATAAGATGGTCCCTAACACTATGATTACATTGATTTTGAGATGGTCCCTAACATTAAAATTTAAATATAAGTGGTTATATGTTAGGTAGCATGCAGATAAATCACAGCACACTCACCCTTCGATAAAAACTCACCTCCTTACTGGGTGAGAACTCTAACAACAGATTACAGAGAGTTGATGATGTCACACCTAACACATCCTCTGTTCCTTGCTGCATCATCTAAATAAGAACAAAATATCACAGAATTACATGAAAGTTGAAATTGAGACATGTGCCAATTTTAAGGGAAACAACCCTAGGTCAGAACTGTAACAACAGATAACAAAAATGTATGGTGCAACTCTTAATACATCCTCTGTTTCAATTTTATCCAAAAAAGAACAAACTTTCACAAAATTACATAAAAGTCAACATGAAAACACTGCTTATTAAAGAGCCACAAGTTCATTCCTAGGTCAGAACTCCAACAAAAGATTACAGAATTGATCATGTAACATCATACTCTTCATTGCTACATCATCTGAAGTAGTTGGTTGTTGGTTGTAATGTTGCTTAATATCAAATCAGCATTTTGCAGCTTTTTGCAATAAGACAAAGTCATTAATGTCAAAGGAGTTATCTAAAAACAAGTTCATACATGCTTGAGATATGCAAGGTCTGCCTGGTACTAGATTACATTCAGATAATTTTGTTAAATTGCTAGCTCACAGAGTCATTATGTCGCTGTCAAGCATACCAGTCCCCTCAGTCACATTATTCTGACCAGGGTGAACCAGTTCATATTCTGTCCCCTTAATAAAGACCTTTGCTAATGTTCTTAGAATGTTGAAATTTGATGAAAAAATTAAACTGAAAAAGATATGAGATCAGACAGAAGAACAGTAATACTTTCTTGCACAACAAGTAACTCAAAATACATAAATATTTGAATCAAAAACTTTGTTATTTGAATTGACAATAATATCAAGGAAATTAAATACATAAAAAATCTTATACACTCTGTGCAGGTGACCAATAATTTAACATGAATAAATAAAGGGAGAATACTTACTGTCATTAATGGTTTCCATACTGCATGATCCTGGAATGTTGTGCGTAACTGTTGTACTGATCGGGATAAACTATGCAGACATCTTACAGCAGCGACCTTGACCTTTGTATCATCAGAGTTCATACCATTTAATATGTGATCCATTAAATTTTCTGTCTCTATGACCTAAAAAAATTATTAAAAATTCATAATTATGTCATTCTCCCTTTGACAACAAACATTATTTTAAACAAGAATTCCACAGATTTAAATGTCTTGCCTGGTTAGTTTTTGATCAAGTAGAAAATACATTACTTTAACATAAACTTTTACATTTTGACAAGCTGCCGTCATCATCACCATGCCTACAATGACATCATAAAAGTAACACCTAAGTCAACATCTAAGTCTCACCTTATGCGATGCCAGGCTTGCCAAAAAAAAAATTTTTTTTTCAATTTCAGCATGCAAAAGAATATAACATACCCTTTTTCTTATGTCTTCATCATTTGCTCCTAAAGAAGCAAATGCTCTGAATGCTGCTTGTTTTAATTCATTGCTCCAATTAACATCCTGAAATGAAAAAAGTATGTTACTTTAAAATCCCTGTTTACAGACACATTTTTAAATTCAACATTACCTAATCATGATCTAACCCTCATTACCTAGTGTAATTTTAAATTCAGGTTTTAAAGTTTATGCAAAGGAACAGCTGCAATATGTCAGAACGTAAAATGTAACTTCAATCAAATTAAAAAGTACATGTAGAAGTTGAAAATTACACATATAATGAGTTCCCATCCCCTCTTTTTATTACTAACCAATTGTTTTAACTCTAAAAAAAGTTCAAAGTATGAAAAATTTATGAATAAAATCTTCAAATTTCATTTCAATAGATTTGCACATCTCAACATATCAAGCAGATGTGATATAAATTTATTTGAATCCAAATGTAATAACAGAAGTTACAAATGACACAAACAGTCCATCCTTTATTCTTTCAGATGGATTGACAAAATAATAAACTTGAACCACTTTTATACCTGACTTTTGCTTATTAATGATATACATGTAGTTGAAAACCATCAAGAACATATACGGCCAAGATTACATCTTCTAGTTCTACTTCATGTAAGAAGGTACCAGATTCTAGCATCATGGACATCAAAATTTATACCTTTATTCATAATTCAATTAACTGTTATAATGTCAAGAAACAGATCTGTGAAAGATACATTATACAAATATGGATAATATATATAGCAGAGGCCTGTTAAAGATAGTCTATGTACGCTTTTTGCTTTGACTTCAACCGTTCAGGAATGATTGTTTGTACAAGCGCACAAGAGCGACCACTATCACTATCGCAAGGTTGTTTGCCTTAGATTCAAGATGGTGTCTATTGGACAAAGATTATTAGAAATGGTTTAAATAAATTCTGAAACCAACATGCATTTCAATTTATATTTCAGTCCAAGTGTATTGTATCTTTCTACAATGGATTTGAATGATAGGATTAGTTAAAACTTGTGTACAATTGCCTTATTCAATTTATATTTTGACATTTTTTCTCCAGTCAATTGTAGATGTTCAAACCTAAGGGATATTATTAGGTGTTCAAACCTAAGGGATATTATTTTTAAAGCATCTGGGTGATTATGATAACTTACATTCAATGTGAGTACTCGCATCAGTTCAATAGAAATAAAAATTGTATTCACGAATTCAGTGGAAAGTGACCAGTATCTTTAACAAGCCTCAGGTGATACAAAAATCTTCTTAATTTCATTACTATGTTAAATGTTGTGAACAGACATATTATGCCAACATTTAAGTAGAAAGACTGATGGACAGCATAAGAATTAGTCATCAAGGGGAATAACCTAAAATAAATAACAAACAGACTTACCTTTCTTTGCATTGTTCTTGTGTTAATTTGCTGGACATCAGTGTATCTAAGGTATTCTGCTAGAGTTCTGATAATGTGATCAGAAATGGCTGCCACTTTCTGTAACTCAGCATCATCCTCAATAAGATAGGCCAGTGTTTCTGCTCCCTCCACATTCTCTTCTAAAGTCCTGTCTTTTTTACACATTCTTATCAGAGTTGGAAGAGTCTAAAATATTCAAATTTTTCTACAGTCTGTACTGATTATCATTACTTATCAGACTTATTATTATTATTATTAATTTGTGCAAGTACTTTAGATGTTAAAAAGATAAGACATAAATAGAGCGCTGCATTGGCTAAGTGGTTAACAAGTTGCCTTCAAACTTAAGGCCTCTCACCGCTGTGGGCCAACCCGAGTTGACTTGAAAATTAAAATTTTGAAGTGCTGCAGAGTGAATCAATAAATGAGATAGTTAGAACACATTTTAACTATTCAGATTTAATAGGTTTAATTTTCGGTACACAACTTCTAAATTTTGACACAAGGAATTATTAATCAAATGCTGTAATGCTGATAAAAATTTACTGTTCGAAAAGCATAATCCAGAATTGACATTATTCACTTGTCTAGATTAGTACCAATTCTGCAGATTTGAGTTTTTCTTTTTCACTTAGCACAATAACAAGTTAATTCTATTACAGTACAGATACACAGATAAAAGATAGTCCTACATCTGTTTTCAGCAGGTGAGGGTCAACAAAATATATATTTACAATCAAAATAAATTCCCTTCAATAAACTATTGGTCTAGGAATAGGTATATGTTTCAATAAATCAATTGCTTCACCTAAGACTCTTCCTCTGTTCTTGACGTCACAAAAGGTTCAAAGTTGTTGATGTCACAAAAAAGTACATGGTGGGGAAAGAATACTTTGACCTGGTTGGGCTATTTTTACACAAAATTTTTGACAATTCTATTTTAAATCAAAAGGTGTTAAGTAAAACTTGGATGGGATTGTTAATATTAGAAATGAACTTTGATTGTAATCGATTTATTGGTGTGCACTCTGTTGGGATGGGATTGTAAATATAAGCAATGAACTTTGGGGTTCATTCAATTTGTGTGTGACCCTATAGAGTTACATGCCAATAAATCAAATACAATCAAAGTTCATTGCTTAAGATTATAGATGACTTTAACATAAACCATCAAAGTGCATGAATCACATATTTGTTATTGAACTTTTGGTTTGGAAAGATTAAAACATCAAAGTGCTGCAATGAATCAATTCTTCCATCAGGCACATGGATAGAGTTTGGCCATTTTTCTTTGAGGCCACTAAGACAAATGAAAATAATTACTTCCATTACATTCAAGGAGACTAAACTAAGAAAATAAAAAAACATACCTTCAACATTATAACCGGATTTTGTGGAGATATGGCCCCTCCTCTACACAGGTAAGTCAAACATCTTGCTGCTGCCATCTGCATTTCTGAGGTCTTGTCCCTCGTTAATAGTTTAACAAGTAAAACGGGTATAGCATCCCCATTATAGGTAGCTGTAAATAAAGATAAAGTCTTGACATGAAACTGACAAAAAAAAATAACACCATCAAGTAACACATACATGTATATTTAAACTTTTATCGACATTAATGATTTAAGATGTTAAAAAGATATAATTTTTACTTGTTCAAGTACATTGTATTACCACATCCTAACCAAGCAATAACTCTGTCATCTTTTGTGTTGAAGTTCACAGATTCTATTTTCATTCTTTTCTATACAAGTCAACCTCAATTCATTGCTAAACCATCATATAATGTAATAATTCCAAAGTATGGTTCAACAAATATTGTTGGTGGTTATAAAGGGTTTTTACTGTATTTATAAATGCAACAAAAACCTAAAACTGTTTTAAACTTCAACCTTTCACATAATCATAATAATCATATAGAAATCATTAAAAGATGTAAGGTTCTTTAAAAATAAATGTGCCCTCACAGACAAAAATGGTCTGTGAATCTGTTTCAAGTACGGTTGATTATCATATACATACCAGAGGCTGTTGACTTGGCAACTTCTTCATTTTGGTATGTTAGAGCAGCAAAACATTTTAATGTTGGCATTTGTACCTAGCATGATAAAAAGAATATAATAGCGATAATATATTCAAAACATAAAAAAAAATCTTTTTTTTCAATCAAAATGTTAGTGTACTTGTTAATGTGAAACATTTGTAGAGTTTAAATATAAAAAGATATATTAAAAGTCAGATCCCAGTAATTTCTTTGAGAAAGGAATGTAGATGGGCACACTTTATCATTTTCAATATAGTAATGTACAGTACTAAAGCTGGTGTTATTGTTATAAAGATTAAACTAATAACAGTGGTTGGTTGGATTTTTCAGCTATTGTGCAAAGTGCACACTTATGGTGACCCAGTGGTTGGTTGGTTAAATTTTTCAGCTATTGTGCATGGTGCTGGTGCACACCAATACCGGTCTGAACCAAACTCCAAGTAATTAGGAAAAAAAGGTCTGACGAGTTCTACTTCACTTACTTTATAGACTGTAGATGTTAAAAGTGGAGCTAAAGCAGCAACAACACCATTACTACAAAGGATGTTTTGATGTTCACTTATCTGAAAATACAAAACCAAAATTGTTTCATAAATAATGCATCACCTACTCTAACATGATACTGATATGGAAGAAATTTGAAAGTTGAACATAAATGTTGATGTCAGTGCCACTACTGATGAACCAAGAAAAATAATGCCTCTAAGAAGACAACAACAACAACAACAACAACAACAACATTTATTTTCAAAACAATGCGCTGAGAAAGCATCTATCAAAAGATTGAATTACTGCTGATGAAAAAGATCCAGCCCTTTTTAAGTACTTTATTACTGTGACAGACTTATTTATTTAGTTAAGAAAATAACATATAATTAGCAAACTTTCATGTAAAATCTTATATGAAAGTTTTTTTTTTTTTTAGATATTTGATTTCAGAAAACAATGCTATTGGTAATATCAAACAATCAATTTATTAATGTTGCTGATCACTCTTTGATTGCCATAGTACTCAGAAAAGGAAAATCTATGTCACCTTGCTAGGTATCAGAAGGGACTGCAGATTTTACATCACAATCATCTCTTACCTTACAACAATTAGCAAATATAGTAGTGATACATTCTTGTGTACAGACTGACTTTGACATGATGTTTATCAGGTGTGGTACAACTGTAGCATCCTACAATATAAAATGTTTGAAAACAAAATATTTTTTTTTGTATAATTAACTATAAGCAATTATTATAAGCAGACAGGTGCAGTTTACTGGGTGTGGTATAACTTGAGCATTCTATGAATAAAATAAATAAAAACAGCAGAAAATTTTAACAATTACCTAGAATTACTATAAGATAGACTTATTAGCACTAACATGACATAAGAGCTCTTACATGAACAGTGTAGCTCTGTTGCACATCTATCGCTGGATGCACGATTTTGTTCTTCATACAGGTGCACTTATACATGTCATACATGTACTTTCAAAGTTCTGATCCTAGTTTCATATACAGTAATGGGTACTCAATTACGCAAGTGTGTATAAGCATGCTTGAGTGAGTTGACAAGTGATAACACAAAACACCACATCAAAAACAAAATTATTTTATTCTTAATTTTTGAAATTTTATTTAAAACTAAGGTTTGTTCCCTTATGCAAAACATTCATATGGATTCATAAATAAATTTGTAACTTTGGATTCATTTATTTTCAACTGTTTGACTTATGTTTTTATCCATCAAACTTTTCAGCCCTTAGTGTCACTGGTGAGGAATGATTTTCTGAAATGTGCACATATGACACATCAAAATTTAACAGATGTTTGTGTTATATATGAGTACATCACCTGGTTTATAAGTTATGTCTTAGCCAAGGAAAAATAGAACAAGAAGTCTTTATCATACCAATGATATCAGATATTCCAGTGACTTTTTATTTGCTCAAAAAGGCAATGTCAACACCTTTAAGAAGTTATTTTTTATTTTTATGGAGTTTGACAAAATTTACCTGATACACTAAGTCAACAGGTGGATCACAGCTGAGGAACAGTGTCCTTAAACACCGTAGACATGCTTCAACAAACTTAAGATTTGAATTGGATAAACCTGAAATATTAAAATACAAAAAAAAAAAAAAACAAGGTGATATTAACAGTATTAATTAAATCTATTTTTTATTTACAAGAATTTATAATTGAATAGGATAACCTTGAACTTTGTGACCATATGTTTTTATATATGCATAACTTAACAGTTAACCTAAGATTATTTAATGATCAATGAATTTCCATATTTACTGGTGTTTTATGGGAGTTCCTATTACTGTACAGCAATAAATTTCCATTTTTACTAGAGTTTTATGGGAATTCCTATTACTATACAGCAAAATACACCATAAATTATTACGTGTAACTGGGAAATCTGAACAATGACCAGTTTAAAATGTCATCTTGATTTATAATATTATATACATGTACATATTAATTTATTGTGGGTATTTGAAACAGGCAATGAAGCTGACTTTACATTACATGTAACAGGGTATTCACTATTCTGAACAATGACCAGTTTGAAATGTCACCTTGCTTAAAAAAAATTATGTACATGGTATTTTATTGTGGATATTTGAAACTGGCAATGGAGCTGACTTTACATCACATGTAACAGGGTATTCTGAACGATGACCAGTTTCAAATGTCACCTTGCTTTAAAAAATTATCTGCATGGTATTTTATTGTGGATATTTGAAACTAACAATAATGATTTCCACCAATTAAAATACTGCCACATTATTACAAGTAACATTTTGGAACTTTATGAGCAGTAGAAATTGTCTTAACCAGAGTCCTTTGGTACTGATTTATGAGCAGTAGAAATTGTCTTGACCAGAGTCCTTTGGTACTGATTTATGAGCAGTAGAAATTGTCTTGACCAGAGTCCTTTGGTACTGATTTATGAGCAGTAGAAATTGTCTTAACCAGAGTCCTTTGGTACTGAGTATCCTGTTTGGATTAGACATGTCTTTTTATCTAAATAGATTAATTTACCTAAGATTCTAAATGTTGCGACCTAAAATAATCAGTTTAGACAGGTTTTTTGTGTACCAGTAATCTAGATTCAGTTACATTTGTAATTAGAATTACTTACCTTTAAGTAAGACATTAATACTTCCAGCATCTAACAGCTGTCGGATGTTTTCATCTGTACCTTTAGCTAAACTACCTAACACAATTGCAGCTTCTGTTCGGAGTTCTATGGCAACATCATCATCAATCATCCACTCCAACAACCTAACAAAATAATGGTTACCTTAGGTCTCAGAATGAATGAAAAGGTGCTGATACAACATGAAATAAAATTCAACCAAAAAACTTCAATTTAGTAGATGTACTTCTCTCAATTCAAGTTTGATGGTTGAATTTTGTTTCATGTTGCATCAGAAATGTTTCAGCTATTTGGAACTATACAATTTTTCCAACTGTTCTCAAGGATTTATCTAAACACAAGTCCATGTGTTGGGTGAGTTCTGTGGTAGTACTTACAATCTGCTTTGTAATAGTACCCACTAATAGCCAACTTAAGAGTGCTAGTGCACATGCCCAAAATGCTGCAGATAAACATCAAAGACCACTCCATCCATTTTCCAAGTAAAAAGTTTACAACAAGGGAAATCACTTTTCTCCCTTGCAATTGACATAAGTTGAACCTACAGTGGTTAAATGCCATGTGTATCACAGCTAACACCTAAACCACTATGCAAAGCCCTTCCAGATAACTATGGCTTCAATTAAAATCAAAATTCCCACCAACCCCCCAACCCCCTCCAAAAAAAATCTTAAATTGAGACATTTTGAATTTTATTTCAAGTGTACATGTACCAACCAGTACATTTGTCTAAATCACATGTACCTGGTAAGCTTATTTTAAGTTTTTGTTGTGATCTAACTACCAATTTTACCTTACATTGTTTCTGCTTATATACAACATACCTAGGGATAACTCCATTACTTATAACTGTGGCTTTCTGTTTATTGTTTCCTATCACACAATTCTTCATGTTTCTGTAATGGTATTAAAAGAGATGAATTAGTATAGCCTACACCTAAAACTTGTACCCAACTGATATTATACAATACATGTACACAACATGTATATCTGAGTACCGAAACAAACATAAGCAAAATTCTACCCACACTAAAACAGCAAGTAATACATGTAAATGTACAGCTTTTGTAGAAGAGTTAACTGACAGAGCTGTACGATTCAGTAAAGTATGTACAGCATAATAAATATAAAACACATTTTGTACAGTAAAACTTTATTATACAGACATGTATTTATTTTTGCTTTACTAGATATTGATGCTGGACATAATTTTGTGGAAAACAATTTCCCTGAATTATTATCATAAGCATGAAAATATAATAAAAAGTATGGCATACACTATAGTTTCCATCCATTTTTCTTTTTCATTTGATAACAAACACTGAACAGGTCCTCCACCTCCATCTACATCCTGTAAAATATTGAAAGATAAATATTGGTAAAACAAGAACACCAATGAACATACAAATTACCTCCTAGTGTTTTAGTAATAAACCAAATTCAAACTTGACCTGTAAATTTATGACTATTTATTGAAAATAACAGAATTACTAAGAAATCAATTGATGAATGGACAAATGGACAAGCTAAGAGTGGTAGACATGAATAATAAGGTTCTGAAAATGTTTTATAGACCAGTCAAACAGGTTTCAGTATAGCTCTTTCAAGATCGCTAAAACTTTACATTTTTTAACTGTTAAGCATGTTTTTCCAGCTTTAACATGACATAAAACTTTTTGGAATACTGCAATTTTAGGTCTTTCAGTTTACTGTATTATTATGCTAATAGCAAAAGCATTTCACAATGCCCTCGCTAACATATGATATACAGCCTCTTAATTTCTTAACAGTATCCAATATTAATTAAAAACACTGTGTATAAAATGTATTGTTATGCAATATTTGGTTCTTGTATGCTGACACCATAGCTCATAATGTAAACAAAATTGTACGGTAACAGGAGGGAGGAAACACCTAAGAAAAACACCTAACCGAGTGCCTCGGCTGAGGATCGAACCCAGCCCTTCTGGGTGATAAGCGAGCGTTCTACCACAAGGCTAAAAGTTCCGGACCAGATAGTCTGGCAGTAAATCACTCTATTATACCTATTATATATACAAACACCACGACTAGCTCAGTTCCGCTACAAAATAACCTACAACTTATTTGAGTTATACATCTAAGTGAATTTTTTATTTTAATCAAGTACCAGTATATTTCACAAGGCAAATACAGCATAAATGTGAACATAAAATCTCTTCACATAAAGATTTGTCTCCCAAAATATTTATTTATTTCATGATGTCCTTCCTGATGGTTTGAAAATTCAGATCAATTTCTTTTGTGTTGTTGTTTGCCGACCTCTTCTTCCATTTTCAAAATGACTATGTGACCTTACAAACCGCTCGCATTTAAAGGACAAATCATTGGCTGACCCTACAAACTGCTCCCATTTAAAGGACAAATCATTCACTGACCTTACCAATCGCTCACATTAAAATATTTTGAAGGACAAATCATTCATCTATTTACAGATCCACTAACATATTCAGCCTAAAGTGAAATGAGGCGTTGCTCCTTCCGATAACCATTTGGTATACCAAAATTCCCCGTTTTTGATACAGAAATCATTCCGACCCTACACCACACAGCCATCAGGCATAAAATTTGTTAGGCTCAGAGGAAATACGGACTATGCATTTGATTTTATAGTGTTGGACATGTAAACTTAAATTTATATGCAATTTCTGGCTCAATCTACACTGTTACAGTAGAGAAACAAATCACTGTAAATATGACAAGTGTGAAAACTGGGTTAACATTGAAGGCTGTTATAACAATTTATGCACTGTGTATTCAGAAGCAGTCTGAACAAACGGTTCAAAATAAAGAGAGAAAAATAATTTCCGAAGTTTTTACCATTGACACTTGCATCTTTTGTGTTTATGTATCTTAATCCGAATAATTTACGTAAAGGTTCAGTAACACACATAATACATGTAGTAGAAGTAGGGACGATAATTATTTAATTGTCGTAAAGGTAATATAATTGGTCGTAAAAACAAACAAAGTTATTTTTGGTCTATTTAAACATTTCTCCAATTATTTATTTACTATGACTATCTCGTAAGTAATTAAAAAAAAATCGTAAATATTTTACGACAAACAAAATCTGAAACGAATTCGAACTTCCGGTGAACCATGCCAGGCAAAATTTGAACCTCACTTTTAGACATTTTAGGTGTATTGTAACAGATAAAGAAATAATTTCATGGAGAGACAGTAAAAATCACTTCTACTACACATTTCCTATATATTTACTTTGTTACAGAAGCAAATCATTAAGTATTGTTTCTGAAAATAGGAAGGTAAGAAGCATAACCTATCTTAATGTCATCTTAGACACCTATTTGAGCTGTTCTTAAAATAGGTAAAATTTCAGAAGCATTATGCATGTAGTGGAATTAACAAATGTTTTAGTTTAAAACAAACATAGACAACACGAATTCTGTAACAATGACGTTGAACTAACATTGGTTAAAATTGGTTTGTAACAAGAAGGGGAAAATGTAGCTGCCAAACCAGGACTCAACCTAGTTAATTTCAAATGCTCTACCAACTTGCATAACTTCTGTTTTTATTTATTGTAACTCTCCTTATGATGCCAGCTTTTACCGTCAAAACTAGTTGATCGAATAAATCTCCACAAGCAGTCTGTTGATTGTTGAGTTCTTTTTTCCTATGTATAATTTATTGTTTAATTAGAAAGACTCTACTGAATCCTGTCAGATCCAGCAATGGACTCTAACAATGAATTAGCATAACCAAGCTGTTGGTTCATTTTACTTTCTGTTGAAACTATTTTGAATTGAAACTAACAAGTTCTACCCTGTGACCAACCTGTTGGTTGTCACTTCCCAGGGTGGGATGAGCCCCCATATATATATCAAGAAAGGGAAAAGTGCAGTGGCCAAACCACTCGAACCTGGGGCCTTAACAAGACACTCAACTAACTGAGCTACTTGACTATCTATCAAACCTGGTCTATCACAGGTGGCCAGTGTTGAAGCTCTGTCAATATGTTATCTTATTGTAAGTTGTGTTATATTCACTTATTTCAGAATTTCCATATTTTTCAGATTTAATTATGAAAGTTGCAGTTGAAGGATGTTGTCATGGAGAACTAGATAAAATCTATGAAACATTAGATTGCCTGGAAAGGAAGAACAATATACAGATTGATTTACTTCTGATATGTGGTGACTTTCAAGCTGTTAGAAATAAGAGTGATCTGCAATGTATGGCTGTACCTCAGAAGTATCAGCGAATGAATACATTTTATAAGTAAGAACATTTTTTAGTTATTGTCTTGGTTCACTATATCTATGAACATTGAGATACACGTGTAACTCGAAAGTATTTTAGAATTCAATTTTTAGTTCTGAAATTACAGATTTTAACTAATGACAGAAAAACCGGATATTATCAACTTTAAAAGGGATGCTCTGCATCATGGGAAATTTTAGAATACAACTGAACTGTTCCTTCATCAACTTTAAAAGTTATGCTCTGCATCATGGCAAATTTTAGAATACAACTTAACAGAATTAATTACTGCAATCCATTATAGGTTAGTCTAATTATATCTACATAACTTTTATTCCTTGTATTGCAGATACTACTCTGGAGAGAAGAAAGCACCTTACTTAACCATATTTATTGGTGGTAACCATGAAGCATCAAATTACATGCAAGAGTTACCATATGGTGGATGGGTGGCACCAAATATTTACTACATGGGTAAAACTTTGTAATGTTTCTGGGTTATGGATGTGGGTTAGGGCTTCACATATTTACAACATGGGTAATGAAAAGTAAAGTGTCTGTCTGTTATGGTAGATAAGTGGCTTTAAATATTTACTGCATGTGTAATACTTAGTAATATATCTCAATTAAATTGTAGATGGGTGGCTCCATTTTCTACATTGGTAATAGACTATGTCTGTAAATTTTGTTGTTGTTGTCTGAACAATAACTTTTTACCTGGAAATTATGGTCCCATATACTGAAAATTTATCCTGATTTATACACCGGTTTTCTCCGATCTGAATTGAAAGTCAAAATGAAATTGCTTGAAGTATAATTGTAAATGATTTGATAAGGTTCATTAAGTATAATTGATATCCATGAAACATCAGATTACATGTTTGATTGATTAACATTAGTCTTTATTAGATGGTTCTAAATTTTTACTACATTTTACTGGTTTTAAAAATGTGGATATTTGTATAATAATAATAATTTAAGTTGTTTTTATTTTAGGATATGCTGGTGTTGTCCAGGTGGCTGGCATAAGAATTGGTGGTTTATCTGGTATTTATAAAGATAGAGATTTACATAAAGGTAAGTTACTCAGGCTACATTATCTCATTTTTTATACATTTTGGAGTAGGCTCTTATAACCTCACAACAAGACTAAAAATTGGACATTTTTAAGACAGACCAAAAATCACGGTTTTTAAACAAGCAAAACACGGGACAATTATCAGATGTATTGTTATTTTTATGATTGCTTGCATTACCTTGCAAAGGTGTGGTAAAATAAACTTGGTTACTATGATATTCACCTATCAGACCATAGCTAGCTATCTTTCAGTATCAATATTGGTTTTTGTGTTTTTGATATTAAAAATCAGCCATTATTTGTTTATTGATGGATTTATGAATTAATCTGAAATGAAACAACTGATTGCAAGAGGTATAACGAATTGTATACAATATTTCATGTCGGTCAACATAATTTTTTTGACAGACATGTCTGGCAAATATGACCATTTCTGGACACCTTTGTCTTGCACACTACACATAAACAGGAGTTTTTTGTCTCCAGTCTTCGAATTAGCTTAATGTTGTTATTATATGGCCATTTGTGAAGTACCTTGTCTGTTCAAGATAAACAAAAATTTATATTTTACCCTGGGCTGTTATTTCTAAATGAGATCATAAGCATTTTTGTCTTAATGTTACAGTTTCTAGTTTATAATGTGTTGGTTAGCTAATGGTAAGGTTTTTTACGGACTAGATGTAAAGTCAAACAATGTTGGCTATTTACAGTTACTTAAAAACTACTGGTAGTTGTGCAGTTAAGCAATTTTATGCTTGTTCTTCATTGGTGGATGGGAGTGTCTTAGTAATTGAGTAATTAAATCACACACTTAAAGATCACAACACCTCTCACTGGCTAGGTTCCAATCCCACTTGGACAAATCGTAGTGTGAAAAAGTTAGTCAGTTCGCTTGCTGGAGGTTAATGGTTTTTTTTTTGGGCACTCCCATTTCCTCCATCATCCCAGAACTAACCACCTTGATATCAGAAGAATCTTGACTGGGGTGAAAACACAATTTATCCTAACCAATTTCATTCTTTAGCTCTTGTTTCTTTGTCCATATCCACTTCCAATGAATATCAGATATTGTATTTCGGAATATTGACTGTATATTTATCATGTATATTGTAGGACACTTTGAACATCCACCATACAACAATGACACTGTCAGGTCAGCATATCATGTTAGAGAATTGGAAATATTTAGATTAAAACAGGTATGAAAAGTTGAATTGTTCTTCAGAAATTAGAATTATGTAATCATAGTGACATCAATTTGAAATTTATACAATAATAATAATAAAGTAATATTTTATCCTCTTAAATATTTGTATACAGCATCAATTTCTGATCAGATATTTAACATACGAGTAATGGTTTATTTTAAATCAGGTTAACTTTCAAACTACCGGTAGTTTTTATTTTGGTGAAACATTTATGCAAAATTTCAAATATTTGGGAAAATACAAACTTTTATAGTTACATTTAAATGTCACTTGATTTTGTGAAAATATAAGAAAGTAAAATGCACATACAAATGATTTTACTGGCACAAATAACTGAAACAGATATTTCCCTATATTTAAAGCTTATTGACACTGAAACTTATCTTAAAATTTGGTTAACCTATTAAAACAGACTTTCTTTTTTATCATTCAAGGGATACTTTTCAACATACCATTATGAAAGATGACAATTTATTTTTTGTTCATGAAAAAAATTGTATATTTCTATGTTCAAGCTATCAAGACATCTAGATATTTTTATGTCACATGATTGGCCTAGAGGTATTTATAACTATGGAAATGTAAATGCATTGTTAAAAGTTAAGCATTTCCTGAAAGAGGAAATAGAAGCTGATAAATTAGGAAGTCCTCCAGCTGCGGAATTGTTATATAAATTACAACCGGACTACTGGTTTTCTGCTCATCTCCATGTTAAGTTTCCTGCAATAGTTGAACACAAGGTGGGTAAAGACACTTAAATTTAGCCAGTCTGTCATCTTAAGGCTAGTAAGTTTTCAGTCAATTTTTGTAAATTCTCCTATATTTCCTGATAGTTGATATTGAAATTTGAGTTTTATTAAGTTGATGTATTTATTTATCCTGATGAAAATTATTGATGATTTCAATTTTAATGTATAATGGCACAGCAGTGCCAAGTCTAAAAATTACTGGGACTTATATATGAAATTTCATTTGTAACAATAATCACTCATTTAGTAAAAATTGTGAGATGATTTCTGGAAGAAAAGATCTATTTTTAAAGGACTTTTTCGTATTTTATACAATTCTGTCTTTGAAAGGAAATAAAACTGACAATGATTTTTTTACTAAATTTTCAGTCCAGTGGCAGTGAAAGTAAAACAACAAAGTTTTTATCGCTAGATAAATGTCTGCCAAGAAGAAAATTTCTACAGGTATGTTGACGGGGAATGAAATTCATTTATGTGGCACCTTATGAATGTACAGAATTACTAGTAAGGAAAAGCTCTCTGCAAATACATGTATATGAAATAAATGGAAATTTTAAGGAAAATATCCAATTGGAATAAAAGCATTAATGTTGTTTTGGAATAGATTGAACTGAATTGGAGTAATGCTGTTTTATGCCTAAGTCAAGATTCTTTCAATTATTTTAAGACACTCAGTTTTGGAATGGTGGAGGAAACTAGAGTGCTCAGAAAAAACACTAATCTTTGGTAAGTGAACTGATGTTGCAGCTAGACATATAAGGAAAGCTTATTCATTTTTCTTAGAAATATTATATTACTTTTATGAACATCAGACAGTTCATGGATAAGTATGAATAGCTGCAATAATGCTCTTGTGGCTTGTAACAATAATCACTCATTTAGTAAGTGGCTTACATGAATTGGTATGTGTATTTTTAACACATCCACATTTTGAAAATTTTATATATCACAAAATTTAACCTTGGATATTGTTCTTAAAAGATAAAGGAATGATGGTGGTAAATTGCTACTACTTTTGGCTATGCCATCATCTCAGTTGATTTAAAAAAATACTTTAAAGTTTAAATTTTCACATTTTAAATTTGTTGTACCATAGAAACAATATGTGTACTGTGTAACATAGAAATAGTTGTTTTTTGAGAAGTGCTGATAATTTAAATTTTTTAAAAAAGATAGAAAATTTCAAATATTTAAATGATTTATCAGAGTAATTTAAAATACATTTTTAATTTCTTAAGTACCTGTAATTTTTAAATATGATCAGAATCATATATTGTTTTAATGTTAAATAGTTGTATATTAACTTAAAAGATCAGAAAATACTGTTAAAACTAAACTAAATATGATCATTTGAAATATATTTAACCATCAGAAATTTAAATACTTGTTACTGATAATGTTATGCTTTTAAGAAAACTATCTTGGTTTCTTGATTATATCTAATAATATTGCAGGTACTAGATATCCCACATGATCCTGAAAAACCAAAAGAAATACATCTAGATCCAGAATGGCTGGCCATACTGAAATCTACTAACCATCTGTTGAGTCTGTCCAGATGTCCATCTTTCATGCCCGGACCAGGTGGGACTGACAGGTGAGTTATTTTTGAAAAAGTTGGAAGTCTTTTATTAAAGATTCTGTTTTTGCTTTGTTTCCTTTAGTGGTATTTTTATTTATTTATTTTTTTGTTTGTTAAATTTTTATTATTTATATTTTATTTGGTTTAATAATCATAATTTCATAACAGTTTATGGAAACATACAAAGAAATCAACAGTTGATATAACAATTACTGATGAAAAAAAAATCAATTTTACCAGAGATGTCCATACTTGGTGGCCGAGTGGTCTAAAGCGCGCTTACGGATCACAGTGCCTCTCACCGCCTGGGTTTGAATCCCAGTCAGGACAGAACCTAGTGTGAGAAAGTTCGTAAGTTCGTTTGCCGAAGGTCGGTGGTTTTCTCTGGGCACTCCGGTTTCCTACACCATCCCAGAACTGACCGCCCCGAAATAAGTGAAAGATTCTTGACTGGGGCGTAAAACACATACTAAAAGTTAGACATATTTTGTGCTTATCTCCCTTTGATAGTCAATGTGTAACAAAATCTGGATAGATAGAATTGTTTTTCTTCTCTTGTGTAGTTTGAGAGAAAAAGATTATTCAGTTGTTGGTAATAATGGTTTCATTATGGTCTTATTTGGCCTCAAAATGAGGTTAAATTTGTAAATTAAATATTGGCAAAGATTAGGTTTATCACAAAATAATTAATAAATAAAATAATTTTGAAAAACACTGTGAAGTTTAATGTTTAAGATAATGTCCTTTTAATACTTGTAAATAGGATATAAAAATGCTTTTCATCAAATTATGGTTCATTGAAGCAAAATTAAATTGAAAAGTTTTTTTTTAAAACATATTGATGAAATGTTTATGAGTTTATGAATTAGCTTCTCTATATTTGGTATTTAATATTGAAGAGTTGCAGTTCCAGTCAAGATTTTTTTTCACTTGAATCTAGGTATTCAGTTCTGGAATAGAGGTTAAATCCTGAGTACTTGAAGAAATCAGCTACGTTTTGCAAGCCATATGCCAAACTTTTCTATACTAGAATCTGTCCTTGTTGGATTCTAACCTAAACAGTGAGCAATACCCAGATCTTAAAGCATGCTTTAGACTACTCTGCCATTGAGGCCTCAAATAGAAGAACTAATGCCTTACTCTTGCTTAAATGATGGTACTCATTGTTAAAGTTTTTTGGTTAGAAATTTTGGGGATTTGATGTGCAAGCTGTTTTTCTGACAGCATTTGTTTTTTGTTCATTTCTAGATGGGATTTTACAGTTTCTAAAGAAGACATGAATTCTATATTAGAAGATTTTGGAGGAGACTTGTCCTTACCAGAAAACTTCGAAAAAACAGTTCCAGTTTTTGACCCAAGTGCTTCTACAAAGAAACAACCGATAGCACCGCCACAGACCTGTACTAATCCTCAGACCACTCTGTTATGTACAATGTTAGAATTAACAGACCCTAATGCTGTGTTCCTAGGGAAAGATAACTCTTGTAAAATTGATGTTGGCGAAGAGGATGTTGAAAAGGCTGAGGGTTTTGATTCCGATGATGATGCGGATGAGGATGACACAGAGTATGAGAGTGAACCTAGCTTTATAATGTCAGGTAGTGAACAGAGTTTTAGCTTTTTATCAACAAGCAATGCTGATGAAAGTTTTTCTTCTCTCGGTAATCCAGATGAGATCAATATAGATGATGATGATATTCAGAACATTTCAGCTGCGAGTGAAACTTCAGTGTCAGATGAAGATGCTGAATTTAAGGCAATCATGGAAGCTCAGAAAAAAGAACAATTATCGGAAAATGATGAAAACAAATCAGCTTCCACATCAAAAAGTTCCCTTAGTCAATCGGACATTGATGATGATGATTCAGAACTTCAAGACATTTTAGCAGCACAGAGAAAAACACAAGCCTCATCTTCGCTAACAGGACATGTTGAATTAGCTCTTACAGGTAGTGAGGATGAGGAGCCTCAGGATATAGTATCTGAACAAAAAAAATTAAAAGAATCTGATATATTACGCCCAGTATCTCACTCAAGTCCAGCAAGTAGTGATGAGCGAAGTGATTCTGAGGTTGTAAAGGGCACTCTAAGTCTTGCATTGTCTTCTGAAAAATACAACCAGAAACGAACTGATGGTGGCTCAGAGAGTGAAGATAGTCCACAATCAAAAAGATTTAAACGACGAAATCAACAGCTATATGAATCTGCAGATGAAAATACTTCATGAAATACATTGATTGACTGGCTTATTTTTAATATTAAATTAAATGAAATATAAACTGTTGGAAACAACAGCCTGTCTGACAGTCTGAGACTGTTAACTTTTTGGGAAGGACTGGTTTCTTCTTTAGCAGTCTCCTAAATATCATTATAAATTATTTAAATTATAAGACAAGGAATGGTTGAAAATTTCAACTCATTTCCATCTGATATGAATAATAAATTATAATAGAAATTTTGATGAACCTATACAGTAATACATGAATGGAATGCCTACATCAATATTCAAACCATGATACACAAATTGTGTTATAATTGTGAATTTTTTGTTTAAAGTAACCAGCTCTTGAAAATCTTTTTCAATCAAATCGAATTGGTTTCATCATTTTTTACAATTGATACTATTGGAATGTGTAAAAGAATTGTTTTCATTCAGTATGGAAACTGTTCCTATCAAGTTTTTTAGGAAATAAATACTACCGTTAATTATAAAGTAATATTTTTTTTATTCCCTTTCCAATGAATAATGGTTCTGCAAAAACATTAAGGGGTATTAATTAATTAGAATATTGAAGAATATAGAACCCAGTATATGTGTGATATTAAGAGATCTATGATTTTAACTGAAGTTCTAATTATTATGTTTTAACTTTGAATCAGACACAAGAAGATGATTCGTGCCATTTTCCTAACATAATGCTTTGCTGTAGGTGAAAATGTTTGTTTTTCAGCAGTCTTGTTCTTAGTTTACTTACTATTATCAATCATTTCACACACTTGCTTTATAAACTGAGCAGGTACATTTTTTATTGAAAAAGGTTGGGAATCTGGTTTTGCTGTTCACTGGGTATAAGATGGGAGGGAAGGGGAAAATGGACAATTAACCTGATCAAGTGTAAATGAAAGTTTTGATTTTTATCAGTCCTAGGCCATTAAATCATTATGGACAATGAAAATTGTAAACTTTAGCATTTGTGTGAATGAAATGAGGAATTATTTTTCACCGTTAAAAGGTTATAATTTTTGTCACATTTTTACCCTTGACAATTTTTAATGTTGAGCGTAATAAATGAAAGTTAAATTACTCTGGAAAATGTAATTTTGAGGTAAACATTGAATTTTTACAGTAAGATATTTAAATTTATGTTTATTTGGGGCAAGACTTTATGATAGTTAACAGAAAAAAATAATTGTGTGTGTGTGTGTGTGTGTGTGTGTGAAAGAGAGAGAGAGAGAGAGAGACAGAGAGAGCAGTGCATTGATATTTTATAACAAAGGTAGATGCTATTTAAAAAAGATTTATTTAAAATATCAAATATCAAATATCATTTCTTTGGATAAAATTTTATTATGAGTATTGTGGTAATTGAATGCTCTTGATAAACAATAAAATGTTATGAAAATGTTTTCAAGTTTTATTTGGACAAAATTATTTAATATATATATATATATATTTTGCAACAATCATTAAATGAAGTTAGTTAAGTATATGCAGTAATACCTGTTAAAAAAGACCACCACAGGGGGGATAACTATGATAACCATAATTTACTAGAACTCTTTCTAGTAATAATTTGTAATTCGATGTTTTATGATTATTTATCAAAGATTTCTTTTTAGAGAAATCTTAGAAAAATTCTAACTTTAGCTGCAAAATCACAATTTTCTGAATCTGATATAAAATTATGGTTTCTTAACCCCAAGACAGTTGACCTTTACATAAAGGTTCAAAAAGGTACTTAATCTGACATACAGTGACTTTTAATACTGGTAATTGTTAATTTATTTGACTTGTTTGCAATTATAGTTCATTATTCATAAGCCTACATGAGCTTATGATGTAATATTACTGAAGTTATCATTTTCTTTCATTAACTTTTTGATGATCAAATGTAAGATTTAGGTTAGATAGACTAAGTATACAAGCAAGCTACATTTTTATTCTGACAACTGTTGTTTTACATAATCTGTATTTAAAATTATTTCATATGTACGATAAAATTTGTAAAAGTATAATTCTAGCCATTTAATAATATTTTAAGCAAATAACACAATACCCAAAGTATATTGGAGTAACAGTGCTTTACACCCCAGTAAGAATTATTTCACTTACATTTAGGCTGTTATTTCTGGGATGGTAGAGAAAATCAGAGTGTTGAGAGAACCCCAGACCTTCAGCAAGCAAACTGACTAACTTTCTCAAAATAAGATCTGCCTGAATGGGTTTGAAACCTAGGTGGTGAGAGGCACCAAAATCCCCAAGCAAACGATTAAGACCACTCGGTAACTGAGGACCTAAGTACAATAAACTTTGAAACCTGATCTGTTTTTTGGTTTTTTGATCTGGTTTTTATAGTTTAAGGTAGTAGTGGTTTAAACCCCAGCATTGCTTTAAAATGTTTAGTTTAACCTATTAAGCGACTTCCTCATTATAAAAGTCCTTATTTGTTGGGTCCCATGTGTGGTCTTTCTGTACAGGTTTTACTGTACAAAGCAAATTTACCTCCTGGCTTTAACTCAGTAATACATTGACTTGAAACAGTAATACATTGAAACATGGAAAGGCTTAGAAGGTAAGAACTAATAATACAACACTTTTATTAAAAAGGTTACCTAATCATTAAAGTTTTTGACCTATACCTTTATCCTTCTATTTGAATATAGACACAATACTCAGGTTAGCCCATAAGCCAAACAGAGCCAAGAAAGTTATAAAGCATGCATTTACATATCAGAGTGCCTCTGATGTCTTGGGTACACCAGTTCTCTCCACTGTCCAATAACTGATTCTCAATATAGTTGAAAGAATCTTGATTAGACATTAAACACCATAACTTCACTCCACTCCAATAAGCCAAATAGCAATTTTAACAACCTATCCAAGATGCTGAATATTTAGGTTTGTATCTGAAGAAAGTGTACTTAACTGCAGAGAAAGCCGCCATTAACACACAACAGGTGTTAAACATGTGTACACATAAAAATTTTTACTTACAGATAAGAATTAATTGAATTTAGAAGTGTTTATCATGTGTTATTTCAATAAAATGTAAAAACATGTGTTAATGCATAATTTAAATACATGTACTTGAAATTATTGTTTTCACACAAACACGTTTTTTTCTTTTGATCATGAGATAGATGTTTGATATCTTAAGTTTCTTACTAAAGAAGTGAATCAACGGTAATAAAGAAAGTTTTGATTTATGGATAATACTGTCCATCTGTCTGTACTTGATGGCTGAGTGGTCCAAAACTGGGGCTTATAGATCACACCAAAATGTTTAGAGTGTATAAATTTTAGCACAAAGTATATTGTGAGTAAATTGTTCATTTGACTACTATAAAACATATGATTGGAAACAAATTTATTAGATTACAATGTTTGAAACTTTTATGGTCTATTTCATTTTATGAAATTTTATTGAAAAGAATGTTATGTGTTCTGATACCGGTTTTACAATCATTCCTTAACTTAAATCTTAGTAGTTTGGTTAATTGTTAAGATTTTCAGGAATTAAAGATGTCATTTTGAAAATCACTACAAGCTTAAACATCTGCATTTACCGGTAGTTTTATCACAAATGTTTAATCGTACGGTAAATTAAAAAGAGATCACCAAAATTGGTTAATTTTAAGATAAGGAAAACCTCATTTATAGAATGATAATGAAACCAGGGCTAGGTGTTAAATTTGTTAAAAAAGACTCAGTTTGCCTTATCTTTACTTTAATAAATAATGATAATAGATAATAATAAATAAAGAGATAAGTTAATAGTTATGAATTTTTTTTAAATATGTTTCAAAATAAAGTTAAGGCTATGTTAGTTTTTTTTTAACCTTTGTGCTTTTTGGTACTGTTTTTGCCATTTTTGAAGATATATCACTGGAAAATAATATTTTTTTGATATTTTTTGCAATTTTTTTTTTAAATGTGAAAGTTATAAATTAAAGTGTTTAACTGCAAGTTAAACCTTATGGTTACTATGCACTATCAGTCTTTGTTGGTATTTTTACTATAGGAACTGGTCAAGACATATAATTCTATAGACTTCTAGTTCCATAAAATTATATCTACAGTAAACATGCACTTCAAGTCTTTGTCTTTTTTTCTTTCTAATTTCCCTTCCAAAATTTTAACTGTTCTGTTTAATTTTAAAAAAGTGATGAAATGTGTCTAATTGGGTATATATGTAGACATAAGATCAACAGCAGCATAGGTGATTCAAAGTTTTCTCAATGATAATAAGAATGGAATCTCCCATTTTCTGAGTTTTAATACTTTCACTTGTAAACCCCTGTAGATCATATAATTTGATCATCCAGTCCTTCACAGTGGGGAAAATATACCCTGATATTTACTACTCAAATTTTTACTCTCTTTTGTATACAGGTAAATTCTGTCTGGCAACACCTGGATTTTGGTTGATTACAGGTAAATTAATTAATTTTTATTTAGTTTTTTAATTATTGATAGAATTTTAATTTTTGATAAGATATTCTTTGTGTTTTTTATACAAACATCTGTTAATCATTATTGAAAATTGTGAGGAATGCTTCGGAAGTTAAAAATAGTAAATTAGCCATGACAAATTGTTGTTATAGTTACGCAAGTTATTTACAAATTCTGTTATGTCTTAAGTGTGATGATACGAGCAATAAAACATAAAAGACTGAAGGGTTATATAACATTTATCCAAGTATGTCTTTTCAACTGGAGCTGAGTGGAGTAATGGTGTTTTAGACCAAAGTCGAGATTTTTTCATTTATATCGAGGCATTCAGTTTTGAGATGGTGGAGGAAACTGGAGTATCTGTAGAAAACCACTGATCACAACCAGTCTAAACATGTTCTTTATTTTGTATCTTTTATGTTGTGTTTCTATTTACCCTTGTTTTTGCCAATCACTGGTACATGTTTTAAAGGTACAATTTTCCATATATTTAGTTTGAAAAGTTTTACAATTTTCCAATTCTATAAATTGGAATTTTTTGCCGAATTTTTTCTACTGATCATAATATTTATAATTGTATTTGGATATGGTCCCTGATTCAAGAAGAACTCACTGATTATTGATGCTATTTGAAGCTGATTCATACCTACTTTTACTACTAAAAACAGCATGTCCATACATATGTTGAAAACTTAATCTTTTTTGCACATGTCAACTGACAGGGCATATATTCATATGTACATTTGTATATATAGTTTCTTATCATCAAATTACCCTAAAAATCCAATTATTTTGAAGGGGTAAACTATCCATTTTATTTTTGTAATTGCCTACATAAGTTAAAGGCAATTTCCAATTTCCAACCACTTTTTGGCCGGGTTGCACGGAGTGCAAATCCGGTTTATAGTATGGTGTCGGGCGGGCGGGTGGGGAAAATAGGGTACCTACGTTGTGAACTCAACTCCTCCTACAGTTTTCAACCAAAAACCTTGAAACTTCACAGAATGTTTCTATATATATTGAAGATGTGCACCTGACTTTATGGAATTATTTCCATTTTTTCCCCCCATTTTTCCAGACTTTGAAACTTAGTCACTTTTAAGCAAGTTTTTGAACTGGGGGTACCTACTTTGTGAAATCAACTCCTCCTACAGTTTTCAACCAAAAACCTTGAAACTTCACAGAATGTTTCTATATATATTGAAGATGTGCACCTGACTTTATGGAAATATTTCCAGATTTTTTTATCATTTTTCCAGACTTTGAAACTTAGTCACTTTTAAGCAAGTTTTTGAACTGGGGGTACCTACTTTGTGAACTCAACTCCTCCTACAGTTTTCAACCAAAAACCTTGAAACTTCACCGAATGTTTCTATATATATTGAAGATGTGCACCTGACTTTATGGAAATATTTCCAGATTTTTTCCCCATTTTTCCAGACTTTGAAACTTAGTCACTTTTAAGCAAGTTTTGGAACTGGGGGGTACCTACTTTGCGAACTCAACTCCTCCTACAGTTTTCAACCAAAAACCTTGAAACTTCACAGAATGTTTCTATATATATTGACTCCACTAGAAATTGCTTCAGAATGAAAATGTTTTCCAAAGTGTGAAATCATGATCACATACTTTATAATGATCATTATTGGGAATTTTAATTGGGTGTTCATGAGAGAGAAGCTACTAATAAATTTAATCCCAGTATGTGATTCAAGAGGCCCTTGAAAACTGGAACATTCCTTAATTCTGTAACATTATGTAAGGGTTGTAAATTTAACAGCATGTATTACCCTTAATATATCAATAAATTGAACATTTTATTTTCCTGTGACATAAATTGATATGCTCTAAATTGGACCGTTAATTAAATGAAATGTTTAATAATATAGTGCTATTATAGACATAACATTGTTACTCTACTTAATATTGAATAAGGTACATGACTTTGCAATTAATTAATTTATTTATTTATTTATTTATTTATTCATTTATTTATTTATTTATTTATTTATTTATTTATTTATTTATTTATTTATTTGTCTCTGTCTGTCTGTCTGTCTGTTTGTTTGTTTGTTTATATGTTTAGTTATCCTTTCTTACTATATAAACTCATGTTGCAAGATAATCTATGATCATTGAATTTTATCTACCATAAGTGTCAAATTTTAGGACAATCATTCAGCATCTATTCCAAAACTAAGTACTTTCCAGCTATTATTAAAAATACCAATACAAAGTACATGTGTACTAAAAATACACCTGTTTTAAACAAACCTCAATCCTTAACTAAGAATTTTTTGGAATTTTTTAAAAAAAAAACTAAGATACAAATGCAATAAGTTTTGTATAATCTTCCAATTGACATGAATATCTTTTAACTCTCTTAAATTTTTTTTTTTTTTTTTTTTTTTTTTTTTTTTTTTTTTTTTTTTTTTGATTTTTTCATATTATTGACATTTGATTAAAGAATTAATTGTGAAGCCTGGTTGTTTAAGACTTTGTTTAACTTAACTATTTAATATTTCCATTTTGTATATCTGTCAATATTGTGATAATTTGTGTCATAAATGAGTTTAAATATATTGTGTTCAGTCATATCAGAAATATTGGTTATCTACCATGAAATGGTAATTTTTTCCCCCAAACACACCTTTAAAACCAATGCTTTTTGTCATGTTAGAGTATGGCACATTAAAAAACCTCCCTGCACATTGACCAGTGCCGAGTGCCGGTGGCGAGTGATCTAAAGAGCGTGCTTACGGATCACAGTGCCTCTTACTGCCTGGGTTCGAATCCCACTCGGGATAGATCCTAGTGTGGGAAAGTTTGTCAGTTCGCTTGCCGAAGGTCGGTGGTTTTCTCCCGGCACTCCGGTTTACTCCACCATCTCAGAACTGACCGCCTCAAAATGAGTGAAAAAGATTCTTGACTGGGGCATAAAACACCATTACTCCACTCTACTCCACTCACATTGCCTAGAGTGCACTGCAAAAGGTGAAAAATTTTAACTCTTCACCTGGTGACACACTAAAGAACCCTCCCTGCACATTGCCCAGAGTGCACTGCAAAAGGTGAAAAATTTTAACTCTTCACCTGGTGACACACTAAAGAACCCTCCCTGCACATTGCCCAGAGTGCACTGCAAAAGGTGAAAAATTCTAACTCTTCACCTGATGACACACTAAAGAACCCTCCCTGCACATTGCCCAAAGTGCACTGCAAAAGGTGAAAAATTCTAACTCTTCATCTGGTGACACACTAAAGAACCCTCCCTGCACATTGCCCAGAGTGCACTGCAAAAGGTGAAAAATTCTAACTCTTCACCTGGTGACACACTAAAGAACCCTCCATGCACATTGCTCTGAGTGTACTGCAAAAGACGAGAAATTCTAATTCTTCAACTGGTGACATTCAGATTGAAGCAAAATATTCTTGACAATAGGGGTGTAAAACCCCACTAAGTCAATCAATGGATCAATCAATAATCAATCAGTTAAGTGAACCAAGCTTTGAACAACTTCCCGGTAGGTTTAAAAAAAGATAGATAGATAAACAAAAAAAAAAACTGTTTCATTTAATAATTTTTCATGTGCATTCTAAAATTAAGTGACATTTTATGCAGTTCCTTTCAAAAAGACAAAATGCTCAATTTGCTGAAAATTCTTTAGTTAACTTAACACATTGGTAACATTATCTGCAGTTACTGTAACAAAGAAGAAATAATCAACTTACTTAAAATCTATTTAAATAAGGCACATTTGAGTGGTAACTAGGATGAGCTACTTTGAATTCTTCACATGATAAAACATCTATTTTTGATAAAACAAATTTCCTGATGTATATCATTAGTACATTATTTGTTCATTAAAACCTGACATGTTACATGTACCATACACCACCTGCTTAATGTTACATGCAATGCAATTCAAATGCATGTGATTTCTATTGGGTCTTCTCTATGCATGTAGGTTGATGTAGTTAGTTTAGAATAAGGTTTTTCTGTCTTACCAAAGCTTTATAGTCAAGTTATTTCGGTAGTCAGTTCATGAATAATTTTTTGCCTCTCTGTAACTTTCCCAGTCATGCTACGTGGGTAGACAGTTTCTTGCTTTTCTGTAGTTTTTCCAGTCACGCTATGTAGGCAATCAGTTTCTGATAAAATTTTGTTGCCCTCTCTGTAGCTTTCAGTTTTTGCTTGGATTTTGTTGCCTTTTTGTAGCTTTCCCAGACATCCTACGTGGGTAGTTAGTTTTCGCTTAGATTTTGTTGCCTTCATAACTTTCTTAGTCGTTTTGTGTGGGTAGTCAGTTTTTGATAAAATCTTGTTGCCTCTCTGTAGCTTTTTGAGTTTTGCTATATCAATAATCAGTTGTTTATAAAATTTTGTTGCCCCAATGTAGCTTTTCTAGTCACGCTATGTGGGTAGTCAGTTTTTGATAAAATTTTGTTGCCTCTCTATAGCTTTTCTAGTCATACTGTGTGGGCAGTCAGTTTTTGATAAAATCTTGTTGCCTCTCTGAAGCTTTTCCAGTCATACTGTGTGATCAGTCAGTTTTTGATAAAATCTTGTTGCCTTCATAGCTTTTCTAGTCATACTATGTGGGTAGTCAATTTTTTGATAAAACCTTTTTGCCTCTCTGAAGCTTTTCCAGTCATACTGTGTGGGCAGTCAGTTTTTGATAAAATCTTGTTGCCTTCATAGCTTTTCTAGTCATACTATGTGGGTAGTCAATTTTTTTATAAAATCTTTTTGCCTCTCTGAAGCTTTTCCAGTCATACTGTGTGGGCAGTCATTTTTTGATAAAATCTTGTTGCCTTCATAGCTTTTCTAGTCATACTATGTGGGTAGTCAATTTTTTTATAAAATCTTGTTGCCTCTCTGAAGCTTTTCCAGTCATACTGTGTGATCAGTCAGTTTTTGATAAAATCTTGTTGCCTTCATAGCTTTTCTAGTCATACTATGTGGGTAGTCAATTTTTTGATAAAACCTTTTTGCCTCTCTGAAGCTTTTCCAGTCATACTGTGTGGGCAGTCAGTTTTTGATAAAATCTTGTTGCCTTCATAGCTTTTCTAGTCATGCTATGTGGGTAGTCAGTTTTTGATAAAATTTTGTTGCCTCTCTGTAGCTTTTCCAGTCATGCTATTTAGGTAGTCAGTTTTAGATAATATTGTGTCTTACCTGGTCATGCTATGGTAAACTTGCTATAGTACACTGACAAGAATAAAAAGAAATCAGTGAACATTGACACTATTTTATAGACATAGTAAACCAATGTTTCTATAAACCATTCTTCTCTTGATATGATTCTGTCACTAATGATTAAAATCTTGACACTGAGATCCTTTAAAAAGTTTTTTCATTATAGATTCAATGTAACCTCATTTTGTGTTGAAACAAAAAAATTCTTTTCATTTAGGCAGGTTTTCTGTGGTATATATAATTGAATTTTCACAGAAATAAATATAATGCTGATTTTTGTGGAAACAAAATGTTCCACACATATTGACATATTGGTATGGCACATAAAAAAGGTTTGTTTTGTGGAAATTTATTTTTAAGCACAAATTTATTTTAATTTTATGTACAGACTTTTCTGACTAGTTTTATGTGTTATTGTAAATACTTTGAAAACTAGTCCTGTGAAAAGTGAGATAGGTAATAGAAATCAAGCAGCTTTGAGTTGCAGCAATGAAATGAATAAACCTGTTGTAAAATTACATGGTGATAGCTGCCAGCAAGTTCAGCATAAGACTTCTTGTGGTTCTATGAAATATTTATGGTTTTGCAAGGTTATGAGGGGTTTTCTTTGTAAATCATTACACGATTAATTAAAATTTTTATCATGTTTTCTAAGATGATTCCATTTTCTACAATCAACAAAACCTGCTGACCTAAGTTTTTAGCCTAGTTTTTTTTATCTAATGGGTCATTGATCAATACATTACCTGAATTGGCACTGTGCATACAGCTTAATTACAAAAACTAAAGGGAATGTATCATATAATCATCATTTTGAACAATTCTAATTTGTTTCATGAATTTTTATTGATCAGACCTATTCTTTTTTTAATTTTACTTATTTTTTTATGTATTTATTTTTTATTTTTTGCCTATCAGTGACTTCATTGGACAATATACAAACAATTGTAATCTTACATTATAGTAATGAAATAATGAAGCCAGAGTGAGTTTATGACATGGTAAACTGCATGTGTATGCTTCTGTACTTCTGTAAACCTGTGTTCTTCTCTGAAACAAATAGGGCATACTGAGCCTATGAACTATATCCACATGCACTGTCTGGTAGTTTAGTTAGTCACGTTGAATGAATAAAAGTGCCACTAAAGCTTTTAGCATATACTGGTATATCATATATATTTATAATCTTAGAGGACACAATAACTTGTATTTGTGTTCTTAATCACATTTTCACAAAGTAATTTTAACGAATGTTTCACTAACTCTGAATTATCACAAAGTGATTTTAACGAATGTTTCACTAACTCTGAATTATTGTTATGACAATATTAGCATGGATTTATTTTATAAATTGATTGTATCTCACAAAAATGACAAAAATTAATCATCGTATCTCACAAAAATGACAAAAATTCATCATCGTATCCCACAAAAATGGAGAAAATTAATTATCGTATTCCACAAAGTAAGATAAAAATTAATTGTTTTTTTAAAAAAAATAAATAAATAAATAAAAATAAACAAACAAACAAAAACAAAAACAGAAGCAAAAAAGAAAAAGAAAAATCTTTAGATAAAACTTCAGATAATGGCACCTGCTACAGGCTATGGTTCTATTGACCTTAATTACATGTATTAAAGATAAAATCAACAAATTAAACTAGAAAACCATGAACAAAAAAAGCTGCAGGAGTCAATTATTTTAGATTAATTAAAGTTTTTACTCTGTTATGATGAGATGTCTTGGTATTTTTGTTTCATTATCTTATTACTTTTTCTTTTTCAGATTAAAAGATTGCATGTCATCCTCTGTAGATGATTCAGGATAAAATTAATTAAGGTATGTATGACATTTTTATGCAATTGTAAAAAATTTTTTTTGATGGAGACGACTTTATAAAATATGTTGACCTTGACTTTCTTTTTAAAGTCATTGCATTTGAAGGCATGCTTAACACTTAGGAAGATTTGAGTGGAGAAATCTAGTTTAGTGCCCCAGTCAAGATTCCTTCACTATCAAGGACATCAATTCTTGGATGGTGGAGGAAACTGGAGTGCTTGAAGAAAACCACTTCTTTGGTAAGTGAACTGACAAACTTTTTCACAGTGGAAACTGTAAAGAGTGGGATTTGAACCTAGTAGGAGAGAGGTGCTATTAGCACTTTAGACCACTCTCAGTCTCTGTCACCAAGTTCAAATCAGAAAGAGCCCATAAACCAGATAACTTTGCAATTGTTCTTTCATCACCCACTTGGCATTTAGAAATGAAAGTCACGGGGTCCTTCGAATGAGACCTTAAAAACTTATGTGCCATATCATGGCAGGTGATGCACTTTAAAGAACCTGTCAGGCACTTTATCCTTAACACACTGCAAAGGTAGAGATTTCTGCCACTGCTTTAGCTGGTGTTGTCTCAATAAATTCTTGACTGGCTGTAAAACCCCATTAAAAAGTTTAGAAGTTTTTGGAAAAAGTTTTTTGTTTGATAAAAAAAATGTTATATTTTGTTATACGAACCAGATATACAGTTTGTATGAAAGCTGTTGTTTTTTGACTGGTTTGCCTTTTTTGGCAAACTAAAGATTTACCTTAAAAATTTGTGATAAAAAACTAAAAGCAATATTTGGTTAAGTTACTCAGAAAAAAATTAATTAATTCATAAAAATAATGATCTCATTATAAATAAATAAAAAAATAAATAAATAAAATAATGAACTCATTATGTTATATCTTTTGAAGGCATATCAATACTACAATTAATGATGTTTTTTCCTGCAAAAACACAAACAAAAAAATAAAACCCTCTATCAGAGGTGTAAGTTCTAAGTTTAGTTTTAATAGACTTACTTTGTACTCTTGAGTTAATTATAGAGAGTACATCAGAAGTTGTAAATTGAACACTGGTTAATTTACATCTGTAGAAAATTGAACATTTGTAGATAAATGAGAGATAAAGAATGGTGCATCTCTAAGTCAGCCATTTATTCCCGTGTCAGTCTGGTGATGCAGTATGAAACACGGGAGATAAGACAAGAATAGATCAGAGGATTTAGTCATGTTAGAGCTATTTAAAGCTCTTGCATTTTAACACGATGGAAAATGTTTATAGATATATTGTATTTATAGATTTAGACGTTCTAACTTCCTTGTCAGTGATTCAAATCAATGTTAGTTTCTTATTATAACATTGTAGTTTTATTCTTGTATACAGTATCAACTTGAAAATAGTGTTCAAAAATGTACTCACTCCTATATGTATCCAACATAATTACTCTTACATCACATTAAAAATTGTTAGTATTTCACTTATATCAAGCTGCAGTAAGTTGTACTTTTGAAATGCATTTATACCCCTGAGTGGTTAGTATTCTTGTTCATGCCACACCTATCTGTAAATGAGACATCACTTGTTTATTAAAGTAAAAGTAAAATGGTTCCTAGGGTAAGAGCTTGGCAACTATAACCCAGTATCATAAGTGCCATCCCACCACTGCTTACCAAGTCCTGGTATAAAGGCATTGTTAATGTATAATTTTTTAAATTTGATCCATAGCTGGTAATGTATCAATATAATTGATTCTTTTCGATTTGGATTTAGAACTCAATTTCTTTCTTTCATTTATTCATTTGCCTGTGCTTGGTCATTTGTTTATTTGTTAGATCATTCATTTGTTTGTTTGTTTGATCATTTATTTGTTTGTTCATTCATTTGTTTGTTTGTTCATTTATTTGTTTGTTCATTTGTTTGTTTGTTTGTTCATTTGTTTGTTTGTTTGTTCATTTGTTTGTTTGTTCATTTATTTGTTTGTTCATTTGTTTGTTCATTCATTTGTTTGTTTGTTCATTTATTTGTTTATTGATTTGTTTGTTTGTTTGTTTGTTCATTTGTTTGTTTGTTTGTTCATTTGTTTGTTTGTTCATTTATTTGTTTGTTCATTCATTTGTTTGTTTGTTTGTTCATTTGTTTGTTTGTTCATTTGTTTGTTTGTTCCTTCATTTGTTTGTTTGTTCATTTGTTTGTTCATTTGTTCATTCATTTGTTTGTTTGTTTGTTTATTTGTTTGTTTGTTCATTCATTTGTTCATTTGTTTGTTTGTTCATTTGTTTGTTTGTTCCTTCATTTGTTTGTTTGTTCATTTGTTTGTTCATTTGTTCATTCATTTGTTTGTTTGTTTGTTTATTTGTTTGTTTGTTCATTCATTTGTTCATTTGTTCATTTATTTGTTTATTGATTTGTTCATTCATTTTTTTGATTGATTTTTCATTTATTTGTTCAAAAAACCATTTATTTATTCATTCAAAAATTTCTTAATTTATTCAAATGTTCATTCATTCATTCATTCATTCATTCATTCATTCATTCATTCATTCATTCCTTCCTGTCTTGTTTTCTTTCTTCATCTACTCATTCATTAATATAGATAAACAAAACATATGTGAAAAGATGTTTCATACTTTCCATCCAGTACTATATGTCACATAGATATGTCAAATTAATAGAGTTATATTTAGGTAATTACACAATATTTTCTGACTGTCCATGGTTTTGTAAGGTTTTGTAATGGTAGACCACTTAATTAGTGATACTGATTTTATCAAGATCTTAAATCTTGTTGTCTACATACAATACACCGATACATAACAAACATAGATAAGTATGTGGGAAGTAGGGGGTATTAAGTTTGAATAGTTTGTCCAAGCAATAACTTTTCAGTTTTAATAACCCATAGAGTATTGAAAAGTACTTAAAGAGAATTAACAAGTATTTTTTCTCTGTCAGAGGTCTTTGAATGGAATACCAGTAGTACATGTATTGTTCCACTCTACTCAACTCCACTTATATTATTTTATCAGATTATGTATGATGTGTTAGACTCACATAACAGATTGTAAACTGTATACTGTAAATTTGAGAATTTTTATGTGTGCTTTATTTTTGCAAAAAGTAAAATTAGTAAAAGTTTCAGGAATATTTTATCTTGATTTATTTCACTTCCATTTGCACTGACCATCATCCCATAATGTATAAATGAAAGTATGAAAATACATGTACATGTATCTTGAAATACTGATAATCGAGAAAATCAGCTGATGTCAAGAAATCCTGATTTACAGTAAATTCATCTTTAGTGATTACAGATTTGAACATTGGTCTGCGGAAGTCATTTAATAAAGATGTATAAAGTACCAATTAAAGTTGAATTTATTCAAAACTGACAATACTATTAAACAAACAATTCAGCATGTGTGCCAAAAATTTATTTCCTTAGTAACTAACTAAATGACCAACCAATAAAATTGAAGATGTTGAATTTAATGGGTTGTTTACAGTGTATACCGTAATTCTGGTACTTACTGTAAAACATTTTTTCAGGACTTTTATAAGACAGGTATTCAAAATACACCAATTACTGTCATTTAACAAACAATATTCATAGTGTATCTCAATTTTGACAGGTTTTCAATTGACTCAAGGTTCAGTTTTTATAGGTTCCATTGTGGTTGGTTTTGTTGTCTATTTGGCCACTGCTTCTGAATCAGTATCATGAAGAAAATAGGTACATGTATAGGTACTGTTACTTCTAAATTAGTACTCTGCAGAAAATAAATATTGGTACATGTACTATGACTTTTAAATAAGTGCCCTGTAGAAAAAAAAAGATATTGGTACTGTTACTTCTAAATTAGTATTCTGTAGAAAATGAATATTGGTACTATAACTTTTGAATCAGTACCCTGAAAAAAAAAAAGATATTGGTACTATAACTTTTGAATCAGTACCCTGGAAAAATAGATATCGGTACTATAACTTTTAAATCAGTACCTGCAGAAAATAGATATTGGTACTATAACTTCTAAATAAGTACCCTGTATACAGTAGTCTAAGCAACACATTACATCATTATAGCACTTCCTTTATCAAAAAAAATCTACTTAATAAACATTTCTTAAATACCAGATAAACACTTAATTAATTACATACCTGTGTGAAACATGCTTACACACATAAAATGCACATGTTTTTGTTTATTAATAGTTTATTTACCATGTGTTTGTAAATATTTGATAATTTTGATGTAAGGTGAACAAACTTTTGGTCATTAATTCTACAATGATTATGATTCATATAAAAACATTAAAAAGACCCTGTTTAAATCTGATGTATAGTCTGGTTCCCTTCTCTACTTTTTGATTATGAAACTAGAAAAAAGAGAATTTACAGCTGTTTATAGCCTTAAGATAAGGCAGGGACCCAATCTTGATTGATGAAAGTGATATGTTTGTATCATGATAAGAAAATTAAACTCATCTTTTTCCCTCTCTCTTAATCTAGTCTAATTTTTCTTGCTTTGTTTAGGTGGGCTTAAAAAGTAATTCTATAAAATTGTTGTTGTTAGATCATTGCTGGTAAGAACTGTTTAATTCTGTGTCTAAATTCAGAAAAGTTTCAGGAAGTATTCTCGATGTTTATACTGTGGGTAGCCAAGATAGTGTTAGAAAAATTATTGTTAACTTTACCTGTACATGTATTTCTGTTTAATTACCGAGCTTGTACTAGTATCTGAACTGGAAATTGGCAAGTTTGGTAGATTTTTACAATCATGCCTATTTTGGTTTGCAATTACACATGCATGTAAAGAATTTAGTTGTTATTTTTACAATTTTTTAGTTTGACGATACAAAGTGAAGAAGATGGAAAGGCCTATGTGACATCCATGCTCTAAGTGTGTTTGTTGGCATCTGAAGTTTTTATGATTATTTTTATTGGATTGAAATGGACTAGATGTGCAGGTGAGTGACACAGTTCTTCTGACAGCTCTTGTTTAATTTTTTAAAGATTTTTAAAATTTTGAAAGATTCAAATACCAAAAGGTTTATCCATACATGCACTTATTTTCATTTTTGATCTACCAATGAACATACCTCTTTATCTTGATTAGAAAATTAAACTCATCTTCCCCTCCTCGGTATTTCTGTGGGCTTTGGTGGCAAAGTGATCTAAGAATCACAGTGTCTCTTGCTGTGTAGGTTTAAATCCCATTTTGGCAGATCATTGGGAGGAAGTTTGTCAGTTCACTTGCCAAAGTTTGATGGTTTTCTTTGGGTACTCCAGTTTCCTCCACAGTCCAAATATGACTACCTTGATAAAAGTGACAGAATCTTGACTGAGAACTTTAAACACCCTCCACTTCTCTTAATGTCCCAATGTGTTTAGTAGAACTTGAAAAAAGTACACATAATTCCTGCAGAGTTTTCTTTTGGTAATTGTCTCTAAATTTGAGAAAGTGTTATTGATATGTATCAGAAGTAAGCCAAGATAGTGTCAGGAAAATCATTATACACTATACACCTGTACCTGTTTTTCCATTTTAATTAACGAGGTGGTAAGTTATCTGGATATGAGCCATTAGAATTTGTGATTTGTTATGACATGCAGTAAAATGTTGTTATAATGTTCCTTGATTATTTTAGCATCTTGCTTATGACAAAAATTTGTCAAAAAGGGTCACATGATTTTTTCTCTTTTTTTTTCCTTTTGAGATTTACGTTTTTAGCTTTAGAATTTTAAATAATTTATTTAATTTTAGAATTTTTTTAATAACAATATTCTACATGAACTTAAAACAATTGAAAATTAAAAAAAAAAATTCTAATTTTTGCTTCTCAAAAATGCTAAATTTCAAGTCCAGGCTATAACTTTAAAATGCATATATAGCTTCTGATAAAACTTCATGCTAGTTGGTTGGTTGTTGTGTTGTTTAATTTTGCATCAATAACTTTAAGCTTTTCATGATGAGAGAAAGATTATTGATCGAAGAACAAGCTCTTGTATTTGTGTGATGTGCAAGCATGTATTTTGGTTTGTCTTGAACTAGAGTACACACAGTGCAATGTTTTGTTCAGGTGCTTGTTCACCAAATCAGTTTGCTGCAGACAAGCATGCCATTTCTCAGTCACATTATCCTGACACCAGATGAACAAGTCAATGCTCTGTCCTCTTAATGGCAAGCACCAAGTGAGACAGCACTTTCTTAAACTAAAATGTATACTTGCACGCAAGTATATGTCTGTGTATCAGCTCTCTTAAGTTGTGTTCCAAATAGTGGAGGAAATTCCAAGAAAGAAAGAAAGAACTCTCTGGAATTCCATGGTTTTAACCAGATTTCTCCAAAGTCCTTCTGAATTCAAAAAAACAGTGAGGAAGCGACCTCTCCATGGTCAATCCCTACCAGTTGACAAAATTTCAACCTGATCAGATAAAGAAACGTAGGAGGAGATGTCTCTGAAAAATTCTGTCAGAAATGATGGAGAATAATAATAATAATAATAATAATAATAATAATAATAAAGATTATGAGTAACAATTATGAGCTGATACGCAGACATAATTATAAAGTCTTATTATGTATGACCTGGCTGGGGTTTGAACCTCTGACCTGTCATTCTCAAGGGAGATGCTCCACCAGTGAGCAAAAAAGGCAATAACTTCCTGACGGGGAGAGTTGGGTTGTTGAAAGTGGGGTGAGAGCATTAGAGATAACTCTTGTTTTATTTGATTATGATTTCACAATTTACAATAAGAAACCTTGTTCTAAAGAAATAAAGACAAAAGCCACAGGTACATATTGACTAATTTTGACCATTAATAACGAAGATCTGAATGGACTAGTACATTGCCAGTACATTGCGTGTTCTTCCATTGAATGCTTTACATCTTGTACTATGGCAAATAAATATGCAAATAGATGTAAATCAGGGTTTTACTGTACTTTGTATGATACTAAATTAACTTTACAATTACAGGTACTTGTGTAGAGAATTAACTTAGTTGTAATTTTGACAATGTTATTGTAATATAAAAATGTAAATGAGATTTTTGTGAGTCAAGTGTAACAGAAGAGTACAGACATCAATCTTGATTAGGTAATGTCATATTTTTGGCAATGTTTACTTTTTTGGGTAATTTTCAGAATCCTTTGATTTATATAACATCTGGGTATATATATATATATATATATATATATATATATATATATATATATATATATATATATATATATATATAATGTCTTAAGTATAATTTTTATTTTTTATGTAACATAACCAAAATTAACACTTGCTAAAGGTGGGTGGTTTTCTCTAGGCATGATGATTGTAGACTTATGTTTGGTTGCAAATTGCCAAGTGGCAATTTCTGGACTCTCAATTCAATGACTTTATGTTAGAACCCAAGTTGGGCTGTTTGTTATGTCCTGGAAGACATTATATATGACATTGCTCAACTTTACCTAGTTGATTGATGAATAAGACAAAATCTTGAGCAAGGTTATTGATTGAATGGGTACTGATGGAAAATCTTGGTGTTAAATGATAGATGAAATGGTTCTTTGAAATTCTTTGAGCAAGCTTACAGATGAATTGGGTACTGACAAAAAAATTTGGGGTTCACTACTAAAGATAGATGAATAAGTACTGACAGAAATTCTTGGGGTTAGCTGATATTAATGAATGGGTACTGATAAAAATTCTTGGGGTTATTTGATTAATGAATGGGCACTGACCGAATTTCTCAGGGTTAGTTGATAAATGAATGGGTACTGACAAAAACTCTTGGGGTTAGTTGATAAATGAATGGTACTGACAGAAATTCTCGGGGTTAGTTGATAAATGAATGGGTGCTGACAAAAATTCTTGGGGTAAGTTGATAAATGTATGGGTACTGAAAGAAAAATTTGGGGTTAGTTGATAAATGAATGTTTAGTGACAGTAATTCTTGGGGTTAGTTGATAAGTGAATGGGTGCACACAGACATTCTTGGGGTTAGTTGATAAATGAATGGGTGCTGACAAAAATATTTGGGGTTAGTTGATATATGAATAGATACTGACAGAATTTCTTGGGGTTAGTTTATTAATGAATGTTTACTGAGAAAAATTCTTGAGGTTTGTTGATAAATGAATTGGTACTGATAGAAAATCTTGGGGTTGGTTGATAAATGAATCAGTACTGAGAAAAATTCTTGGGGTTAGTTGATAAATGAGTTGGTACTGACAGAAAATCTTTGGCTTAGTTGATAAATGAATGTTTACTGAGAAAAATTCTTGGGGTAAGTTGATAAATGAATTGGTACTGACAGAAAATCTTGGGGTTAGTTGATAAATAAATTAGTACTGACAAAAATTCTTGGGGTTAGTTGATAAATGAATCAGTACTGAGAAAAATTCTTGGGGTTAGTTGATTAATGAATAGGTACTGACAGAAAATCTTGGGGTTAGTTGATAAATGAATTGGTAGTGATAGAAATTCTTAGAGCAAGCTGATTTATCTGTACCATAAGAAATTCTTTGGGTTTTAGTTAAAAGATGAATTGGTTCGGACAGAATCCATTTGGGCAAGCTGATTGATCAATTGGTACTGCCAAAAATTCAAGGTATTAACTATGCAATGGACCAGTATACATTTCTAAGTGAAATTGTTGTTTACAAAATTACTTCGTGTCATTTAAACAATGATATTAGTGCCAGCGTGATTAACTTATAGGCTGTAGACAGACTTCAATTAAAATGTAAATTTATATTTTCTATCAGCTAACTAAACTTTACTTGCTTTTATTTATTATTTTACGTGCAAAGTCTGATTTGCATTCAATTATTTCTTGTGTTAGAAGTATTGAGTGTAAATAAAAGTCATTTAGTACATAACTGAACAGCTAGCCATGTGTTTAAAGTCATTATTTAGGGAGGGAATCATCTAGTCACTATGTTCTATAATGATTAGTACTTTAGTACATTGTTATCATCATTGAAGTAACATAAGTCAACTGTTCTCAGGTAATTCTGATAGGTCAAAGGTCATGAGATAGTGGAATCGATTTATAATTGTTTGGGTGTCTCAGGCCAATTTTTTGAGGGATTAAAGGTCATTCAAAAGCTTATCAACTTTGTAATTGTTTGGGTGTCTCAGGCCATTTTTTAAGGAACTAAAGGTCACTCAAAAAGCCTTATCAACCCTTTGAATTGTTTGGCTGTCTTGGGGCCCGTATTTTAAGAGTTTAAAGGTCTCTAAAAATTCTTATCATCTTTTGTTTGGGTGGTTCAGGTAGTTCTGTGATTGGTCAAAGGTCATAAGATAGCGGTATCATCTTCGTAATTGTTTGGGTTGGAAGTGCAGTTTCATGTAACACTTTACGGTATTTTTTCCATAGTTTTATCTATTAATATTAAATGCATTGCATATCAGTACACCCAGTTGTAGTATTCCTTTATTTGTTTTGTACATGTGTGTGATATTGTTATTACTTTTGACTTTGATGATATGTAAATGAGGTGATTACATTGCTATTGTGCATGCATCTATTATTTCACCAGATTTAGATTTGTAGGCACACCTATCATATAATTTAGAAAATCTTTTCTTTGGAGGATGTTCTAAAATATATAGCTACTATGTATGACTCTTTAACAGTTGGAAAATATATACTGTAAAAAAGATTGGTGATACTATGACACTATAAGTACAACTTTAAGTTCATTGTCCCATGATATGTACAATGTATATTGAGTACTGAAAACTGTGTTTGGTTGTAATTTGGTGCAATGTCAAATTAGCAGTAAGCATTACAGTAGGTATATTCATTTGGTGCAATGTCAAATTAGCATTTAGCATTAGGTTTATTTATCTCTAAGGATTAACCAGAATTTCTGTATGCATGAAATGTGTAAGTGTATTTTAAGACCTGCCTTGTATTAGCACCAGGGCAGCTTCATTTTGCTACCTCACAGAATCAGTATGCTGCAAACGAGCATACACCTCCACTTGTCACATAATCCTGATACCAGGTGAACCAATCTAGTTGCAGTGCTCAGCTAGTTGTGGTGTTGGGTAGACTTTGTCTTCTTTATGCCAAGCACCAGCTTTCTGATTTACACACTTACACTCTTCACTAACTGAAAGCCATGCTTGACTCATTTACTTACTGGCCTTCTGACTTACACACTTATACTCTCTTTAATTACTGACTGATACACTTTACTCACTTCATTGACTGATTGATATGCTTGACCTATTTATTTACTCACTGATTTTATTACTCACACACTTATATCATACTCACTTAACTCTTGACTCATTTACTCACTGGATTTTTTAGTAACTGATGCTCACTTCACTGACTGACTGATACACTTGACTCATTGACTTTCAGATTCACAAACTTGTTCTCACTTCACTGACTGTAACTCACTTAGACTACTTCACTGACTCACTGATATGTTTGACTCATTTACTCTGTTTTTCTGACTTACACTCTTATATCCACTTCACTTTTGACTAATATGCTTTACTCATTTACTCACTGACTTTTAGATTCAAACACTTTTTACTCACTTCACTGACTGACTCATATGCTTGACTCATATACTCACTGACCTATTCACATTAACCCTGGTACTCACTTCACTGACTGGCTGACAAAGTTACTATCTAGGATCAAAATCCAAATAATTTTAAAAATCACATGTACCATGAACATTTTAAAAAAGAAATCGGACTTCCTTAAAATATTATTTTTGAAGTCAGAGTTTTTTTTAGTATCTTATTTAAAATTATTTCCTTTTAAATGCATGAACAGGGATGTGCAAGCATAATTTAATAGACTTTTAAATCCCTTGATATAAAATCAAGCTAGTTTGTTAGATATGTTAATCTTGAGATTTTATGTATTTTTGTGAATTTTAAGTTGTAAAGAAAATTTATTATTTTTATTTACTTATTATTACAGTATTCTATGAATATGAAGGCCTTAGTGGCTGAGTGATGGCATGCACAGAGCTCACCGCCTTTGTTTGAATTCCACTAGAGTAGATCATAGTATGAGAAAGTTTGTGAGTTCACTTGCCAAAGGTCATCGGTATTCTCTGGGCACTCTGGTTTCCTCCACCATTCCTGAACTGACCACCTTAATATAAATGAAAAAAAATCTGGACAAGGGTGTAAAACGCCATTGAATCCATGAAAAACTTTAATGAAACCAACAATAAATAAATGTTTTTGATTATTAGAAAGCTCTTTTTTCACTAAAAATCTCTTTTTAAGTGTAAAGGTTTTGACTGACATTGAAATATCTTTAAGAAGGTTAAATGTGGGTCAAACAATTTTTGTTTTGATTTGTACATATATCACTGGTAAGTTAAAACAAGGTTAAAAATGTCTGATTCTTCGGAAATCTTAAACCTTCATTTATAAAATTAGATGAAAGGCATGATTGATGTGTTACAAGAAACATCACTCTCACAAGATATTACTTAAATGGTAAAGGGAGATTACTCTTTTAGCTTTCATGCATGGTTCTTTATTCCATTCATTTTGTTATAGATACATGTATTTAAGTTTTTTTATGGATTTCAACAGAAAAATTAATGGATTGAATATTACAGTTATAACAGGGATAAATTAAGAGGGCAGTATTTATTTTATTGACCTTGAATAGTAATATTTACCAAGAGGGGTTGACCTCTTATTACCCATTGTAATTATTGTATTATAAAAATGTCTTGTTTTGATACATTTAGTGAAACCAAAAAAATTAAAAAAAAATGAATAAATAAATAATAATAATAATAAAAAAATAAATAAATAAATAAATAACCCAAAACAACAAACAAAAAACAAAAACAAAACAAAACAGTTCAGCAGATATCAAAATTTTTGTGTGGGCCAAGTTAACATGATTGGAGTAATGGTGTTAAAAAAGATTGTTTCACTTATAAAGAGCTACATGTAATATTAAGTTCTAAAAATAATGTGATCTCATAAAAAATAAAAATTATGTTATAATAAACCCATATTAATATCATTGATAGTAAACTTGATTTAGGTTTCAGCTTTCCAAGAGACATGTTTAGAAAAGTTTCTATGTGATTGTACAAAAACGTAATCATTTTATTGCTTTTATTTTGAAAATATTTGCAGTTTCAGAAGTTAAGAATTTCTTTTTTAGAGGCAAAAAAATGTTTCATCATAATCCAACACTATTGAATTTTCAACTTTGTTACCAAAGACACTAAATATTTGGAAAATTTCAAAATATTTTTGTTAAAATATATGATGAGGAAATGGCATTTCTAAAAATACTTAAGTTCAAGGATAACATAATAACCGATTATCAAGGGTTAAATTTGATATTTACAGATAACCCTGGGACATGATTGATTTTAGCCATGTAGCCCTCAGATATATCATATTTGTCATTTAAAAATTGATTTTGAAAGATATTAAAATGACACATTGAAAACTGTATTTCAAATAATTATTTCCTTTCTTCAAATAATCTAAATGTAAATTAATGATACTGTTGTTTTTCCTAACTCTTTCCCAATTATTCCTTTTCCAAACTGGGTCCTTTAGATGAGACCTTAAAAAACCTGAATGCCCTGTGTCAGGGCAGGCGTGGCATGTTAAAGAACCCTCCCTGCACATTGCCCTAAGCACACTGCAAAGGTCAAAATTTCTTCCACTTAACCTATAGCTGATGACATCTCAATATAAGTGAAATGTTCTTGACTGGGACGTTAAACCCCATTAAATCTAATCAAATCAAAATCACCCTTTTCCAAACCAGAATCCCTAAATAACATAGATGCCAGATATTCTATCATTATACGTGTACTTACTTTTTATGAATTAATCTGGTCATGAATTAAAAGAAATCAATTTAAGACAGGGTTAATATCAAGTTTTACTTTGGGTACAAGACTTGTAGGCTTAACCTTCAGTTTATTTAAAGGTACAAAGCATTTGTCCAAGACAGATATAACCTTTATTGTCAAGCCTGGCAATGCCATAAGGCAAGACTTATATGTTACGTCGGCGGCGGCAATGGCAACACATGTCAAAATGTGAAAGTTTATGTTAAAGTCCATATCAACCAGGTGAGACATTTAATTCTGTGGAATTCTTGTTTTTCATAAGTTTACACTTATACGTAGGTTAATATGTTAACAGTTTAAGTTTGGGAGCTGGGCTTGTCATGATGATTTTATCTGATTTTATCCATAATACTCATATTTGATAATACAATTACTGGTACAGATTTGGTGATAGTAACAGAAGTACAATTCATAAATCATTAGGCCTATTCTGTATGATTTATTATCATACATACATGTATTTCATCCATGTTCCATCTGTCACAATCTGTGGCAAGATAATTCAGTATTAAACCATTTGATAAATTTGTAAATATAACATATTAAAAATCATGGATTGATTTATTAGTCTAAATAAACCTTTGATACTCAACACTCAAGTGCATTGAACTTCAAGTCAGACTTGGAGTTGCTATGTGTTAAAGATTTGAATTTATAAATATTACCAAAAAAAAAAAAAACAAAACAAAAAACAAAAGAACCCAAAAAACAAAAAATTCACACAAAATCAATTATTGGTTTCTTTTGTTATATGCTGTATCCAATAATATGTTGTTCAAGTTTTAAAATTCTACTGTGATTTATGTTTTGTTTGTTCTTCCTATCTCTAGAGCACCAATGCAGTCATTTATTTATTTATTTATGCAGTACCTTGTATATTTACTCTCTTTATAACCTTGTTTAGTTATGAGTTACACTCTGGAAGATCCTAGTGTGAGAAAGTTTGTTGCTTCACTTGCCGAAGGTTGGTGGTTTTCTTTGGACGCTCTGGACTCTTCCACAATCATAGAACTGACCACTGCAGTTAATGAAAGAATCTTGACTGGGGAATAAAACACCATTAATCCATCCAAATTCAATCTATTTTAAATCCATTTCTTATTGTGTCCAATCTTTAATAACCCATTTGGAGCCTTGTTGTTGTGTCTATTTGGGTAATAATCTGATTCATTAAGAAGAAACAGCCTCATTCATGTAGTAAAAATAAGTCATCAGTAGTTACATAATTATCAGAAAGCATGCTGGGATTATTTTAGTCTACCTGCTCGATATTTAACAATAATTGCATTTTAATTATTCTGTTATTATATACATGTATACAATTCTTGTTAGACTTACCAAATTTATTTTTAATTACGAGTTTTTTAAGATTATTCCAAATATCTGGTAAAATTTGATTATTTCATGAATTTTCAAATAAATTACTTTTAAAGATACAATGTACATGTATATCGGTAATTGTATTTTTAAGTGATACATCAGTCTGAAGATAAGAAAAATACCTGGCATACTTTTGCATTAAAAAACTAAAAATAGAAAAATGAATGAATTTTTACTTACTACATGTATTTTAACATGGCATTATATAAACTACCATAATAAAGGGAATTATGATATGACCAGTGTGAATTTACAATTTTTATGGTATACAAACAATTGGCATGATTAGATCCTTTGTTCAATGATGTTATCAACAAACTGACTTTGAATTTAATTGAACAAACATTATCAAACATTGATAATGTTTGTTCTCTGGCATCATATTATAGGAGAACATTTTCTTAGCAGGGTACAAAAGATTTAAGATGAGACTCATGGGCCCTATCATTTAAAAGAATATAGTTGCATCTTCTTAAAACAAATTTTCCACTTTTGTAGCTCAGTAGGTATTAATGAGCAATTTCTGGCTTGGTCAATCCATAAATTATTATAGGGGTATACATGTATTTGCATTTTTTCAAACCAATTTTCTAGTTATGTAACTGGGTGGTTATCAGTAGTCAATTTCTGGCTTGGATTCATCAGTGCCAACTGTTTGTTTCATTTAGAAATAAAAGCATTATTTATGTTGAGGCTTCAGAAATGATTATCTGTTTCATGATTATTATTACAGAAAAAAATGTAAAGCCCATTGCCTAGGAATTCTACAATAACTGGTGACATCTTAATACATGGATAAGTAAATTATCTTGTCTGAGACCAAAAATTTATTCTTTTAATCAGTTTCCAGTTGTACATACCACATATGGCCAAACACATTTCAATCCTACAGGCTATAAAATATAGACAGGTGTTCATTTTAGGAATGTATTTCACTGCTAACTGATTTTTTTTTTAAACTTTAGTTACATTTGTTCAGCTATATTTCAGTTTATAAAAATAAGAAATCTTTCAGGATGAGAGTTTGTAATGAGTTAGGAAAGGGCTATTGATTGGCATAGTACAGGTGATACACCCTGCCCTATTGGATGGAAAGTATTTTTGTGAAAATATATTATAAATAATTTATCATAAATATTTTTGATTAAATACCCAACCACAAATTTCCAGCTAAGAATTAAAAGAAGGACATAATGTCAGAATGATTTGAATCAAAACTTAATATATTAAGTTTGACTTCAAGTTTTTCTGGAAATTTGAGTCATTTTTCTGTAAATTATCAAAATTTAAAAAAATACTAAGGGGAAAGAATGGAAGAACTGGATGGATGACTCAAAGAAAATATGTAAAAAAAAAAATGGAGAAAAAAAGCAATGATTAGGTTTTAAAGAAGTTTAAAAAAAAAAATAAAGAGAAAAAGAAAATAAATCCCTGCAAGAACCTTAGTGGTACAACATCCTGTTAATTTTAGTGATATATTTAAAGGATTTAATCTAAAATAAAATAAATAAAATAAATACTTCTACTTGTGCCTTATCTTACAAAGAAGTAAATCGGCAGGATGTAAACCCACTACAAAGATAGCCGATTCTAACTTCCAGTATCACTAAAAACTAAAAACTTTAGTCATGTGAGATGATGGTATCAAAAATATAATTGAACTGAAAAAATTGACTCTACTGACAAAAATAGATTGTATTCTGCATCTGTATGATGATTTTGTCTGTTAAGATGAAGCACTAGAGATACAGAAGATTAAAAAAGTGAACGAACTTTTCTTACTTAGCTGTTGATAAAGAGTCTATGACTTTTGTAACTTATGTTGCTGAAATAGTCGCTGTATAAAGTAGAGGTTGTGGGTTCAATCTAATTTACTGGTAATTTTTAACAAATTTTTTTATTTTACAAGGTATTGTTTAGTCTTTTGGCTTATTTGCATATTTGATGTTTACCAACAGGTATAATGGGACTGTACAGGTAGAGTTAGTTCAGTAAGAAATCCATTTCAATGATGTATTATGATAATTGGGGGCCTCCGTGGCAGAGTGGTCTAAAGCACGCGCTTACAGATCACAGTGCCTCTCACCACCTGGGTTCGAATCCCACTCTGGACAGATCCTAGTGTGAGAAAGTTTGTCAGTTCGCTTGCCGAAGGTCGGTGGTTTTCTCCGGGCACTCCAGTTTCCTCCACCATCCCAGAACTGACCGCCTCGAAATAAGTGAAATATTCTTGACTGGGGCATAAAACACCATTACTCCACTCCACTCTTAGGATAATTGATCATTGGACATGACTGATGGAAACATCCACTCTCTGATGTCGAATTTCAGGAAACACATACTCTTAATTCTGGATTCAAATTCAGAAGTTTCAAACAATATTTGTCTTTATATAAAGCTTAACTGGTCATAGCTTAATGCTATGTATCTTTAAGAAATACATGATGCTACATCAGTTTTTTTTTAAATTTGTTAAAACTAACTAATGCCAATCATCATTTGAAGAAGTTTTCAGAGGTTTCTTTTTGGTGGTTATTTATTTGGCTATAATGCAGGAATTGAATGCAAAAATGGATTCAGAAAAAGATGAAAGGGTTAAAACCCTGAAACTCTGTCACATGAAAAGCAGCATGGTGACATACCTTTATTTATCATTTTGAATTTTTCTTTTAGTTTAATTCTTTTCCCAGAAAATATATTTGAGTATCAAATATTAAAGTCTCAGAAATGTTAGATAATTTTTTTTAATTATGAATCTGTTAAAAAATTTGATATTTTTGAGTGTATTACAGTTAGTCTCAATATGTTTAAAGTATATTGTTTGATGTGTACAGTTGAACCTGTGTTAAAAGCCACCTCTATATAAAGTCCATCTGTCTATAAAGACAATTTTGGTGATTTCCCTTGATTATCCCTTATAGACAGGTTAAACTGTACCTCATATTCTGTGTTTGGTTTAGCGTGTTATATTTTGGTCTGATATTTACCAAAACTATGTTTAAGTATTTTAACATGTAACATTTTTTATAAAACATTTAAATTACTAATAAGAAGTTTTGTTGACCTATTTCAGTTTATTTTTATGCCCTATAATACAGATGATATGTTTTGATTGACAAGTCCGTATCAATCATTCCCAGAATTCCTCATTTCTAGTTATCTCAAAAAACCATTCACCTGTGCTGTTTGTCTGTCTCAAGTCGAAAATAAATTTAAAAAAACAGGAAGTAATTAATATGAAATATGCATCTTACTGTTGTCATGGTGATATAATCAATTACTTCTCAAGATTAAACACAAAAGTTTGTTTTCAGTTGAAGAAAAATTGTAAATTTTGTTTGAATTTTCTGACATTCTGTAAAATCTGGGTAGGTTTGATTTGGACTCAAGAATTTTACTAACCCTTTAACTGTGGGCTCAAGGCTTTGCAATTGTTTTTTGTTTTTTTGTTTTTTTTGTTTGTTTTTTTTTTTTAATAACTTTTGTGTATTATTGTTTAACTTTGAGAGTTACGGAACTTTGTTAAATACCTCTAGGTATTCTCCACTGAAAACATATACTTCCCGCAAAATTACTTCAGGGGTATCAGTTCCCACTACATAGAGTAGGAATGATGGCTGTTATTATGTATCTTTTCTGAATGCCTTCCTATAGAATATGATTAAACTTCATCAGGTGTGAATGTAATATTTTCAATAACCTTTCAGCATTACTGTCTATTATTTGGACTTGTTGATAGCAGAATGTAAATAAGACTGGTTTTTCCCTAAACAACATATCCATTTTTCCTTGTGTCTTTTGTCAGGTCCAGGTTTTCCTATATGCTAAAGTAATCTTTCTTTTTTAAATTGTATATAATTATATGCATGTTTAAGTTGTAAACTTCAATTAATAATAAAATGGATTATAAAATTTAATTACAGGTAATTCTTTTATATTTTGCCAACTTTGTTAATAGGAAAAATATAAAAATATTTTCAAATTAAGATGAGGTGTTTTATGCATCCTTAATTCATTACATTCTATATACTGGCAGTAGTAATATTTTGCTGACATATAGGAAAAACAAAAGATGTTTCTTGAGTGTTTCATACCAGGAATTGCAAGCTTCCATTGCTGTATTAAATTAGGTTAATCTCTTTTTAGGCCTTGATGTGCAGATGAGCTTGTTTTCTGGTTTTTATAAAGACTAATAATTGTAAGTAATAATGACTTTGATTTTTCAAATATTTCAAAAAGTTGGGGAAAAAAAGAAGAAAAAAAGAGAGAAAAAAGCAAATTTCATATCGTAACTCCATTACCTGGAATGGAAGTTGGAAGTACCTGTATTATAGCTGTATATAAAGACCACCTCAGTACACAAGAAATATGGATAACATATTTGTGGTCCCTATTAAGAGTTTGTTTAGGTTAAAATAGGAAGTAGAGAACCTGAAAACACTGGTATAGATGAACAGGTGGCCTTTATATACAGGTTCTTTTTTTAACTATAAAGCAAAACGGCCTGCACTTACTGGGCATAATGGGCAAATGGTCTTCCTATATAGATGGTCACCATAGTAAATTATACTGTACAGATATCAAAAACTTTTAAGAATGATAAATTTCTGAGTTTTAATTTCAAGTATATTTGGGTGCAGGATAGGATAGATTTTTTTATTATCAGTATTTATGGCATTAGTACTTATAGTACATAAAATATTGACTATCTGCCAGTACCGATGTTAGTATATGATATATATATATGATGGTATCAGTACTACCTGCTCGGTTATGTTTTTACAGACACATTCATTTCAAGTACATGTTTTAGAATTCCTAGCTGTTGTTTACAAACGCTCTTGGTCAATATTTCAGTTTTTTTAACCTATAGTGCTAAGATTATTTATCTTCAAAATTACACATCAAAAGAAGATTCCCACAGAAATTTTAACATGTTTTCTGGTTTTTAATATGATCTTTGAGTACACAGACCTAATGTTTATCACAATATATTCATGGGAAATTCAGAAAAAATCTCTTCTTTAATACATGAGTACATGAAAGCATTTCAGGTGTATCCAAAATTTACCACAATCTTTTTGGTATGTAAACCCATGACTTCACGCTCTTGAGGCACATGCTGTACCACCCAGTAACTGGGGCAGTCCTAACTTTGGAAGGGCACTGGATTAAATGATAAAAAATTTCTAGTGGTATACCAGTAGTTATTTATGTACTATCATTGGGGGTTCCCTGGCAACTGGAAGCAGTTCCCTGGCAACTGGGAGCAGTTGCCAATGTGATTTTTAGGTCATTTTAAATAATTAATTTTAATTTGAATTTTAAACTGTCAACTGCTGCAGATTCAATTTTCAGTATCAATATTATACAGAAAAATCTATTTCTTAGATCTGAATTGGCAACTGATAGCGTCTTTTAATTTGATTTTTACATTGCCAATGGATATTTAGGAAAATTGTTTCATAAAGCATCAGCACCTGTCAATGTGAATTTAACATCCTCTTTGATGTTTTAGAAAATTGACTACTGAAGTATTACCCCCTTGTAAATTTGATTTTGTTATATTTCACTGATATTTAAGAAAATTGACTCCTGAAGCATTATTACCAGTCAATTTGATTTTTTTTTCTTTTTTATTTATATTTTGATGAAGATTCATTTTCTAAACATTTTGTGTTTTTAATACAACTAATGATTAATGAATTTTAAACTATCTGTAAAATTAGTTAATACCCTGCAGAATCATACTAGTAATTGTTTTTTGAATGATGTGAACCAAATTGATTTTAAAATGATATTATAAACTTGCAGCTGAGTGACCAAGATTTTAAACAGAAAGAGCTGATTTGGGTAATAGTGTTTTATGCCCTAGTAAAGATTCTTTGACTTATATTGAGGCAGTCAGTTCTTGGATTGAAGGCAACGGGTGTTCCTAGTAAATACCCCTGACCTTTGGCAAGAAAACCCACAAATTTTTCACATAGGATCTGCCCAAGTGAGATTTCAGTGTGAGAGTCTCTGTATCTGTAAGTGCATGCTTTAGATCACTTAACTTTGAAGAAGTCAGTTCTGGGATGGTGGAGAAAACAGGAGTGACTAGAAAAACACAAAACCGCAAGAAAGCTAACAAACTTTTTGACAGTGGGATCTGCCTCAGCAAGATTTAGACCTAGGCAGTGAGAGGTATTGTCATCTGTAACTATGGGCTTTAGACCATAATGCCACCATGGCCCCCTAAAAGAAGGTAGAAGATATGAAATAATCATATATATATAGAGCTAGACCACTGATTTTAATCTCTATTTTGTATGAACACTTAAATATAATGCCAGAATGGTATCTAGTTGTGTAGTTCTTGACTATGGTATCCAATTTTGTAGTTCAAGTACCATTGTTGAACCCCAACATAACTGTTCTTTATCAAGTTAGAGGCCATAGGTTCAAATCCACTTAGGCAGATCCTATTGTGAGAAAGTTTGTCAGTTCACTTGACCAAGGTCAGTCATGTTCTCTGGGCACTTCTATTTATTCCACCACTCCACTCCACTTTTAATTGAGCTGTTAATCAATATTGTACATTGTTATTACAAAATTCTAAACTTATATAAATAAACTAGCTTTCTGTTGAAATGTTTATCAAGTATACCAAAAATAGTCAGATTCATTTATATTTATTTTTTCATTATTTGGTATTATTTCAGATTGCAGAATATGACTAAATTAGAGAGTGTTTGTATGAAATAATAGAAATTTATCAAAGTTCATAATTTTGGAAGAAAAAAGAAATTCAAAAGTTTAAATGTTAAAATTCCTTGGATATTTACCTGAAAAGCAGAAGTTTGATAATGTAAAAGTATTGTACAGTAAGTACATTCATAGTACCTTAATGAAATATTATAGGCTACACCAATGTACCATGTGTAACCCCATAACATTTTTGCTACACAATTATTTTTCTTGAAAATCACAAGTTGACTTTGAAAAATATATAATAATAATGCTATTCCTGGCATTTACCAAAAAACAATTTCCAAATCATTTTGCATAAATATGATGGGTTGTTGAAAATTTGTACATTGGACAACCTATTTGTGGGCGAATGTTTTAATAATAGTGATGCACATGTCCAACAAAGAATAAGATCAGTCTTGAAAAGATCAATTATCAAAACCTAGATGTGTATACATGTATTATTACTACATGTATTTCTCATAATTCAACTCTAAACCTGTGGAAGAAAAACTGTTTTTGAATATTCTTATTTTATTTATTTATTTTTTTTTTTAATTTTCTTGAGGCTGTCAAACTAGCTTTTCATTAGTTTTTTTTTTTCTTTGTTATTTCTTTTTTTTTAAATGGTGCTTTGTTTTTGTAAAGTGGGAGCTTGGTGTCATTCCATTTGTTACTAATAGTTTTATGCTGTTGTTGTGAGTGTGTTAATGGTGGTCTGGTATCATTCTTTGGGGTGGGTGGATGAGGGGGGTGGGGGGAAGGGGTTGAACTCCATTGTAAAAGCAAACCGAAATTTGTGTGTTCATACCATATGGTTTGTTTGGTCTGAATGACAGTATATGTTATAGAACTGTGAATGTCGTTTTCAAGCAGATTAATGGTTATATTTAGATTGTGTAGTTTTGCAAGTTTTAATTGCCCTTTTTAATCATTATCATTACCAGTTTTACATGTAGGCCCATTTAATGGAACAGCCATAAAAATGACATCATATATTACATGTATGTCCATTTACTGGAACGTCAGCATGTCCATTTACTAGAACGTCAGCCATTACAAATGATATCATACATTTATTCATAATGCAAGTGTCTTCACCGAGTGTCATCATGAATAGTATTTTAATGTTCATATAAATGTCTTTGATATCAAAACAGAATCATTACAAATTGAAATATAATAATGAATATTGTTATTTTCTATGAGTTGAGTTATGTAATGAAGTTTTATGTTCCAGTCAACAATTTTTCAATTACTAGTATATTGAGTATTGAGGTGGTCAGTTGTGGGGTGGTTGAGAAATTTGGAGTTCTCAGAGAAAACCAACAAACTTCAACGAGCAAACTCAAACTTTCTCTCAATAGGATCTGACGGAAAGGGATTCTCAACCTAGGCAGGGAGGGGCACTGTGATCTTTAGACTACTCAATCACACAGGTCTCTCTTTATGTTGAATTATAGAGTATGAGTTTAAGTTTCTCATAACGCACACACGCACACAGAGAGAGAGAGAGAGAGAGAGAGAGAGAGAGAGAGAGAGAGAGAGAGAGAGAGCTTTTCCCTTAGTGTTCACATATTTATCTTTTCTCTCACAATTTTGCATGATGTTATCAGTAGCCCAAATATTCTACCTGACCTATAACTGCCATATACACCTACCGATCATGTCTTCACTAACTCGATGTTTTTTTTTTTTTGTATTTTAAAGCTTTTCTGCGAGTTTTTTCCCTCAATAAATTGTATAACCTCTGACATTTATTGGGAGGCCAGTCGGAAGGTTAAATAAAAAAATTAATGCAATTATGAATCGGTAACACCTTTTTTGTGCCTCTTGACTTCAGACATTTTTCAAATATTTTGTTTTCACCAGTTTTTAGTTTTGTGTTTCATATAGTAACTAACTTTCACTATTTTTTTCTTTCACATTTATGCTCTCTATGATGTACATAATCAGTTTCTGCAACATCAACCAAAATTGGAACCACCCAATAAAGGGGTGATAGGTTAGTATTGAAAATGGAGCAAATGAGAAATCTTACACCTTTCTGCCTCATTGGCAAAGTGAAAGTAGAGGATTTTTAAACATAACATGCTTTTGGGAGATTAATCAAGATAAAACCATGACTTAATATTGGCATTTAGAAAATTATACATTAGTTTTGAAAAGTTGGAGATATTTTGTAAAACTGGATCTCCCGTGATGGTTAGATATAGACTTTACCAGGGCAGGAAACACAGAAGGTGATTTGGAAAGACAAGATGAGATATGAATGATAGATAGGGATGAGATTTTTGACTCATTACTATGAAGATAATAGTAATTCTACCATACAGTAATGAGTGTGTTAACTGTGTTGAGTGTAGAGATATAGGTAACACCAAACTTATATAGTCATTTGGTTGGACATTTTTTTTCATCTTCCTCTTTCTCTCTGCTTTCTGCTAAGATGATGAAGAAACTAGCGCTAAACCTTCTCAAGGTGAGTTGTAAAAAATATATATAATTTATATTTAATCGAAAAAAAGATTTTAAAAAAAGCAAAAAATATCAAAAATATTATTTAATATTATATTTTAATGGATATTGCTACTACTAGATAGAGACCTCTTTCATTTTATTTTTTCATCAGTTTATTTCTCTCCAGAGGAAAAAAAAAGTACTTACTTTACTATATAATGGATGTTCAGTAGATAGAGAGATAGAAATAGATCATAAAGTTATCTATGATGCATCATTTCTGACTTCATTTATGACTGCATGCTGGTAATAATTAGTAGGGTGATATTTGTGTAAAAGAACATTTTGTGCAATCTGTCTTTGGTAGAATTATATTGATGCAGAAGTTGTAACATTTTGATAGACAGAGAAAGTCTGAAATTATCAGAACAGGTTAAGTTCTACAATTCACAATGAAAGAGAAAAGTTATCTTAAAGTTAGAAATTTTTTATTCAGAACACTAATAAATAAGACATTTGGAATAAAATTAGACATTTCAATTTACTCATTGTATCTGAGAAAATGATGGAATTATCCATTATATACAAGAAAATAACATAATAATAAATTTCAAGAAATTGACTCTTTGTATCTGAGAAAATAACATTCGAGTACCCATTTTGTATCTGAGAAAATAACATTCAAGAAATTGATACTTTGTATTTGAGAAAATAACATTTGAGTTCCCATTTTGTGTCTGAGAAAATAACATTTGAGAAATTAATCCTTTGTGTCTGAGAAAATAACATTCGAGTACCCATTTTGTATCTGAGAAAATAACATTCGAGAAATTGACCCTTTGTATCTTAGAAAATAATATTCGAGTAATTGATCCTTTTGTATATATATAACACAAATACCAGTTGAATTTTGATGTGCCAGATGTGCACATTTCTGAAATAACATTTGAGTAATTGATCCTTTGTATCTGAGAAAATAACATTCGAGAAATTGATCCTTTGTATCTGAGAAAATAACATTCAAGTACCCATTTTGTATCTGAGAAAATAACATTCAAGTACCCATTTTGTATCTGAGAAAATAACATTCAAGAAATTGATCCTTTGTGTCTGAGAAAATAACATTCAAGTACCCATTTTGTATCTGAGAAAATAACATTCAAGAAATTGATCTTTTGTGTCTGAGAAAATAACATTCCATTACCCATTTTGTATCTGAGAAAATAACATTCAAGAAATTGATCCTTTGTATCTGAGAAAATAACATTCAAGTACCCATTTTGTATCTGAGAAAATAACATTCAAGAAATTGATCCTTTTTATCTGAGAAAATAACATTCAAGAAATTGATCCTTTGTATCTGAGAAAATAACATTCGAGTACCCATTTTGTATCTGAGAAAATAACATTCAAGAAATTGATCCTTTTTATCTGAGAAAATAACATTCAAGAAATTTATCCTTTGTGTCTGAGAAAATAACATTTGAGTTCCCATTTTGTGTCTGAGAAAATAACATTTGAGTACCCATTTTGTATCTGAGAAAATAACATTGAAGAAATTGATCATTTTTGTCTGAGAGATATCATTCGAGTAATTGACCCTATGTATATGAGAAAATAACATTCAAGAAATTGATCCTTTGTATCTGAGAAAATAACATTCGAGTACCCATTTTGTATCTGAGAAAATAACATTCGAGTACCCATTTTGTATCTGAGAAAATAACAATCGAGTACCCATTTTGTGTCTGAGAAAATAACATTTGAGTACCCATTTTGTATCTGAGAAAATAACATTCAAGAAATTGATCATTTTTGTCTGAGAAAATAACATTCGAGTAATTGACCCTATGTATATGAGAGAATAACAGTAAAGAAATTGATCCTTTGTATCTGAGAAAATAACATTTGAGTACCCATTTTGTGTCTGAGAAAATAACATTTGAGTACCCATTTTGTATCTGAGAAAATAACATTCAAGTAATTAATCCTTTGTATCTGAGAAAATAACATTTGAGAAATTGATACTTTGTATCTGAGAAAATAACATTTGAGTTCCCATTTTGTATCTGAGAAAATAACATTCAAGAAATTGATCATTTTTGTCTGAGAAAATAACATTCGAGTAATTGACCCTATGTATATGAGAAAATAACATTCAAGAAATTGATCCTTTGTATCTGAGAAAATAACATTCGAGTACCCATTTTGTATCTGAGAAAATAACATTCGAGTACCCATTTTGTATCTGAGAAAATAACATTTGAGTACCCATTTTGTATCTGAGAAAATAACATTTGAGTACCCATTTTGAATCTGGGAAAATGATATTTGAGTTTCCAATTTTATATCTGAAAATGATGTTGGAGTTGCCTTTTGTTTCTGAGGAATTAATGCTGAGTTACTCATCATATCTGAAAAAATGACCTATTTTTACTAGAAAAAAATTATAATACAATTTTTTTTTCAAGTTCTACTATGATACATTTCCTACATAGAAATAAAATTTTGAGGGTTATAAAAGGATGTATCCTTCTTTTTTGGCATCAAAAAGGTGTGATATTGAACAAATTTGAATGAAGATACATGTATTTCAAATAATGAAATATTACTACAGGTTTGAGGATGTTTCAGGTTGACCTTGGTCAATATAACAAAACAGATTGTCCCTGTCTAGAGGGTAAATGAAGGTTTGGTCGTAATCATTTGTCTAATCTCCACTTTCCCATGCCAAATAAATAGATAATATAAAAATAGTTTTGTGGTAATGTGTGTTTCCGTTTTTATGATACATTACTCTCTGGCAAACTTTTACAGGCTGTTAAATGACTGTATTTCTTGCTGCTAGTACCTGAATGATTTTAGACAACCTCTATGATCTGTCAGTTGACATTGATTGTCATGTTGAAGATATATATGAGTGATCTTGGAATTGATAAATTTCCATCAAAGATCCCACATAGTGATTAGGTGATTTGAATCCCAAATCACCCAGTGTAACCATAATGCTTAAGACATTTGTACTGGTAATATGAAATTGACCACTTCTCATCATGTGACATACTACATGTTTACCCCAACTCTATGACAACCAATATCATTTATACTTCCTGAACTTGTTTGATTTATCTATTGATTGGCAAAGTTGTATATTTCATATATTTACTTCAATTGCCACCAAATAGTATTATTATTTAGCAATATATGTTTCACATAAAAATAAAACGATAAATTCCAGGGTGTTAGCATGCAGTATACTGTATATCATTATTTGCACACAAACTTTGTTCCTGTCTGAGGTCTCCAGAATACCTTTTTCATAATGTACACTTTGTCATGTCACATGGCTGAAGAAGACATCAAGTTCTAAAAATGATATTGCACTAGTTCGTATATCAATATTTGTTTATTTTTAGATGACATACAAGTGGGAGGCAAATGAAATGTATTTTGCTATATAATAAAAAAGTTAAGCTTGTGCAAATGTAAATTTAACACTGGACGATATTTCAAAATATCAGTTCAATAGCTCTATGATAAGTTAAAATCTGTCCCAAACCCCTCCTTCATCTGGCCAGTGCTTATGTAGATTGAATTAAATAAGCATATTTCACTGCTCCTTGGATATCACTATATTAACTCCAACCCATTTCACCCTATCCCTTTGCAGTATATTTTTCCAAGTATATTTTTTGGCACCTATTCATTTATTTCTGGTATTAAGTATTGGATAAACAACTGCATTATTTCAAAGTCTTGCTCAAGGAAATAACAATACCATTGAGCCTAGCTTGGACTCAAACCCACAACCCTTTAATCATGAATTCACTACCTCCCTCAAATATGCCACTAGTTTACTTCAGTTGAATACCACCCATTAACCCAAATTTATGTAGAATTTTCTCACGATAACTCAAAAATGTTTGCAAGGAATTATTTTACATGAACCAGTTTAAATTAAAAATATTGTTTTTACAATTTGACCATGAAAACAGAGCAATTTCATCTGGTGTTACAGAAAAACCACTCATAATAAGATAAATGAATAGAAAACCTTATCTTAATAGTACAGTGTTTCTGGGGTTATAGGTTTTATAGTTGTAACATTAACCAACTTTTATTTGTGTGCTGTTAACTTTTTCGAGGGAGATAGAATCAAAAAACTTTTTTGAGGGAGATAGAATCGGAAGAAGTGGAATGAAGTGGAGAAATTGTGTTTAGTGCCCAAGTCAAGATTCTTTCACTTATAAAGAGATGGTCAGTTCTGGGATGGTGGGGAAACTGGAGTACCAATAAAAACCACCAACCTATGACAAGTGAACTACAAACTTTTTTACACTAGGATCTACTTAGGCAGTGTGAGAGGCACTGTGATCCATAGGTTCCAGAGGATCACAAAAAAAGTCAATCTTTTGTTAGCAAATTTGTCGTAGAATATTTTATATATTTAGTAATTATTTTTTAAAGTCTGAATCAAGATATTTTATATTTGCAAATTATTTTTGATAAAGAAATCCTGAAATATCAAAAGTCAAAACCAACTTATAAATTTGGTTTAACATATCTCCAAATTGTCTTTGTTGATTCAGTTCTCGATAATATTTCTGTTTATAATCCAAAAACAATGCATGCCGTTTTACTTTTTATACGCAGACTATAAATAAACATTGAAAACATAAATGTAAACAAAAGTGTCTTTTAATAATGCTGACAAACGCTTGCAAATAAATTTGATCCTAAACAAAATGTATTAAGCACACCCAGCTTACATTAGTAACTCTGACTACAAAGCAGTTTGATTTTTCTATGTAAAACAATACTGAAAACCCCCAATCTCAACCCAAAATTTCTTTCACTGTTCCATATTTTAGTTGAGTAAATATTACCTGTCCACAAGCCTAATAAGGATCTTTGAAATAATAAAAATTGTTAGATTGTTTCAGAGTAAAATTTTAGAAAGATATTGGAAGACATTTTATAGTCTGTATTATTGTAGTTCACTGGCCCTGGTTTCAGCACCTGTTTATTTTTATTCATTTCTGTCAGGCTTAATATTTGCAATGAAAAAAAAATGAATACATGTACTTGTGCCAATTTTCCATCACATTGATGTGCATAAATTTTTTAGCATATAAGTTTGTGGGTTTGAATGTTTATAAAACCATGGAAATACTCTGTCTCATATGTAACAATAAAAGAATGAAAAAGACAGCATAGTGAAACTGCTGGGCAGTTTTCAAAATTTAGACCAATCTGCAGGTCTGAGAACTGTTAATTTTCAAATGGACTTCTAACTTCCCAGTCGGATCTGAAATATTTTTGTACTTTTCTTATATGAAACATAAAATTTTGCTTTTGAACCAGTAGATTGTTTTTGATTTTGAGTGGAACTGGTTAGAATTTCCTGATAATTTCGGTCTTTTCTACCAGAGTTTGAACACTTGACTTTTTTTCTCTACAGATAATATAAGATTATAAGATCAAAGTTGTTGTTAATTAATATCATGTGTAGTGTTTATACATGCCTAACCAATAAATCTTTCTTCTCCCTCTTATCTCTAGATACTGACCCATATTGTACTGACCAGAACCCTAGTGGTTATACTGATAGTCATGATTAGATCATTTTGTCTTGGACTAATCTCATTGACCATTGGTCATTCTGTTTGTTTACTCTGGCTAGGCTAGTTGATTAGAAACAAAATACAACAACAAAAGATAGATAATTAGGTAGCAATATTAAGTCATTATTTACTGTCTTCATGATCACAATGGTGATGATAATAATGATGATGATGATGATGATGATGATGACAATGATGATGATGATGATGATGATGATGAAAAGCAAACTGACATACTTGTTTACTCTTAGATCTGTCTCAACTTGTATTCCAACCAAGAGTTGAGAGGTACTGTGATGTATAGGCATACATGTTAAATCACTTAGGCCCAAAGTGGCTAAGTGCTCTGGTCTTCAGTGCTGGTCATTGATCCCAGGTTGAGATATATCCAAATTAGGAAGGTAATTCTGTTTTTTTTTTTTTTTTTTTTTATTTGTTTATTTATTTTTTATTTTTTTTTATTTTTTTTTTTTTTTTGGGGGGGGGGGGGGGGCAGGGAGACTAGATCAACAGTTTACAAAGACTACAATTTGACCATCTAAATATACTAATAGCCTTTAGGTATAATACTGGGATAAAATACCATTCCATTTAACTCAAATTTTAAATTCAGTAGCCTTAACTCTCCAAAAACACAAGTAGGGGTCTTGGTAGCTGAGTGGTTTAAAGCTTGCACTTACTAATCATAACACCTCTCACTGCCTAGGACCAAATTCCAATCAGGCAGATCCTAGTGTGAGAAAGTTTGTCAGTGTACTCGCTGAAGATCTGTAGTTTTCTCTGAGCACTCCAGTTTCTTCCATCATTCAAGGAACAGACAACCTTGATACTTGACTGGGACATTAAACACCATTATGTAATGATATTAGCACAGATTAAAGCACCAGTACCTCCAGCAGCAGTTATTCTTTTTATACATGTATTACAACTAATTCAATGAAAACACAAGTCCAGTGTGCTCCAGTTACTGAAAAACAAATTTATATAATATTACTTATGTAATAAAACTTACGTTTTTCTAAATTCATTTATTATGTATCTTAGTGCTACATATCCCATGTAATGTATAAAGATCTAAGTACTTAATTGAAAAGTAAATATTTAAAAAGAGTATTAATGACATTCTAATTAGTTAATTTGTTACATGCTGTGAAGTAATCATTTATACTAAATAACTGCTTTCTCCTTCTTGGCAGACATATAGTATATTTAGAAGTAAATATTTTCTTAATTACTTACTCTGTCATTCTGAGATTGTGAGTTATAAATTTAGGTATTAGATAGATGATTGATAGAGTAACATAACTCCCATGAAAAATTTGTCTTGGTCTTGGGAAAAAATTTCCAAGTTGGGTGAAAGATATGTAATTGATAGAGTAACAGAACTTGTATCCTGATAGAGAAATGAAATATTTATCTTGGTCTTTTGGAAAAGTTGCAAAGTAGGAAGTTGGATATGTGATTGATAGAGTTACACAACTCCTTTTCTGATAGAGAAAAAATTATCTTGGTCTTGGGAAAAATTTTCAAAGTTGGGTGTTAGATATGTGATTTATGGAGTAACAGAACTCCTATCCTGATAGAGAGATGAAATTGTGTCTTGGTCTTTCAGAAAAAGTTTCAAAGTAGAAAGTTGTATATATGAATGATAGAGAAACAAAATGCCATTCCTGATAGAGCTGAGATGAAAAATATGTTTGGTCTTTCGGAAAAAGTTTCAAAGTTGGGTGTTAGATATGTGATTGATAGAGTAACAGAACTCCTATCTTGAAAGAAAAATGAAAAAAATTCTTGGAAAAAATTAACCAATGCTTACCAATGCTAATTGTTGCATTCTTTTGAATAAGTTGTTAAAAGTTGGCTTTAGCGACATACTAATGTATCAGTTTTAAAGATTCATGTGAGAGCCTAACATTAAGCTAGCAAACTGACAAACTTTCTCACACTAGGATCTGCCCAAGCAGTCAAATCTAGGCAAAGAAAAGCACTGTAATCCATGAGCATGCTTTAGGTTTTTGTTTTACAAGAGTATTTAAATGTTCCAAGAAAATACTTTAATTTAAAGTGAAAGTAAAAAGAAAACCATTGAAGGCTAAAACTTGAACTGGGTTTGTTCATACAAACTTGAGCAGACAACCAAGGTGGGTGGGTGGGGTGGAGTTACTATAAATACTGACAATAGGAATATGTCCTATACGTATTCATTTACTGACCATGACCATTTTCGTTGAAATTTGTTATTATACCAATCTGTCTAGCTATTTAACACAACTAATTGATTTTTCCAAACAATTTTACAGTAAAACTTATTTATGAAAATCCCTAATTAAATTATAAGCAATTCAAATAGCGAGAAGTAAACAGTTGTTTGTATAAGATGAACTTGTCTACTGAAGGATGTATCAAAACATGCAATCATGGAAAATTTGGGGTTCCACTTAAAATACATGCCAATTAACTGGAACTAAAGATCAAAGATGAGTTTAAAGTATGTTTGACTTTTTGACCTTGCACTGAAACCTCTTGTACTGAAATCAACAACTCTCCAGTAGGACTCTTTCTCACAAGAAAATTCATATGTTGATTTTTTAGAGACTTGCTAGTAAAAGTGTATGTAGTCCATTACTAAATAATCATGCAGAAAATGTTTTGGTTCATGAAACATTGTTCCAAAAATTCCTTTTTATTTTAAACCTTCCTCTGCAGTTAATTTAGTTTAACTTGTTAGCACTTATCTTTTTAAAAAAAATGTCAATATGTTCAAATGTTCTGATTAGCAATGCTGTTTTTGTTTTGTTGAAAGGGTAAGGATAATTGTCTTCCATACATTCTGCATGTATACACACATATATTTACAATAGCACCCACTTTCCGCCCATGAAAGCTATTTCTCAACATTATCGAAAATTTGCTTCATACGACTATGAAAACGTATGTTTGACCTTTTTGAACTGATCCAACAGTACCGCGTAATCACCAATACATTATGTCACAGACCCTTACACGACAAGTAAGTTCCCACACTTCTGGTGTATTTTCTAATTCTTTTTTTTCAAACTATACTTTTAATTTAAATATGCAAATGTAGCTGTTAAATATTGTCAAAATTAAATCGTTTAATTCTGTCATTAAAACAACTGTATTCCATTTAACGGATTAATTATTTTTTTTAACATCAATGGAAGTAGGCGGGGTCACCTGTCATCCCACTTATCAATGAAGTCATCCTTTATGGCGATGCGATAGACGGGTTCCACAATGCACTAAAACAAACGGAGGTAGTAAATTAACAAAAATGAAATGCAGTAATAGTTTTAAGTCAACAAAGCAGATAAGATGTAAGAAATAAATTGTAAATATAAGAAATGACATTGTTTTGGGGGCACTTCATGCTAGTATGATACCGGGTGTTCCGGGTACAAATTTTACATGAAGAGCTTTGCTCTTCATGCAATTTGTACCCGGAACACCCGGTTTCATACTAGCATGAAGTGCCCCCAAAACAATGTCATTTCTTAAGTAAATATCATAATGAATACACCTCTACTTGCAATTGATGGCTTCCTGACAAAGACATTAACACTTAATACCATTTTATCAGTTCAAAAAATTATTCATTCAAATCACTTTGAACTTGCAAAGTTAGCTCATTGAGCAACTTTTTAACATAGTGGCATCTCAATATAAATGAAATTGTATTAAATTAGATCTCCCAATCACTTGCTCAATTACTATATGAAGACATTTTCTTTGACAAAAATGGCCCCTAGATTGTAAATCTTTATGAAGGCATGAAATGTTTTACAACCAACACACAGCAAGGGGAAGTTTAATTTCTTGATCTTGTTTCAAATTTACTCTCCCAAAATATGACATTTATATGACATTTTGGGTTCGATTGATAGTGTAAAACACCAGAGTCAAGATTCTTTCATTTTTGATGAGAGTCAATTTTGGGATGATGGAAGAAACTGAAGTGTCCCAAGAAATCCACAATCTTTGGCAAATGAACTGATATTTCTGAATTGCCTTTTTAATAAACTTATATATATATCTTTAAAACTGAAAGTGATCTCTGTATATATTAGACCTTTTGATAAGGATCAGAGAGATTAAAGCACAAAAATTGAAACATGATTTCATCTTTATTTGTATACGCCCATATTTTTTGAGGAATATGTTTTATCATTTTCAAAGAGTTCGGAATTAAGATTCCGGGGAGAATTAAATTATAAAAGTTTTTTTAAAAAAACAAATGTCTTTTTTTTTAATATTTACACAATATTTACACAATTTAAACAAATAATCATTTGATTTAAAATGATAATATTTCTACCTCTGGTTGTTATTAAAGATCTGGACACAGACATCATATTTTTGCCAAGGACGTGTCCAGATTGACAAGAGCAACTGGTAACCACCTTTTATTGCAAGTATTTTATTTTTACAATAGAGATTTGCAGCATACTTTGTGATCAATACCAAGAATTATGTTTATGTACATTTTTTAATGTATAAAGTAACATTATTTTCATAAAAATGCAAGAACTTATGCTAATCTCCATCTGATGAAAGTAATTGTTTCAGTAAGTGAAACTTTAATGTGCATTATGTGGTATGCTAGTGAACTCCATTGAGAAAGTATGTCAGTTGGGTTGTTGAAGATCAGTGGTTTTATCTGGACACTCTGGTTTTCTCCACTATTTTTAAACTGACTGCCTCAGTATAAGTGAAAGATTTTTTGACTGGGACATAAAAACCATTTATCTTATCCAACCCAACAAATTGTAGCAATATATAATACATATGTACTACAGTAGTAAGATGTACATTTTTGTAAGATAAATAACAAAAAAAAATAAAATAAAATAAATATATATATATATATATATATATATATATATATAATAAATTGCTAGTCATTGCACTATGGATTTGAGGGCCTTATGGGCAATGTGGTCTAAAACATGCACATACAGATTAGTCCATCTCACTGTTTATATAAGGTTCAAATCCTCCTTATGCCGATCCTAGTGTGAAAAAGTTTGTCATTTCAGTTGCCAAAAGTCTGTGGTTTTCTCTAGGCACTCTGGTTTCCTCCACCATTCTAGAACTGACAGCCTTAATTTAAGAAAAAAATCCTTTCTGGGGTGTAAAACACCAAAAACACACGTCCAGTATGCTTTAGTTACTGAAATTCCAAGTCTGTGGTTTTCTTTGGGCACTCCAGTTTCCTCCACAATTTTGGAATTGACTGCTTTGATATAAGTGAAAAATTCTTCACAACACCATTACTCCATTCCATTCCACTTCATTCCACTCCACTCCACTTTACTTCTCCATGGATTTGATCATACATGTACATAAATTCCAGGTTTTGCAAAATTGAAGTTGTTAAAAGAATACAAAACAAGAAAAATGTACACTGTGGAAACTTTTTTTATTAGTGTATATGCAAATCAGATAATGGGGAGGAATGTTGCTTCTGACACAAAAGGCAATAAGAAATACCATTGGTCAACTGGTAAGAGGCATTGACCAGAAGGGTTAAAACTCGAACACTTTAAGTTGACAACTCTACTAATGTCATTTATTACCAGAATACTTATTACTGGCTTACAGATGTGTTACTACAAATGTCAGTATCATAACTTATACAGAACCCATAAACTTCAGGGTCTGATCATTGGAAGATCTGTTAGCTTAACTAAATGCAAAAAAGTATGTGTGTGTGTGTGTGTGTGTGTGTTGTATATCATTGAAACAAAAATGCTACAGTGAAGGTGAACAATGTATTTACCAGTTGTGTTTTAGCAATAATCCATAAAAATGTTTCAACGTATTTCATTCATAAAAGTTATAGCTAGTCCAGAAGTACAATTTTTTGTGAACCATTTGGTTGAGTTAGCAAAGAATAAATGAATATTGTTAGAGTGACTGTGAAATATGCTTAATTTTCATAGAAAATCCAGTAAACTTAAACTAAGTTTGGAATTTGTCACTTGGGTCTAGTCATAACCGCCATCTGTTATTAAATGTACCATGAAATATTTCTGCACACAGGAAGAAGATTCTGCTACGGGGATTTTACATGCTGAAAAAAGCAAATGGTTGATTTTTTTGCCCATACCACATAATGTGTCAACAGAATCATCACTTCTGGTGTAAACATCACCATTTCCAACGTGTAAAATCACTATAGCAGCAACAGTTTTCTTTCTACAGAAATATCCTATGGTAATTGTGGATGCGCATAGCTATTTTTTTTTGTTACACATACAACTTGACACAAGCGGGTGAAAAATACCAATCTTAGTTCAAGTAATTTAGATTTTCTATGAAAATTTTGTATAATTCACTGTCACAAACACAGTGACTCAAAAAGTGGGTCCAGATATAAAAGATCAAGGGAATGAATCCTAGTCTTGTCATCTGGTCATAGTTTATTTAATTTCCTATATACCTCATGTACTTAGATACATCAATTAAAGGTATTTTTGTTGGCATTTGATGTAGACAGGGGTCATTATGGACATTAAATAGTATAGTACCATAAGTAATTAGGTAACAAGATAAATCAAAAACAAATGTCACTACTTTCTGTGTACTCAGGTACATAAGCACTTAGACTGCAGGATTGTAAACATACAAATACTAGAATAATATTTATATGAGCCTTCATGAAAACTAAACAGAAAGCATTACATAAGTAAGTTTAACATCAGCCATATTCAACTGCTTGTTTTCCATTTAGAAAGAGGCTTTTCCATAAAACAATATTTTCCCACCATTTTTTTTACCGATCAGACACGACTGGTAAGTTCTTCTCAATGCATCCTTCGTGAACAACAGTCTTTTTAAAAGTGACAAGTTTGTTGCGCACTTTACCAGTCAAATGACAATTTAAAAATTACATATTCTGATTTTATTGGTCACAAATAAAGATGGAAAAATAATGGTTAATGAAAGAGCCTCATGCTCAATGGAAAAAGACCAGTCAAATACGGTCATTGTTTTGCTGCTGATATAAAATCCAACATAAAGTACACTTTGTTACCAAGGAAAAATTTTGTATCTGGTGAGCTTCAAATCATGTATTTCTGGAATGCAAGCTCAGAGTTTTACCTACTGAGCTAAAATGGCATTTTAACATGCACCAGCCTTAAGAAGTGCCATATTTTTAACACTATCACAGTGATATGATATACATGTTCGGGAATATAAGATATTTTTGTTGTTATTACAAGTACATAATGATTACACAAGTGTTTATATTTGAGTTTAGCATTATATGTCAGTCTAATGCTTTACTGATTGTACAAAAGGGTAACAGTACCATATAATAAGTACCATATTTCTAACACAGTCACACTGATATGATATACATGACGGCAATCAGTTCTTTTATTGTTACTGCAAGTACCTATCCATTACACAAGTATCTGTGTATGAGTTAATTACAAGAGAATACAGTGAAGTAGACTTGAGTGGAGTGAAGTAATTGTTTAATGCCCTGGTCAAGTTCTTTCACTTACCTGTATATCATGGTAGTTAGTTCTTGGATGACGGAGATAACTGGAATACCTAGATGAAACCACTGACCTTCAGCAAGTGAAATGACATACTTTCTCACACTAGGATCTGGCTGAGCAGATTTCGAACTTAGACATTGAGAGACATTGTGATCCATGAGTACTCGCGTTAGACCATTCAGCCATCGAGACCCCTGTTACCCCTATAAGAGAGTGGAGTTGAGTGGAGTAATGGTGTTTTATGCCCCGGTCAAGATTCTTTCACTTATTTCAAGGTGGTCAGTTCGAGATTGTGGAGAAACTGGAGTGCCAAGAGAAAACCACCGACCTTTGGCAAGCTAACTTGCAAACTATTTCACACTAGGAGTTGTCCCAAGTTGGATTCAAACCAAGGGGGTGAGAACCACTGTGATCTGTAAGTGCATGCTTAAGAGCACTTAGCCACTGAGTCCCCCTATTACAAGAGAGGGGCTCTCATATAAGCAATATTATAAATAAGGATGTATATTTATTCTCAGATCTTTTTTGTACATTTTATGAAATATGCCTCATTTTGTTTTATTGCAAAGTATTTGGTCCGATTAAAAACTGAGATCTAGAATATGTCCATCACAAACTTGGAAATAGTTGTTCATATTTGGATAAATTTTGACAAACTATTGCATATTATTGGTCCGATTAAAAACTGAGATCTAGAATATGTCCATCACAAACTTGAAAATAGTTGTTCATATATGGATAAATTTTGACAAACTATTGCATATTATTAGTGTAGGTTTGTTGTTTTCTTAATGTTCAAACTAGAACCAATTTTATGCTTGTTATGGTATGCACTTCTTGTAAGAGTAGATGCTCTCTTACCAAAACTGATAGGAAAAAAGACAGTAGAGTCACAAAAGAATCTTAAACACTCTGGCTTTCTTTTTTATTCAGCATATGAACTCATAAGTGTTAAAGGTTATGTAAAAAAAAAAAGACAAGTTATGTTATGGATTATACAAACAAGACATTCAATTTTTCTGTTATTTATGAAAAATGACATAAAAATACAAGTACATGTAAACTTTTATTGATAAGTTCTTTGTTTTACATCACAAAAACCTGCAAAATTATTTTTTTTATTATATACATGTAGTCATATTGCATAAATAGGTAAACATCAAAGGCCTTATGGGTAATATGGCCATGTATAAAATTTATATATAGTGTAAACGTTGCAGAAAATACTCTTTGCTATAATGAATACTATTGTTTTATTTTTCATGCAACATTTCTGACTGAAAATAGTTTATTATCTATTTGCAAGGCAAATTTATTTTGTGGGTTTTGAATTTTTTTTATGTCAAAACACCCTATGCTTGTTTTTAACAGAAAAAAAAATCAACATCTAAAAAAAGCAATATATTAACTTGTCCAGGTAAATTCCAAAATGGAGTTATAGTACCCTAGTTAATGGAACAAACCACCTTAGATATCTTTAAAATTTTTAGATTTTTTCTCATTTAATCCCTTTTCTTTATCATTGAACACATTAACCTATAAACCCAGAGATAGATATGAATATTAGTACTTCCTTATTGACTACCAATATTTTACACACTTAAATAGATAACATCCAAGTTATCAAAGAGTGATGTTGTCTGTTACTGTTTGGCATCATTTCAAACGCTTTGTGGATGATGATTCAGTAAAACAACAAAATAATCACCAAGACAACAACAGATATTGTAATGCCAAATGCAGATGTTTCTGATTCTTCATCTACTGACCCTTTTGTTCCTTTTTTTAAAGGTATACAATAAGTTAGTTTTCATTTCAAGCTTCTTAATTTAATACAAATGCAAAACTTCTCTTTCATCTTTCAACCATTTTAATTTTTGTGTGTGTCTGTGTGTATTAAGAAGACTGGTTTTCAGTTTTTTTTTTTTTTTTTCAATTCAGATTCCTTTAAAATAAATACAAAAAAAAAAACAAACAAAAAAACATATGCCAAACTCCTGTTTCTAAAATTTGGTACTTGGTTTATCTGCTTATCAAACTGACCATTTTGATTTTTTGGTCTGTAATAGAAAGACTGGTTTTCAGTTTTTTATATTAAAAAAATTCAATACAGGTGCCTTTTTTAAAAAATAATACATATGCCAAACTTCTGTTTCTAAAATTTGGTACTTGGTGTTATCTGTTTATCAAACTGACCATTTTGATTTTTTGGTCTGTACTAGAAAGACTGGTTTTCAGTTTTTTACATTAAAAAAATTCAATACAGGTGCCTTTTTTAAAAAAATAATACATATGCCAAACTTCTGTTTCTAAAATTTGGTACTTGGTGTTATCTGCTTATCAATTGACCATTTTGATTTTTTGGTGTGTACTAGGAAGACTGGTTTTCAGTTGTTGTTTTTTTTCAGTACAGATGTCAAACATCTGTTTCTCAGGTTCTGCAGGTACTCTGCTATGTTCTTATTTGCTCTTTTTTGTATATTCATTTTGTGACAGACATATTGGCTTTTTTAAAAATTTTAAGAAAGATTGGTTTTCATAATGAAAAAAAAGAAGGAGAAGGGAAAAAAAGGACAACAGATGTAAAATGGTCTGTTTTTTTTTTGTTTTTTTTTGTTTTTTTTTTTTTTTTTTTTTTTTTTTTTTTTTTGAGTTTTCTAGTACTTTTGCATATTTGGTGGGATTATTAGAGGTCTGAATGAGTAAGCATGGCTTTGTTTGTTATGTGCCATGTATAATAGCTTTGTGGTTACAAAGATAAAAGGTTTAGTCATTTGTTAGTATTTATCACCATTGTCAGTATATATAGATATATAGGTGTAGCTTTTATCTACATAACCTAATTGATGAAATATTACTTAGCTACATGAGCTTGATAAACTTAAGATACATCCAGCCTGTATTTTTTTTTTTTTTTTTTTTTTTTTACATTTTAAAAAAAATACAAAAACATATATACATAGTTGTTTTTTTTTTTTTTTTTTACATTTTAAGAAAAATACAAAAACATATATATATAGTGTATTCGTCACTTTCTTGATTACAATTGACAACGTGAAGGCATTGTATACTTTAAGTTTGTTGTTTAAAATTATTTCAGATTCCAAAAAAACGCACCCTTCCTCACTCCTACCGTAATCTTGCACCATTCACAGCCCCAACCAACCTTCCCCACTCTGAAAAAAAATGTGGTTGGTTTTGCCAATTTATTGAGATTGACAATTTTTGCTTGGTAAGATTTTCTTATCCTTATATAAATCTGAAAAGAGCAATATTAGAAAAACATTAAAAATTAAAATTGTGACCTTTAATAAATGAACGGCCTAATGCGCTGGTTGACAGGTCAGTCACAATGTATCTCAGTGTCTAGATTTCAATATCCTCATGGAGCAGGTACTTGCCAGAGAAAGTTTGTCAATTCATTTACCAGAGGTTTGAAAGTTTCTCCTGGTCATTGGTTTTCCTCTACCATACAAGAAATGACTACCTTAATACACTAAAATTTGTCATTTTCAAGAGGTTGGAAGAGTATTTTGGTACTTGCTTAACCTCAACCATACAAGAGGAGCCCTGGTGGCCAAGTGATGTAAAGCTCAGGTTTCACAGTGCCTCCAACCATGTAGGATCAAATCCAAACCGTTACAGATTCAAATGTTAGAAAGTTAGTCAGTTTGCTTGACTACAAGTTGAGCTTATTTGCTGGGCACTCCAGTTTCCTCCACCCTCCAAAAACAAACCACATCAACATGATAGAAAGAATGTTACTTGGATGTAAAATTGCATTACCATACTACTGACAGCAGAAAGTACTGCCTTGATATATAAGTAATATTATCTTGATTGACGAAACACCATATTATTAAAAATTCAAGTTTTTTCTGAAATATAAGCACTGTTTTCAAAGTCATTGGCAATATTACTTTATATAATTCAAATATACCATACCCCCTCTAGTCAACACTTCAATAAATTTTATTTTAATTTTAAACACCTTGTAACCTCTCAACATCTGGTGTTTTTATTCTGATCATTATACACATCAGATCTTAAATTTAATTTAATTTTAATAAAAATAACTAACATTTACCAGACTTCATAAAAAAAAATCCTCTCCAGACACTGGTTGATATGAATTTTAACAAAATAAACATATAATTCCCTAAAAATAAAGTTTTTAATATTTTATATGACCCAGACATTAAGTGAAAAAAATAAAAACATCCAACCATGAAACTGGCAAGTCTGTCAATCAAAATTTCTGAAGATGTAAACTAACAGCGTTTATTTCAATCAGAACCACCTTAGAACCTCTCTGTTTCCATTTTTTAAAAATTGTGTATTGCATTTCTTAAAAATAAATATCTCATTTTTCTGTTTATTTTGGCACTCTTATCATCTTTAATTTCTTTCCTGAAATTATTTGAAGCTTTCAATGTGGTATTTATCTACTTTTCCATCGATAAATCTGCAGTGCTGGGTTTCATAATGATATTGAGAACATCTAAATCTACAGAAAGAGGTTTCATAACGATATAGGAAACATCAGTACCTTTCTGCTACAAAAACAGGGGAGGTTATAAATAGATACAGTTAAATAAACTACATCTTTTTCGTTTTTCATTTCTGGAGTAATTGCATGGCTCAGTCAATCAAGATAACTTATTTAATTGGCCCTGACAATTACAATAACAGAAATCTGGGAATGGTTACAAGAAATCGTAAGTATTAACTCCAACTTTTCATGTTGCGGAAGTCAAAACTGATGTTTACCTATATACATGTATATAATACGTTTGTGTGTCTCAATATTGATGCCAGTATCATTTAGAGTTATGATCTTGGAAAATGACAAGGTTTTTTTTGAGAATTTTTCATAGAGTTTTTTGTTACCATATTTTTGTTAAATTTGTTTTTCTCAAGCTGTTGCATTTTACATGTTACAAGGAATTTAATGTTAATGGATTATTTATTAAAATGTTTAATTTCTTTGTTTGAAAACTTATGTTTTTATTCACATCAATATATATTACATGATAGTTTACTCTTATCAGAGATTTAAACAAACTGGATTATTCAATTTTTGGAAGACTTTGAATTTCCGTTTTTGAATATTTAAGAAATGATATGTATTTAACTCTTAAAAGAGAACTACGTGTATTATCATTAAAACTACTTTTTGACTTATATTGAATAACATCTGTGATGAGTAACTCAAAGAAGAAGAAGTGATAGTCAATTAGTTTTCATGTTAAAACTGGAGTGTCTGTATACAAGAAGAGTTTATAAGGAAAAGTACCGGTATGAGTCAAAACAAACTCTTTAACAAAGTGAGGAAGGCTGTGTTATCTGTAAAGATACGAGTCTGGGATAAAACGTTTAAGCTCAGATTTAGAAAGAAAAACTCAAATCAGAATGGTCCAGAGTTTGCACAATGGGAAAAGTTTACACCATTTGTGAAAATTACATTTGGGGTAAGTTTAACTTATTGGAACACTCAAATCAGAATGATAACAAGTTTGCACAATGGGAAAAGTTCACACCAGTTGTGTAAATTACATTTTGGTGTAAATTTTAATTACTGGAATTCGGTCAAATTTTGAAAATGTAAATAATTGTGAAAATTTTGAAATTTTTACAAAATTTGTCGCAGATAACACAGTGCTAAATGTAATTGTTACAAGATGAATTTTGTGTTGGAATGTTTGAGATTAAAAAACTGTAGATTATGACGTATGACTAATACAGAGAATTCTATTATGTAACAGGGCTTTATCTATGTTTGGCGATCATGTACATAGATACAAAATTCCTGTATGAAATAAAGTTATTTTATAAATTATTTAAATCTCAATATATTCTCTCAGAAAAATTATATCTGTGGGATTCAGGTAATTGTTTTAGCCCTTTTAGGAAAAAAACTGAAACAATAAATGACTTATGATGCCATGGTTGTTTGCTCAAACTGTGAAAAAACTCCAAAGTTTTATTTGATTTGTTTTTCCTACTAGCTACTGTAATAGTGTTTTGGAGTCTCAGTGCCTTTTGAAGGTCCTTCGGATGAGACCTTAAAAACTGATGCTCTGTGTCATGGCAGATTTGGTATGTTAAAGAACTCTCCCTGCATATTGCCCTAAGCACACTGCCAAGGTTAAAATTTCTGCCACTTTACCTAAAGCTGGTGATGTCTCGTTATAAGTAAAATGTTCTTGACTGGGAGGTAAATCAAATTAGTGCCTTATAAAATATCTAAAGAAAACAATGTTTGTTGGCAAGATGCAAAGTTATTCCTTAAATCCATTTCTTTTTTCACTTAAACCAAGGCAATGTGTTTTTGAAATGATAGAGAGAACCTGATTAAGTGGAGAAAAACGCAGCTATTCAGTTAGTGGCTTAACAAACTTGTTTGCATTATAATTTGGCCAGGATAGAAATCTAACATAGACGGTGAAAGGTGAGACTTATGTGTGGTGCCGAGAATCAATATCAAAGACATGAATGACTGTGTATAAATCAAATACAGGTTTTTAAAAATGTTTTTCTTTCATAATTCAGATCTTTGGGAATCAAATAATTTTAATTATCCATAAAATTGGTCCTTTGAAATAAGAGTATAAAACATTAATTCATTTGGATCATTTGTTGAAGTAAAATTTTGGAATCATAAAAGAGTTTGGTAATTCATCCAGGGAGTAGGATGGAGCTGAGTAATTGTGTTTTATGCCCAAGACAAGATTTATTTATATTGAGACAGTAAGTTCTGTGATGGTATAGAAAACTGGATTGCCTGGAGAAAACCACTGACCTTCTGCAAGCAAACTGACAAGCTTTCTCTCATTAGGATCTGACTTAGAGGGATTTGAACTTAAGACGAAAAGAAGTGAATGTTGAAACTTAAAAAAAAAACTTTGGTGATAAGCAAACTGGCAATGATATTAATGCTCAGTGTAACCAGGTTTTACTGTATTGGGTCTATCCTACTTCAGGCTCAGTGTAACCAGGTTTTACTGTATTGGGTCTATACTACTTCAGGCTCAGTGTAACCAGGTTTTACTGTATTGGGTCTATCCTTCTTCAGGCTCAGCGTAACCAGGTTTAACTGTATTGGTTCTATACTACTTCAGGCTCAGTGTAACCAGGTTTAACTGTATTGGTTCTATACTACTTTAGGATCAGTGTAACCAAGTTTTACTGTATTGGTTCTATACTACTTCAGGCTCAGTGTAACCAGGTTTTACTGTATTGGTTCTATACTACTTCAGGCTCAGTGTAACCAGGTTTTACTGTATTGGGTCTATACTACTTCAGGCTCAGTGTAACCAGGTTTTACTGTATTGGGTCTATCCTACTTCAGGCTCAGTGTAACCAGGTTTAACTGTATTGGGTCTATACTACTTCAGGCTCAGTGTAACCAGGTTTTACTGTATTGGGTCTCTCCTACTTCAGGCTCAGTGTAACCAGGTTTTACTGTATTGGGTCTATCCTTCTTCAGGCTCAGTGTAACCAGGTTTTACTGTATTGGGTCTCTCCTACTTCAGGCTCAGTGTAACCAGGTTTTACTGTATTGGTTCTATACTACTTCAGGCTCAGTGTAACCAGGTTTTACTGTATTGGGTCTATACTACTTCAGGCTCAGTGTAACCAGGTTTTACTGTATTGGGTCTCTCCTACTTCAGGCTCAGTGTAACTGGGTTTTACTGTATTGGGTCTATCCTACTTCAGGCTCAGTGTAACCAGGTTTTACTGTATTGGGTCTATCCTTCTTCAGGCTCAGTGTAACCAGGTTTTACTGTATTGGGTCTATCCTTCTTCAGGCTCAGTGTAATCAGGTTTTACTGTATTGGGTCTATCCTTCTTCAGGCTCAGTGTAACCAGGTTTTACTGTATTGGGTCTATCCTTCTTCAGGCTCAGTGTAACCAGGTTTTACTGTATTGGGTCTATACTACTTCAGGCTCAGTGTAACCAGGTTTTACTGTATTGGGTCTATCCTTCTTCAGGCTCAGTGTAACCAGGTTTTACTGTATTGGGTCTATACTACTTCAGGCTCAGTGTAACCAGGTTTTACTGTATTGGGTCTCTCCTACTTCAGGCTCAGTGTAACTGGGTTTTACTGTATTGGTTCTATACTACTTCAGGCTCAGTGTAACCAGGTTTTACTGTATTGGGTCTATCCTTCTTCAGGCTCAGTGTAACCAGGTTTTACTGTATTGGGTCTATCCTTCTTCAGGCTCAGTGTAATCAGGTTTTACTGTATTGGGTCTATCCTTCTTCAGGCTCAGTGTAACCAGGTTTTACTGTATTGGGTCTATACTACTTCAGGCTCAGTGTAACCAGGTTTAACTGTATTGGGTCTCTCCTACTTCAGGCTCAGTGTAACTGGGTTTTACTGTATTGGTTCTATACTACTTCAGGCTCAGTGTAACCAGGTTTTACTGTATTGGGTCTATACTACTTCAGGCTCAGTGTAACCAGGTTTTACTGTATTGGGTCTATCCTTCTTCAGGCTCAGTGTAACCAGGTTTTACTGTATTGGGTCTATCCTTCTTCAGGCTCAGTGTAACCAGGTTTTACTGTATTGGGTCTATCCTTCTTCAGGCTCAGTGTAACCAGGTTTTACTGTATTGGGTCTATCCTTCTTCAGGCTCAGTGTAACCAGGTTTTACTGTATTGGGTCTATCCTTCTTCAGGCTCAGTGTAACCAGGTTTTACTGTATTGGGTCTATCCTTCTTCAGGCTCAGTGTAATCAGGTTTTACTGTATTGGGTCTCTCCTACTTCAGGCTCAGTGTAACTGGGTTTTACTGTATTGGGTCTATCCTACTTCAGGCTCAGTGTAACCAGGTTTTACTGTATTGGGTCTATCCTTCTTCAGGCTCAGTGTAATCAGGTTTTACTGTATTGGGTCTATCCTTCTTCAGGCTCAGTGTAATCAGGTTTTACTGTATTGGGTCTATCCTTCTTCAGGCTCAGTGTAACCAGGTTTTGCTGTGTTGGGTCTATCCTACTTCAGGCTCAGTGTAACCAGGTTTAACTGTATTGGTTCTATACTACTTCAGTCAGCTTGCTGGCTTTGTTTGAATTATTTTATATAGAATTCTCAATCAGTTGGATAGAAGATAACCAGGTGCATCTTCAAGATTTCAATTTCTGAATATATTGACATACGTGCACCTAAATCACTTCTTATCTTCCCCCTTACTGTAGAATGGTGCGAGTGCTTCTACGGGATTGTTTGAATTTATAGAATGATTTATATCAATACATGATTAATTTTGAATGATATTTATCGAATTGGGTTTTTATTTGTTCAAACACAAGATTTTTAAGCCAGTATAATGGCAAGCTTGTCTCCACTGATATAAATGGTTTCAGCATTTGTAGTCTAATCTGGGTTATGACATTGTTGTTTTTTTTTAATTTCAATCTTTTTTAAACTCCAAATTTACCTAAAATACACTTGTAGATAAGAACCCAAATGGAGCCTTTTGTAATCTCAGTCTGCAAAGATGTTCTTGTGATTTTAATGCTATCTCAAACAAGAGTTTTTTTACAAGAATAGACTTTGAGATAAGATTTTAAATTTTGTGCATTTTGATATCATCTGTTCATATGATTTTTATTCCTTTTCTAACAGTGACTCAGTGGTTAAGCATTAGTGTTCAAACTCAAGGTGTCTCATCACTGCGTGTTGACTGTAGGGAAACAGGTGATTTTGTATTTTGAAATCATCTGTTAAGTTGTTCATTTGATTTTTATTCCCTTACCAACAGCTGTGGGTTAGAACCCAGTCAGCAACAAGTGAGAAAGTTTTTCCTTGACATAGGTCTTAACTGGTTGACTAAGTACTGGTATAATGGACAGAGTGGTATGTATTGCAGTAAGTTCTAGCACTGTAAAGGTGACCATAAGTGCACACTATTACAATGCAGTTCAGAAATTTGTGCATTCAAGCATAAAAGAAGGATAAGATTAATCCTCAAGATTGAACAAATCGTGTTGTCACACATAGCTGAAAAATTGCTGATGTGATGTAAAACAATGTTCAACCAAAAAATCAATTTTTCTAACATCAAATACACCTAGAGTTTCCTAATTGAATATGGTCTACACCTTATCATTTTTGAAAAATTCCCTGCAGTTTTACATTGGAAATGTCAAAGAAATTGTTATGTTACATCATTGTATGTGTTTTTTAATTTTTATTGCATTGTAACTGTGCCCAGAATTTGGAAATCAAACATTTAGGCAGGTCACATGACAGAAACTTGCAGATGTTGTAGACAACAAGTAAAGATCCGAACTTAAGATTTTTGTTTGTGTTCTGATGCATGTTAAATACACTATGTCTGTGATGTGGTAAATATTATGAACACCTGTAGCTGCTACATGTGATGAGTAATTAGATTCATTAAGTAGAAGATATGCTGAAATAGTCCTTTATTTGATAGTGGAATCTACTAGGCTTAATGAATTGTGAGCATTTATTTTTAAGTACAACATGTTGGACTAACATTAGGTTTATTTTATACTGATTAAGATACATGTTTATGTGTTGTATCTTATCATCTGACTAAGGGGTCTTTGTAACTGAGTAGTGTAAAGTATACACTTACAGATCACAGTGTCTCACTGCCTAGGTATGAATCTCAATCGGGCAGATCCTACTGTAAGAAAGTTTATCAGTTCACTTGTTCAAGGTTGGTGTTTTTTCTGGACACTAGTTTCCTAAACTATTGCAGAACTGATCATCTCAATATAAGTGAAAGTATCTTAACTTGGACATAAAACAGAATGACTTAACTCAGTTTAACCTTCTGACTTAACTATTTAAGTCATGCCAACACTGGACATGGACATACAAATTTTTTTGACAGACTGACCATTTTGATTGACTTTTAATGTGTTCAAAACAGGTTTATTCCATGCAAAGTGTTAGTCCATCTGAAGGTGTGCATATAGAAGGTTTGTCTATTCTTAATCAAGTAATAGTCTAGTCAATACAGCTATACATATCAAAACCAGTATGCACCAGCAGTAGTTAAAATTCTGTATTAAAAAATACATTTTCTTATTCCATTTCATTTTGCTGATTCCAATATCACGAATAGGGTCTGTTTTGAATTATGTATACCTTGATTGAGAAACTAGAATTTACATTTGGCTATTGCTAATCGTAAAGGTGTAGTATTACCCAAGTCAAGATTTTTTCTCTTGATATTAACAGCTAAAATTGACTCATGTGAAAACCCAGAGAAAACCAGCCAACCTTGACACTTTCTCACACTTGAAACAGTCTTGAGTGGGACTAGAATGGTTAGCAGGGTTAGAATATAAAAAATAATCTTATTGTACAACAAACCTAGTAAAACGATTGAGATAAATGAACACAGTACATGTACTATTATGTATACCGGTAAACAAAATGTAGAACTTTCCTGTACACACAGACTTTACAGGATTTACAATATACATAAAGGTGTTTGTTGGGTTTTTTCTGGTTTCTGCAATACTGTTCTGCCCATTTTTTCTGTGCAGAAAGATAAGATTAAATTCATTAGAATTCCATATGGGAAAACACTTTTTATTGTAGAACTAAACACATTGTAAAACAGATGTAAAAATTTCTTTGCATAAAAAAACTTACAGTTAACTTAAAAGGATTTGGTGCAGTTTGCAGATTTTAGCCGTGTTGCTCGGACTGATTTTGTCTCTGCATAAAGATAAGATAAAAATCTTTATGATTCCCATATGGGGGTATTACATAAAACTTAATTAAGCATTTAATTTTATGCTGTTCTGGAAAATCATTTGCTTTAAATAGTGAATGGTTTTTCTCCTTTTCACAGTTATTAAGAATCGCTGTTCGTAAAAGGTATGTGATCTATGGCTTTCTGTATTGTTTGTTTATTTATTTCATTAATAATCAATAATTATTTTGTAAAATATACAGAAAATTTATTTATTTATTTAAATTTTTGAATTCATGTAAGAAAATAATTTGGCTTATTTTGCTTTTTGTTGATGTTGTTTGCTACAAACTCTCTATTTGAAAATTCAGATCCAGTCTGATCCAAAGGGGAAAAGCCATGGGCTGAGTTCTTCTGCAGATCTGGCTGGACCTCTTTTCTCCCATAGTCGGTTGATAGCAAACAACATAATTAATTGGTCCAGTGGATTATTGTTTGTTTGTTTGTTTGTTTTTTGCTTCTTTTTTTTTTTTTTTTTTTTTTTTTGTTATTCCTCAGTGATGGTGATTGTAAAATGAATGATAGCAGTATTACATTTATCAAGGACAATCAGCTCTTAAAGTACTAGCTTGCTACAGTACAAAAAGTGCAAAATTGAACCATGTCATGTGACAGTGGTGGGTCAAAGAATTTAATTTGTTTCATTTTGGTTTATCAAAATGTTGGCTAGAATACTTGATGGTGCTTAGTAAATGGAAGATATACATGTAGACCTGATTTCCTGTAATCTAAACAAATCACTGTTGATGAAGCATATCTGAACACTTGTCTTCATAAACCACAGTAAAGTTTACCTGTGTAGGTGTGACATGTGCAAGAGACGATGACTATTTAAAATTTTTCAAACCCGTGGAAAAAACCTTAGCTTTTTTTAAAAAGAAACAAGAGAAACAGAAAAGCTTGTTTCATGATTTTTTTCTGAATTATTAATCGGCAAAAATTAAACACACAAAAAATAACATTCACATTTTTTGAAAAATCTGCAAAATTTGCACCGGGCAAAAATAATCCAATTTACGGTATATACATGTATATATTATAAACCTGTATAGTATACTCTGATTTCAGATAGGTAAATAAGTTATGTTATTTGCTGTTATATAAGAATTCTTACATTTTGTCTGTCATCTTTTACCCAGATGTTTATTCTCTTGTTTTCACATACTACTGATATTTATATCTCTCTTTAATTGGTTAGTTGATTGTTATGTTGTTTAATGCTGCATCAGCCTAACCCCCCCACCCCCCAGTTTCTGTTTAATGAAATGTTAATAGATAAAATGGAAAATAACAGATTTATCAAAGTAATGTAACAGAATCAGTTTATTGGTTTGTCAGAATGGCAAACAAAACTTTATCAAATGTATTGAGTGCCAGTAGCGTTCCAACTAGGTTGGCGAGGAGTGGCACTTAATAATGAAACAATTTGAAAGCTATGGCTTCAGAACACTTGGTCACATTGGCGTCACAAGTGTTTTCCAAATTGTTATTGTTTTAAGTTAATTATTTAAATTTTTTAAGCAGACCAAAGCATTGATGGTGAAATAGTTGGTTTCTTAAACTTTAGAAATGGCTGATGATTAATCTTGTAATTTTTTAAAATGTACCTCCAACTGGTTTTTAGGAGGCTTGTTTTGGTTGATGTGTGTTAGAATTGGTTTTGAAGAGGACTTTATAGTTTATATGTGACTGTGTCATAATACAACACTGCCAACATCTATTATGTTAGTACCAAATTTAAAAGTATTTATGTGTTCTTTTAAGTTGCAGTTTTTAGAAATGCACTTTTTTTTATTTATTGGCCATGAATAACTGCAAAATTGCTGATGGGGCTTTTAAACATCAACTCACTCCCTCACACTTTTTGTTTGTTAGTACATATAAATAGATGCATTAATATGTGGATAGATGGTATGTCATACAATGTTAAAATTCAAACACTAAAAATCACATATTTCTGGTGTGTGTACTAGTAATTATTATTAATAATTATACATTTGGTATTAAGAACTCGTTAACATATGGTTTGAAAAATCACATATTTCTGGTGTGTGTACTAGTAATTATTATTAATAATTATACATTTGGTATTAAGAACTCGTTAACATATGGTTTGAGTGGATACATTATGGATAAAGCTTCTTGCAGTGGATGGTTTCTTAAGTTGTTTTTGTTGATATATGTGGGAGGATAGATCTACGTATAATTAAAATATCCAGGATATGTGATATAAATAGTTATAAAAATAAGAAGTGATTATTATTATGTATGATTGTTATGGTTACTATGATCACTATCGCCATGCCATTGCTTGGCAACCTCCCCAGAGATTGTACATTTCATGTTGATGTATGTCTGTACTGTATCATATTTAGATACAGTTAGTACTTTCAGTAATGTTGTTTCTACTAATGGATAGGCACTTCTCATTTTGGTATAGGTACCAATATTTGTTTATTTATTCACTTTGCTTTTATTTCTGATTTGCAATTATCATATGCTTGTGTTTGGTATATTTACATGAATGTGGTATCTAAAACCTTCATCAAATGTAATTTGTATTATTGTTTGAATTTTATTTATTTATTTATTTATTTATTTAACATTCATTCTTTATTTATTTATTTATTTATTTACTTATTTATTTATTTCATTTTTAATTATATTTAGCTATATGTTTTATTTATCACACACATATAAACTGAAAATACCTGTTAGTTTCTGGATCCAGGACTAGCAAAAAAAAAACTCCATTGACAACTAATTCCAAAAGGAAACCTCTAGAAGGAATTTTTATGCTCATTAATAAACATTTTACATGCATACCGTTTTTTATACATTACTACCAAGTTTTGTTCAACTTTTTTGGCCTTTATTATCATCATTAAATTTCAGTTTCAAATTTTAAAAATTACCAACCTGTCTAAGTTGACCACCTGCTTGATTGGTTTTGATTTGGTTTAGATTAGACAGGTTGTAGGCATCACAAATTAATTATCAAGGAATATCAGTTATTTATTCAAATCAAACATCTAAATTACAGCAGTTTTAAAGGTAAAGAATTGGATGTAGAAGTGTTTATTACATGGAATGTACTAAGGAAGTTGGAGTAATTATTCCAAGATTTGTAAAATTAATAGACCAACATCAGTACTGTTAACCAATTTTTATTTATCAATTTTTTTTCTACTTTTGTGTACTTTCAGAGTGCTGATGAAAAATTGCGAAGTTTGGGACACCACAAGCATCAACAAATAAAAACAGCTGATAAAACACAACTAAATAATGACATAGAAGAAAGAGTGGTACAGCAAAGTACAAATCAAAAGGATGAAACACCATCACAACAAAAAATAGGAACAACAGACATTGAAGAAATGGCAGAGAGAAAAGTGTATAACAGACAAGGAAGGAAAGATCAACAAGGGTCAAGCAATGTGTCGACCATGGAGAAACTAGCCATTAAACAACGGTCAAGAAGTGCAGGACCAGCTGGAAGACTTAAGCCAAGAAATTCAATGGATGAAAGAAAAATCATTTCTAACCAGGATAAACAGAAAGCATCTAGTCTTGGTAATTCTCAATCTGCTCGTCATTCGATGTGCGCAGAGCCTCTTTCTGATGATGGTATGTTTCCAGAGGATAGTTCAACAGATGTTGCTGATTCAGATGAAAATTCACCTAAAAAATGGGTAAAAAATCCACTTATGCTGAAAAAGAAACAAAAATTAGACAAAAGGAAATCATTTCAAAATGGCGAAACTGTAAATGCAGGAAACAAAGAAAACAATTTAAAACCCGAAGTACCAAGTCGAAAACCAGTGACAAGATCGCCACAAATTTCCAGTAGGGATACATATGTTTATCAGGAAAAATCAAATGGACAAAAAGCAAAATATCAAAAACTGGAAGAAAGGAGAAATCGAAGAGTTGATATGACTGTGACATCTGATGAAGAGCTTAACTCTCCGCAGGTTAGGATCTCAAGACTGAGACAGAGGGCGTTACAGGAAGCTAAAATATCCACAAGATTACCCGATTACCTAGATGAAAGTGTTTATAAACAAACTGAGCAAAAGGTAAATAATATTATCTTGTTAATTAATATAATTATCTGATTGATAGTAATATGACCTGTTACTGGGTAATGTGGAAAACTGATCCCCTTATTAAAAAGCAGACTGATGGAAGAAAATATTGTAATGGCTGAGTTGATAAGGTATCAGCTTTCTAGCAACTTCTGCTGATACTGGCTTGATTCTGATAAATCATTTATGAGAATTGATTGTGTTGGTAATATTTCAATCAGAAGAGACAATTTCCTTTTATCGTAAGGATAAATCTAAAAAATACCATAGAATCATCAATTTTCATTTTGTTAAAATTTTTGTGGTTTTACAGTTTAAAATAATTTTGTTAGGAGAAAATTTTAGTTCAGTGAAAGAAAATTTCATTGGAAGCCATACTGATGAAAGATTTTCATTGACAAATTTTGAGGATTTTTTACCCAGGATATTAGGTAATGTAACCCCCCGCAAACAATAGATATTTTACTTTAGTTCATTTTCAGCAAGAATTTTTTAAATATTGTGTTTTGTTTTTGCTGTTCATACATTCCTGAATAGCCAAATTGCACTCAAAAACAGATCAGATCTACAAAAACAGATCAGATCTACAAAAACAGGTCAGATCTACAAAAAAGAACAGATCTATTGAAGTAGGTTTTTGGACTTCATAAAATTTGGAAAGTTTATTTATTGAATGTTTCATACTGTGACCAGTTAGGTGATTAATTCCAATAAAACTAGGAATTGTAAAACAGCTCAAATTACATAAGGATAGTAGTTGTATGGCTATACTCCGGTAAACATTTTAAATTTTTAAATTATTTTTTCTCTCTTTTTTTTTTGATTGTGAAATATAATGGAGAAATCTATTAAAAATAAACATCTGTGTAGCTATATAGTTTTTGTTTAGTTAAAAAAAATAAGATGAGTTCCAATTTTCAATTTTAGTTTAAAAATCAAAGAAAGGCAGATTATTTAAACCTTATCTAAATCCAAAATAGGGGTGCTCAAAATAAAAAGTGAATTTAACTAGCAAAGTTCCAGTGCTAGAATTTATGTTTGTAAATAAGAATGTTTTTATACCAAAAAGAACATGCAGTAAAAACTGCATAAACTTAAGATCCCTTTTTCCTGTATGTTTTATTTTCACATAAAATTGTTAATTGATTCAATGTGAATATTTCCATTACAGAGATATTATCAAACAGTTCTGCTACAATATAATTTTATTGGTACATGTACTAAGAAAACTAAAAAAAAAAAAACTAAATGTCTACATAAGACTGATATGTTTATCTTTTAGGAAAATAATAAATTAAAAATCACTAACCCAAAACAGAATTGTGAATTGAGTCAACTGTTTATTTTAAAGTGTTTATTGTTTAAACATCTTTGTGTAGGTATGCAGCATGGGCTTGTCATCAGAGGAACTTCCTGTACTGATCTCTTCATTGTTGTGCATTGGTGATTAAATATGAGTTTCTGTCATGATCAGAATTATCCCTTTTTTAATCAATGTACATGTATATTTATATATAAAAAAGTAATAAATTAATAATCAAGAAATATATGTATTTACCGAGGTAAAGATCCCAAATTCATCTATTTCTGAAAATTGACAATAGAAAAATAATTTCTACGTTGAACCCTGTTTGATTTTTGTTTTCATTATTCGCATAAACATCGGTTTTCACATCGGGCGTGAATACCATTTCTGGTTTTTCCCTGACTGACCTATTTTTAGCTATCTGTTTTTATCTCACAAAACCACGTACATACTTCGATATTTCCTTCTTTTTTTCAAGTTTTTTTCACGTTATAGCAAAATAAATATTTTTTCAAAAAATAAAAAATATTTACAACACCTTTTGAATTCCTATGATGAACTCTTTGTAGAAAATCTAGAACATTAGGCAATTCCCGTGACCTACTTTTATCATCCAAGCCATCACATTTTATAGTGTTATTTAATTAAATATACATTGAAAAGGAAAAAAAAATATTGAATTTTAAATAAATAAATAAAATATTTGTTTCGATTTTTATTGTATACTTAAAAATATTTCCATCGTCAGGGTGTTCTAAACGCTACACGGCACACTGCTTGCGGGCCACTACCATACATTACAAGCTATGAGCGATGCCGGTGTTGAGACCAAACAGATATGTTTATGAGCGGTTATCGGAATGAGGCTTCTGTCAGGAGCTACTCTCGCGACTGTTCGACCATTCAAAAACATGCTTTAAGTTCGCTTCTTTCATCAACTGTCACTGGTAATACTTCTGCCGTAATTCCCTCTGCCTCTGACCATGCTTCTTCTTCTCTACCAGCAACTGATAATCACGTGATGGTTCCATGCTCGGACCTGTGCACAACACAGTCCAACAAAATGTCGCGCATTGATGTTTCCAATACCCTGTCATCCATACAATCGGGAATCTTGACAAATTCAACGTTTAATAGCTGTAAATTAACAATCCATATGAATTTGTAACTTTGTTTGTCTATTTGAATAAAATTGTATGAAATATTCTTTTGTTTCCAGCGTACTATTTTTTAAACCGTCTATTACGTCACACAGTCAGTGAGAATGCGGGAATTATTTTGATTGACATATTGGCTGTTCCCAGAATGTTTACATTGCCGACAGATTTGGTATATACCGGTTTTTCTTTCTTATTTGTATGACGCAATCGAGAAGTTTGTAAAAAGAATGTTAGGAAAAATATTGTAAATATAAGAATTGACTGTCATTTTTTCCTGGGTTATCAAGGAATGAACCAGATTTTAAAACTAGCAAATCTAAAATGAACTGCTTTGCAGGAAAAAATGACAGTCAATTCTTAAATAAACTCTCATTTGCCAAGGGGGGATACTAACCTATGTTGGCATTGTTAATTTTGACAATAAATTGAAGAAGTTTTATGAATCAAATATATGAAAAGTTGAATTTTGGTGTTTTAAAAAACTGGTGGACCATGAGATGGCTTTTTAAAGAACATACATGTATATATACATTTTTGATACTTTTATTTCTCTATTTTTTGTCATTTTTTTTTAAAATTCATTACCTTTTTTTGTAATTTCAGTCTAACAAAATTAACCAACAGCAGTCAATGGGACAAATCACTGTGGAAAATGGCTCTTCTTCATCTGAACAGATTACTCTTAAACCTATTGGACCAAGTCAGAGAGATTTCTCATCATATAGACAGTGGGAACATGATAACAACAGTGTTAATTCAAGGTCACAAAACATGACCTCGTCCGGTTACGGTAACTATGGTAACAAACCTTTACCACCAGAAAGATCAACAAGAAATATTCAAGGTCAGGTTCAAGGAAGTTATAAAAAGATTCCTAAACAGGAAGTGGATTATACTGGAAATATAAGAGCAGGAAATGCAAATAATAAACAAAGTCATTTTCAAGGTCAGCAAAGTGGTGTTGCTAGGCAACAGAATATGAATTACAATCAAGCAAAACCATCAGTTGTAAGATCATCAAATCCTCCGTTTTATGGTTCAAAAGATGGTCATAGTGATAATGAAATGAGTTTTCAAGAACTCAAAACTAAAGAACCTATTCTTTTGAAAAAGGCAATAGGACGAGTGGAAAAGAAAAGGAAATCACATAGTGATGATTCTTTAGATGAATTAATAGAATCTAATATACAATATTTGGAAAGTGAAATTGAAAGTGGAAGATTAAAAAAGATGACCTCAAGTCAGCCTGGTATGTTCCCTACTAGTGGATCTGATGTTAAAAGGACTTCGGACAAAGAGAAAAGGAGGTCATCTTCATTAGATGGTGTATCAAAGCCTGCACAGAGTTCTTTTCAAAATGAAGTCAAATTGAGGCTTCAGATTCCGTCTGCTTCAAGACCTAGTTATAGGTCAAATCAGTATGAAGGATATGATAATAGGGGAGATGCAATGCCTCAATACTCTCAAACACAACAATCAGTTCTCCGTCCTCATGAAATTTTATATCAAAATACCATTCCAGTGGAAAGACGTTTTCAGTCTGCGACTCATAGTCCATATCTACAACGTCGTTCCACTGCAGAACTAGCAAACATGGAGGACATGTCAAAATCAGATAGCCAATTAAACACAAATGATTATGGGTTGGACTTAAGACGACCTATGAACTATCAAAATCCACAATTTCCACAAAGTAATGTGATATCTAGAGCTCCAATTGTAGATATGACATCAGAGCATCAAACTGTGATACAGAATTATAGCGTCTGCCCCGGAATTGAAAGTGGAATGTTTTCAGATGTAGATTATGATATTGAGGTATCGGAGAGGGTGAAAAAGTGGGAAAAATTAATGAAGAAAAAAACAGACGATCCTGGTGGTGACAAAAAAGGAGGAGCAGTATCTCTTACAACTATATTGGAAAGTGAAGGTGGGGTTCCAGATGGGTGGTTACCAGGACATTCAGTATCACCAAGTGTGGCTTTGTCTTCAGTAACTGTAACTGTAACAAAATCTACCACCCATATGGAACCCCCATCAGAGTCTAGTTCTCATAGAATGTTTCATGTAATACAACAACCAGACTCCAGTAAACCACCAGAAAGTACTGTCACATATATAAGATCTCCTCCTTTTGTAGACAATCCACATCAAAGTTCTCATTTGATAGAACACCAATTTAGTGATTACACAAACAACGACGCCATGTCTGCTAAACAGTCATGGCCGCCAGTAGATCAGGAATTAAGTGCAAAAGATCAACAAAAACTTGCTAGATTATCAAAATATGAAGAAGAACTGAATGAAATCCAGGTTTTAAAAATGGATAGTGTGAAAGATTTAAGAAGGAGGTTTGATTCTGATGCTAGTGGAAATGAAAGTACTGACACAAAAGAAGTTGTAACACCAATCAGATTAACACCACTCAGGAAAAGACGGCATTTGGTCAAATCGTTTGAACCCTCTCCTTCTCCCCCAGTATTAGAACAACATAAAAAGTCTACAAGGCCAAAAGTCAGAGAGGTGGAGCCTCCTGAACTGATTGATATATCAGCTGTGAGTAGTGGTGTAGAGCCTCAAAATGAGGAAGTATGGTCTCCAAAATTAGAGAGTTCTAAAGGTCTTGTCAGCATAGAAAGAGTTACTGCTAGAACATTGCAGACAATTCCATTTTCTGAAGATCCAATATGGAAACAAATTGAAGAAATGACAACTTTTGATCAGCTTTTAGCAAATGAGGCACTCAATTTACAAAGTCCATCACAACAAGCACATTTACACAGAAACAGTTATATTGATATACCAAGCCCTGCATACAGCCAAACAACAACTGTCACTACTAACACTGCTATATATACACCTCCTGTCACATCTGAACCAATTAAAACAAAACCATTTGCTACACCTAAAATACAACCACTAAAACTGTCAATCAAAACAAAAAGTACAGCCACACCAATAGATGCAAAAAGTAGTGCCACAGCACTAGATGAAGTGTTGGAAGATGTGCGTTTATCACTTCAGCGAAAACCAGGTGGTGATTCATCCTCCTCGTTGCAGTCTCCACTATACGTTCAACCTGTTCAACAATCTTTTCCACAGACATACACAAATAATGATGTTTCAGATGCTAGTTTTACACCCAGTCATAATAGACAAACAATGCTAGCAAAGCCTGAAGCCAATAACATTTATGCTCGCCAAAGTATGATTGATCGAGAACTTGAACCCTTTATGCAGTCATTGATAGAACAGCCAGTTCAAAATCAACCTGTTCAAAACCAACCTGTTCAGATAAATCCAGATTTTACACAATACCCTTATGTTATAAATGGAAACTACCAGCTGGATCCGCATCTTCTTAAGGAAAAATTAATGGACACTGGTCTAGCAAATTTGGATGAAACCCTAAGTACAAGATCTGTAACTCCAGCTTATTCACCTGCTATAACACCACTACATCCAAGATATGACCATCAACAACAACTACAACAACAGTTTCAGTATCAACAACCACAACAACCACACAACTGGCAACAACAATATCAACAAAACCATCAACAACCTCATTTTCAACAACAGCAAAATCAACCACAATATCAAACCCAGCAATATCAACAACAACAACAACAACCACAACAAACATATCTTCCTCAACAACAACAACAACAACCACAACAAACATATCTTCCTCAACAACAACAACAGACTAAACAACAGAAAAACAAATCAGCTGCAGAACAAATTTGTAAGACAATGGAAGATTTAAAAAATTTAGCAAAGGAAGTTGAGATGAAACTGAGTCAAATTAAGTACAAAATTGTGGATGCTGATGAAAGTAAACTTGATTCAATAATAACAGCTTTGAAAAACTTTTCGCCAGAACCTTTGGAGAAAATGGACACACCAAAGGTTGAATCTACGGCTGAACAAACAGAAAGACAGAGAAAACTATCTGGAGCTCTAGCAGAACTGGAAAGAATTTATGAAAGTTTGAGTGTTTGTGATGATAGTTATAGTGAGAAGAGACCAATTGGCCAGTCCCAAAGCCAGTCACATTCTTCTTCAGCACTGAATAGCCAATCAGTAATGAGCTCACATACAATACCAAGGCAACATGCAATCTATACAGATACAGCTCATTCACAATCCAGAAATAATGTGTATGGAAATCAGCCAGGAATTCGCAGAAATAAATCTGATTCAGATTGTACAATTAAAAATTTGCGGGGAGAAACTTTAGCAGAGGTAGAAAGACAAACACAGAGAGAATTTGATGATATAAATCGATCATTTCAAACTTTATTAGCAGAGGTGAATCAGCACAGTGGATCAAAACCAAGTGTTAGCAAACCTAAAACTTCTCATACTGCTGAAATTGAAGAAACAATCGATTCATTGCTAAGGGATCTTCAAAAAGCAGCAGATAATCGCTCATCTAGTCAGCCAGTCAGTAAATCAACTAGCTCTTCAAGGTTAACAGAGAGCTTAATTGATGATCTTGTTAACAAACAGATAACAACACAAAATACATGCAGAGAGATTCGTAAATCTGAAGTTTTCACAACAAGCTCTGGCCCTTTTTCAGTTTTAGTGGGAATCAATGGAAGTGGACGGAAGCCTTATTACACAGGCAAAAATAAAGCTGCATATAATGAACAGTTCAGTAAGGAAGTGAAACCTTACACACAATCTGAACAAGATGATGTGTTCACAACAGATAATAAGGGGATTAATAATGGTCCCTCAAAACCAAAAACAAAATCATCTAAAGTGCAAATTAAGTTGAAAAAAGACCTGGCAAACAGAAATGAAAAGAAACATTTTGGCAGCAGACAAGAGGACTGTGATTCTGAAGATTCTGAGGAAGGTCAGAAAGTTTATAGGAGAAGCAGACGACAGGGAAATCTTCAGCACAGGAAGTCAATGCCAGCAGATATTCTGAAAAAGAGTGTAGAAACTCAGACTTTTGAAGATTACACACCTGTTGCTGAAATAAGGGAGAAATTTCAGTCAAAATCAGGTAAAGGAAAATCTGATAGCACTGGAAATGAAGAATCATCATCAAGTGAAACTTTCTCAGGTGAAGCTAAGGGACCAAGAAAACGTAAAATATCAAAAGGTATAGCAGAAAAAATGGAAATTTTTAGTTCAAGTGATGATGAGCGATCAAAACAATTCCCATTAGTTCATTCCCATAGTGCACCTGATTTAACAGAACTATTTAAAGGTGATAAAAATTTATCAAAATCTTCAAAAACAAAGAAAATTCGTTCACCAAGGTTCGTCAAACAACGTAATGAACGGGCTAGAAAAAAATCATCACAATCAAGTAAAGATGATAGTACAGAAGAAAAAGAATTTTCAGTAACGTCTGCTACATCTGATGATGGACAGATGTCCCAGGGGTCAAAACCACCAGTTCATCCTGGAAGAAAACAGAGATCTTCCAGTCCAGACAAGGTCTTCTCTGATAGCAGCAGATCAGAAAACAGAGCATTTTTTGCTGTTAAAAAGGGATCTCAAGTTGAGACGAGAGATTTCGGCAAAACAGAGAGAAGACCTGATGCTTGCGGCGGTGAGGTTGTTCTTCGTAAAAAAGCAAAGAAGGAAACTAGGGATGATTCTCCAGAACGTCCACATAGTTTCCATGAGCTTTTAGCAGCTTTTGAAACTGATCCAAATCATCTGAATAAACTATGTTATGCGTTACGTAAATGTGCATCTGCAGACTGTGTTTCGGGAGAGACAATGCTTAAGAAATGCTATCACTCTGAGCCAGATCTCAGAGATGACATACTAGGATCTAATGTTTCAAAAGGTCTAAAAGATGTCAAACTACAAGTTGAAGTAAAAATTAAGCAATAATGTACCAGTAACTTAGAGCAATTAAGAAATACTACAGCAGAATCTGTCTAAACTGAAAACCTTATTGAGTATGCTGACTGAAAATTTTGTCAAAATTAGACCATGTTTAAATTTATATTTCAGTAGTCTATTGCTGATGGAATTATTCAGTTTAGACAGGTTTTACTGTATAGTACAATGTATAGGTCATTCATGATCTAATGGGAATTTATAGTACATGTATATAGGGAGTGAGTTTTAATACCAAGGGGGAAAGACTTTCTTTTGTAATATCCCCCTCTCCATTAAGTTCTATGTAGAAAAAATGAAATAATTTTTTTATACAAAAATGTTTAAAACGGCTTAAATTTGGCATTTATAGGACATTTTAGTAAAAATTAACATTTTAGTGGAGGGTACAACAGGAAGTCTTTCCTACAAGAGTTGTTTTAACAAATAAAACATAAAAAAGAATGATTATATATCAATGGCAACATTCTGTTTTTACCCGTTTATGTGATTAAAACTCAATCATTCTTATAAACTTTTCCATCAGATTGTGTTCCATTAGTTCATGTGCCATCAGCTTGTGAATGACCTGTACATTGTAATTTATTTGTATAATCACTAAATGCATGATCTAAAGATTGTTGTATGTTTCTAGGTTGGGTGGTAAGGGGTATTTTGGTACAATGATTTGATGTTGTATCAGAATGTGAGCTTTAATTGGTAGAGAAAGGGAGATAACTTAGTGTGTCAGCATGACTGAATGCAGAAAATCTTAGAATATGAGTTAGATGAGAAGAAACATGGTTTATCAAAACAAGATTTATAGAGTAGTGGATGCGATGCTTATTTATTTTTTCTGAAATTATTGTTAAAATGAAGAATAAAATCAAAATATTTTGTAAAAACCAAAAAGTTGAAATAGCTTTAAAACAGGTGGAGAATTAAATAATTTTCAACAGTTTTGAAAGAACTTTTCTTTTCAACAGCTGAATTCTATTTATAAACTGCTAGATATTGACATGCTATTTCAATAGTCTTAAATTGTTTATTAAACAGTGAATTTTTTTTAATGAAATTATTATTGAAAATATATAATTATGTATATATGATAAACTTTCGAGATAAAAAACAACTTTATGTGATCGTAAGGAACTAATTAATGCTCTATTTTAACAGAGATTAATGATTGTTATAAGTCTAGATTTACAATGATATAATATATTCATATGTAGTTTAAATTTGTGTTTATTAATTATAAGGTTTTGTTTGCTTATGATAAATTTCACAAGTTTTCTATTTTGATCAGATTTTTTTTCATTGCTTTTCACTTATTTATCTCCCTTTTCATATACATGTAAATATGTAGGGTGAAGAGGAATGGAGTGGTTTAGTGGTGTTTAACACCCAATGTCAAGATTCTTTCAATTATGTTGAGATTGAGTCAATTTTGGGATGGTGAAAGAAACTGGAGTACCGAAAGAAATAACTCGGCAGTAGGGTGATAAAAGGTTTTGTATGAAAAGAAAGATAGGCAAATTTTTGATTGTTAATTTCTACAATCCAGACTTTTTTGATAAAATTTCATGAGTTGACAGCATTGATTAGTAGATATATCTTACTTTTTTTAAAATTCTGTTCCATCAGACTAGAATGTCTTTTATAATTCCATTGTTTTGTGTTCTGGGTGTAAATAAATTAATCAAACCATAAATGATCAAATATTAGTTCAAATGTCAAATGTTTTTGTCTGAAAATAACTTGCATATGTAAAGGGAGATAATTCTACACATCTTTCATTGTTTTGCTCATGACTGTGGAAGTAAAGAATAATTCATGCTCCATTTTATAACTGGTTAGCTCCCTCTGATTTTTCTTGATAAATTTTCAAGGATATGAGGTCTCAGGATACAGAGTTATGAGAGATTCATCTGGAACAATCAAAGGGGGGTAATCCTTACTAATGCTACATTTAATTGATTTTATTCATCATTTTATGTTATTTAATTTTTTTTTTCAATCTGTGCAATTTTATGAGTTTGTGTATGTTTTTGTTTCTTTTTTTTTTTTTTTTTAAAACAATTTTACATGGATTAAGTGTATTAGAACTTTTATAAACTGTGCCAAACTTTTATATTTCGCAATTATTTGAGAATGTATTTAATATATACATATATATGAAGTCAACCTAGACGACAGGAGATTTTTAGTACTGATGTACAAGTGCAATATCTTATATTAAATTCTACATATAGAATTTTAAACTTGTATTAAGTTAATGCTAGTATTATAGTTTTTAATTATAAATAAAAAATATATTATTCAAACACATAAAATTTACACATAATCATGTTCATTCATGAAGTATATGATAAAAAAATTACATGTAACTACATTTATTATGCATTTAACCTGCTCAGAAAGACTACAAAAATGAACCCCAAAAAAACGTGAAGCAAGTATATGTTAAATCTAATATACTCTAATGGTAAAAATATTACAAAATGTATTGTCTCTTAAATACAAGCACCTGCTAATTAAACATAACCACATGGAAAGAAACAATAATAGTAATCTAGCCTGTATGTATGAATGACGTATGACATTCAAAAGTTTCCTTTATATCTAGATAATTTTCCGAGGGGTTAATGGAACAAGTGAGAAAATTATTGTTATTAATTTGTTAATTCATTGCAGTCTCTTTTACAACGATCTTAGTCTTCTTTTTTTTTCATCAAATCGATATATTCAAACATTTTACAATTTTCTCATGCTTTAGTTTCAGCATTGTAATAATGTACAAATTAATATTAAAAATATCAAAAAAAAATTGTTTAAATAGATGTTTTTATCACATTGGTGTTTAATGCAGTGTCTGCAGCAACTTATTCTCACTTCAGATTTTGCCAAAAGTTAACATTTCTTCTGTTGTTTCTTGCTTCAGATAAATACATGGACAGATTTACAACAGGGTTTATTTGAAATAAACAAGATAGCCAGAATAGTTAACTGGCCAGGAAAAATCACAAGAATAGATACCTGGACAGAAAGATTTCCTTTATCTCTATATCTTTATGAGATGAACTGATCTGAGATTAAAAATTACCACTGTCCACATTCATGTAGATGATTAGGGCAAGTATCAATCACATGTGATAATAATGATATAATGGTAAAAATAAAAATTAATAAAAAATATTTTTGTTTTATGGTTTTTTTTTTTATCAATTGACTTTTTCTATGTACCGTACTTTTAATTCAGTGAAATTTTATACCATTTTTTTTTCCCTAAACAGTTGACTATTTTTCTATGTAGTTTCAATTCAGATTTTACACCCATTTAAAAGATTTTTCACTCATATCAGGATTTGAGATGTTGTCAAAGAAAATTTTGTTTTTACTTAGTTTTTTTTTCTTTTAATCATCAATTGACTATATTTCTGTGTAGTTTTAATTCAGTTTAGTCAAATTTTGGACCCAGTTAAAGAATTTTTCATTCATATCAAGATTTAAGATGTTGTCAAGGAAAAAAATTGAATTTGAGGAAATTTTTATCCCCTTCCTTATGAATTGTTTGCAAAGAGATGTCACTAGAAAATTTTTACCAGAACTAGTTTTGAGATTATACTTATGTGATAGATCATAAAATTATTGACTAAAGCTGATTATATATGGCAGTCAGCAAAAAAAAAAGGATTTATTATCTTTTCTGATCCTACCATGTCACATTATGTGTTATTTTGTGTTCAAAAGGAGCTGCAACTTTTCAGCACATGATTGCTCGGCAAAATGAAAATTATTGCCCGTTTTCAATGCTTGGTAAGTATTTTTTGGGTTCTATCTCCAAACTTCCACTAAAGCACTACCAGTGACCTTGATGAAATGGTTATTACACCACAGTCAAGATTACTTCTTTAAAATCTTCAGTCTTTCCCATTGGGTCTTGTGTTGAATATTCCAATTTTATTACACCAATGAGATCCTGTATGGAATAAATATATTAAATGATAAACAATTTGAAATGGATTAAACAAATCAAATAAAAAAAAAAAATAACAAATATAATGACAAACAACTTGTATGGTTTCCAAAAATTTATTTATACACATAATTCTGAAAATATTACTGCAGTTAAAACAATTCAGTTATCTTCAGAATGGTAAAAATTTAAATTCAAATCTGAATTAATAAATCAGAAATAAAACAGAAATAAAGACCAAAAAGAATGAATAAATATCACAGATTATTACAGAATGGTAAATAATGATATATGTATATATAAACAATGATATATATAAAACAAAAGTAAACAAATTTAAAACTAAATTAAAAGACATTTTTATCATAAATATAAAACATAGTCAAACATTTGAAATTTGAAAAAAAGAAAAAAAAGTTAGAACTAAATAATTTAATATGTAAAATGAAAAGGCTATTCATTCATTTTCAACAAGTATGCACTTCATATATACACAACAATATATTAAACAAAAAAAATCCCATCTTATTATTTCTGTATAATTTAAAATTCAAGAATAATTATGAGATTAATTTTACCAATCGTGTCAGATTTTCCACTTTGTATTTATTTCAATTTTGACAGAGAACTTTTATTTCAATTACGAATGGGAATAAAATGAATCATCGTTTAGCATAAATTTAAAAGTTGACTCAGTTTGTTCATCACATTAATCTCATTTCAGAAATCTGCAGATATTTTTATTCATAACATTGAGATGGTTTGAAAAAAAAACTAATTCCTAACCTGAACACTTCCTACACTTTATACTTAAATTAGGACTATTAAATTCTATCTAAAATTTTTGAAAAAATTCTTTTTCACAGAAACATTTAAAATTATTTCATTTATATATAAGATATTTATTTTTAATAGAAAACAAGAAACAATGTTATCTATAAACATTAAAATGACTTGCACAACAAAAAAGCTAATGCTGATTAAATTGACAACAGTTGTTAAAAAAAAAAAATACTTCGGTACAAAAGTTTAATACTTTACAATTCAAAAACACTTCTATATAGGTTAGCATGTATATAAGCTTGGTGTCCATGTGCGTGTGAAATACCGGTTCTTGATTTCGGACATTAATATGCAAATTTTTGCTTCTCATTTTTTGCAATAATTCTTGTTTCTTTTGACACAATAATAAAAATATTTTTTACAATTGTATCCATTAAGTTACACTGTAAATGTATCAAGTTACATGTGTTAGTGAAGACTGCTATATCTACCAACTTTAAAGCTTTATTAAGATCAACACTTATACCAAGACAGAACCAGTAATAAAAATACAATGCTTCAGTGATATTTTTTTTTCAGTAAAATGCAGTACTTAAATAATGCTTAGGTATTAATTATATTCAGCATAATACTTATACATATATATCAAAATAATGCTTTGGTGTTAATTTATTCAAGGTATAGGTTCCAATATATTAAATAATACTTCAGTGATAATTTTTATTCTGCATAATACTTATATAATAAATACCGGTAATACTCTGTGACAATTTCATTCAGAATAATACTTATGTATAAAAAAAAAATGCTTTGGTGTTGATTTATTAAGGGTATAGGTTCCAATATATAAAATAATACTTTGGTGATAATTTTATTCAGCATAATACTTTTATAAAAAATAATTCTTCAGTGATAATTTTATTCAGCATAATACTTATTTTAAATAATGCTTTGGTGATAATTTTATTCAGTGAAATACTTTCCAGTATATGAAATAATACTTTGGTGATAATTTTATTCAGCATAATACTTTTATAAAAATTAATTCTTCAGTGATAATTTTATTCAGCATAATACTTATTTTAAATAATGCTTTGGTGATAATTTTATTCAGTGAAATACTTGCCAGTATATCATATATTACTTCGGTTATAATTTTATCCAGCATAATACTTATATAAAATAATGCTTTGGTGATAATTTTATTGAGTGAAATACTTGCCAGTATATTAAATAATACCTTGGAGATAATTTTATTCAGCATAATACTTATATAAAGTAATACTTTAGTGATAATTTCATCCATTGAAATACTTGTATATCAAATTATACTTCAGTGATAATTTTATTCTGCATAATACTTATATTAAATAATGCTTTGGTGATATTTTATTCCGTGCAATACTTTCGATACTTTGGTGAAATTTTATTCAGTGTAATACTTTCGATACTTTGGTGATAATTTTTATTTGGTGTAATACTTATAAAAAAATAATGCTTCAGTGATAATACTTTTTATATGCATAGCTAAATAACTATTTTTGATTTTTTTCTCTAGAATAACTGCTTTTTAAAATAATGCTTTTTTACTATAATACTTGTGATCAATCAAAAAAACTTTAAACGTGAAAAGTAAATATAAATATACAGTAAAACTTGTTAAATTTATACACAGTTTAAATACTATTAAAATTTACCCAGTAGAAGGGTTTTGAAAATATAAAAAGATAAGTGTAGTATAAAGAATAATTTGTAAAATTTGAATAATGAAAAATTAAAAACAATTTTAAAGATGTACTTTTATACAGATGTATAATGCTTTTAAAAAAAATACATTTTGGACCTTTTTTCTATCTACAAATACATTCAAATACAAACACAGTTCAAAGTTTGTTTTAAACTTGTTTGCTTATAGCCAAACAAAATGATCAAACTGTTGTTAAAGTAGTGATTTTTTTAGGGTTTTTATATAAAAATGGCTAAAAAAATGGACTTAAATTATAATTTATTACTATAAAGTATCAGTGTTTTTACAAATTTTTACAAATTAAAAACTGGTTTATCAAGTATTCTACAGAAATTTACTGATTATATTTAGCGGACTTCAATTTTTTAATTTATTTAATGCAGAATAACTAAGATTATGTGAAGGTCTGAATGGTTTAAACTTCAATAATTATTACAGGTAGTCATACTCAAAATCATTTAAAATATAAGAATTCTACAATATATGTTTTAACATTTCAAATGATGTTAATAATTTTAAAAAAATTCAGGTACATTTTAACATAAAAAATATTCATGTCTATTATTGATGAAATAGAAAAAAAATCTGAACATCCATTTTGATGCATTATTTTCCCTTCAATAAATCAAAACTTTTCTACTCTTGTGGAAAAAAGTGAAATTGTTCATTCATGAACCAAATGATATTCTATGACAACCATGCAAGAAAATAAACATAATTACTTCATTAGGTGTGAAAAGACATAAATTTAAGTAAGGTTTTTCTATAAATTTTCATAAATGTATCACTTAATTATTAGCATGATAATCCTGCATTCAAATTAAAAGATAACAGGGATACAGGATTAAACAAAACTCTGAGATATGAAATAGTTCCAAACAAAAGTTACCAGATATCATGAAGTTTATGGGTAAATAAAACTGTTAGACTTTGATTCTTACTCTTAATACTAATGATAAACAATTTATAAAAATATTACAATATTGTATTCCGTACTGGCATATTTTTTTTTAGAATTATCATTAATGTAAAAATATTCACAAAACTGCTTATAATTTCATATTTCATCTCATTACCATAGACACCTGAATTTCCCATTAATTGTTCACTTTAAAGATCAAATTGATTATGAATCTTAGCACATAGTTGGCACAAATACACATACATAAGTATTAAATAACCATAGGGTGTTGACCGGACTTTACTTGGTCAGCTTGTATTTCATCCAGGATATTACGGAACGATTCAACACTGACAAAACCTTTTGGGTGAAGCTGTGCGGCTGTATCATACAGCTGTTCTAAGTTTTCTCTTGTCATCCTTGTTCCAATTGATGTGAAAATTTCCATAATCTAAAAGATAAATTATAATTTATAAATTAATTCAAGCTTTCAATGATCATTATTACAAAAATTACATTTGTTTATATTTGACACCAAGTCAATGCACTAAGCTCTCTATTGTGGGCCTATGCACTTAGCTCTATTGTGGATCAGTGCACTTAAACCTACTGTGGACCTGCACTTAGCTCTATTGTGGATCAGTGCACTTAAACCTATTGTGGACCTGTGCACTTAACTCTCTTTTGTGGACATGTGCACTTAGCCCTTTATTGTGGGCCTGTGCACTTAGCTCTATAATATGGATCATAAGTGCATGCTTATGGATCACAGTGCCTCTCACCATCTAAGTTCGAAATCTCACTTAGGCAGATCATAGTGTCTAGTGCTGAAGGTTGGTAGTTTTCTCTGTTAACTCTGGTTTCCTCTACCATCCCAAAACAGACCACCTCTATATAAGTGAAAGAATCTTGACTTGGGCATAAAACACCATTATTCTAATCCAATCCAATTTAATCTCTGGTTTTGTCAGTGCACTTAGTCCTCTGATGTAGGCCTTTGCACTTCACTCTCTTTTGGGACGGTGCACTTAGTTTTCTGTTGTGGACTTTTGCACTTCAATCTGTTTTGGGTCAGTGCACTTAGTTTTCTTTTGTGGACCTTTGCACTTCAATCTGTTTTGGGTCATTACACTTAATTCTCTATGCACTTCACTCTGTTTTGGGTCAGTGCACACAGTTCTCTGTTGTGGGTCTATGCTGAATCAATATATGAATATGACATAAAATACAAGTCTTACCTCCTCCTTGGTTCTTGGTAAAAGGAAATCTTTTTCATAAACATTATGTCTGCTAAACAATGATGGATTAACAAGTCCATATGCATCAGATTCATCACCATAGTTCTTCCTGTCATCTACACGTTTAATTCTAGGGGCAGGTAAATCAGATCTGACTGTTGGAACTCCATAACGTCTGTAGTCTACAAAATTAATCAATAATAGATTAACAGTAAAACCAGAGAAAGCTGCCAGAATAATAGTACAGCTTGTTTGTAAATTAAATCTATCAAATTTAACATTAAATGTCAAAACTCATGCTAAGGTATAAACACTTGATTGTTTGTTTGTTTATTCATTCTTTCATTTGTTCATTAATTAATTCATTCATTCATTCATTCATTTATTCATTTAATCATTCACCCACTCACTCATTTATTATCCACTTATCTCACACTCATTTATTCATTCATTCATTTTTCATTCATTCATTCATTCATTCATTCATTTACTAACTCATTTATTTATTCACTATCTGTTCACTCTCACACACTCATTCATTCATCATTCATTCATTTGTTGATTGACTGATTGATTGATTGATCAATTCATTCATTCATTTATTTAGCAGCTGACAAAGATTCATAATAAATACCTTGTGTGTTAACTCCTCCAATAACAGCATTTATCATGCTTGAACTTGTTCTGTGATCCCCAATTGCTTTGTCAATCTGCTTTTGTAAACGACGAGGAGTACTTTCTGCACTCTGGGGTGTTCTTCTTACCAAATCTGCATCTGATGCTAATCTTGATGTAGATTCAATATTAGTGTTTTCTTTGATAAGTTCTAAATTTGTTTCAGCTAAAATTAAAAAAAAAAGATAATTATACTTTGTTGGTTTAAAAAAAATTATGCAAGTCAACATGTCAATCTTGACAGAGATGAAAAATACCAGTCTCAAGATATAGACAAATAATAGAAACAAAACCTGTTCAAAATCCAACAAAGCAGATTTTCATTTTAGTCAACCAAAAGATTAAGCTTTTTTATCAAAACACCTTTTACCAACACACCTTTGACACTTTTCAGTATTTATTATCTTACATCAATTTTGCTTAGTCTCTGGGGGTCACAGTGGCAGAGTAATTGTAAGCATGTCCTAACATAAACAGTGCTTTTCACTTTCTAAATCAGAATTCCAGTCCTGCATATCCTAGTGTGAGAAGGTTTGTCAGTTCATTTGCCAAATATAGATGGTTTTCTTAGGGCACTCTTGTTTCTTCTACAATCCAAAACCTGACAACCTCGATGTTAGTCAAAGAATCTTGACTGAGTGTAAAACAACATCACTCAACTCGAGCTATATGCCAAATTCTACTAGCCCATTGGTTACAATTTTGAAAAAAAAAAAAACCAACTTTTAGGCCAAAACGTTTGCAGTAATGTAGATGATAACAATGTTAATGGCTGCAAGACTGCAATTCTAAAACATTTTAAGCAAGACAAAAAAAAAAAGACAACTCTTACTTTTTTGTGGGAATCCAGATGGCATCTTGTCTTTCCAGTTAAGGAAGTTAGAAAATTCCAGATAATCAATACATCCATCTCTATTAACATCACAAGCATCCATTAACTGTTCCAACAACTCTGGTTCTACAGGTAAGTGGTACTGTATACACGCCTCTCTCAAATCATTTACGTCTATTTTACCTTTATTTTCCTAAAAATACAAACAAACAAAAATTGACTTAATAAATACAATTTACTTTGTAAATGGAATATAGAGACTTGTAGCAACAATAACTGGCCAAAATTCTACTTGCTAATTACAGCTTTGTAAATGGAATACACATGTATAGAGATTTGTATAAAAAGAATAAGAACAAAAACAATATTAATTGTGTCCTTTAATTTTTGCATCAATGAAACTGATTTATTCACAACTAGGATTGACCCAAATTTATTGCATTTCAGAAAATGTCTCCAATTTGGTATGCACTCCCACACTCTGCTTTTAGCCCTAATGATAAACACTTGTAAACATTTTGAACCCTTGCTCTCAAGTATTTTTCAATTAAATAGTTACTAGTAATATCATTCATATACAATCCATTGTGTGACAAATGGCAAAACTAATGTTTCAAAATTGCAAACTTTTCATTACAAAGCTTCTTTATTTGCAGTGACTCCTGAAAACAGTAGAAAGACATAGTTTGTATGATAAAATTGTTGTTTTTCAATAACATCTTTTTGACCAGAAAAGAAATTTTAACGACACAAATTTTATGGCTTAGGTTTGTCAAGAAATAATGTGAAAGTAAAATGATCACCAAAATTTCCAAATCTACAGGATACAATAGTCAATAAAAAACATGTCTTTTTTAAAAATAATAATTTGAAACTGAGTGAAATAATTTTTTTTACCTTATCATAATATTTAAAAGCTTGAAGTAGATCAGTGAAATTATGATAATTAGCCTTCTTAAGATGTTGTCTGATGGCAGCCAAAACACCTCTTTGTCTGTCTTTTCCTCTCAAATATTGTCCTGGACCTCTCATGTGCAGTAAATCACCTGCCCCATACTCATCAGGTTTAATCAAAATACCAAAAGTATGATCTGGACCAACATTCAGAGTGTCTTTTATTCTGTAATAAAAAAAATAGGAAAATGGTTTTAATAGTCTAATTAATTAATTAACTAATTGTTATTAATGATTGAAAAACTTTAAAAAAAAACAACAAAAAACAAAAATAAATAAATAAATAAAAATAAAAAAGAATGACAAGAAGAAACTTCTCCAAATGCAGTAAAGACAAATAAATGTGTTATCATCTTTTGTCATGGTATGAATGCCAGGCATATAAATTTCAAAAATGCCCTGAACTTGGTATTAAAACTGATATAAAATAAAAATGAAACTACAACCAAAACAATCCTTTTAGGAATGTCACCAGGTGCACAAGCAGCTGTTGTGCAATCAGTCTGAAGGAGCTATATACTAGTAGTACAAATTTGAGTTCAGCTGGTTACAATATTATTATGATACCCAATAACATTTGTGCTGAATCAAAATGTTCAATCAATATGGAGTGAAGATAAGTAATGGCGTTTTATGTCTCGGTCAAGAATATGTCATTTATATCAAAGCTGTCAGTTTTGGGTGGGGAAGGAAACTGGATTGCCAAGAGAAAACCACCAACCTTCAGCAACAAACTTTCTCACAAATCTTTCAAAATTGGATTTGAACATAAGTGGTGAAATGCACTGTGATTTGTAAGCATGCCCTTTAGATCACTTGCCATCGATGCCACCTGAATTCAACATGGAATACATGTACAAAATATCTAAAATTACACTTACGGATCATGTACTCTTCCGAGTTGTGGTTGTGTTCTCTCTCTGAAATCATCAACACGTTTGGAGGAAATTTTACTGGATTTCTCCTGCTGTGTTTCATGATGCCATTTAAGTGTAGATCTGACATGGACACCAGTATTATCATGTGGAGTGGGAACACCAAACTTGTTATTTGTTCCAAAATTAGGTGATGTATAACCTCTACGTTTCTGTTCACTAACATCATAACTAGCATGCGATCTCCTGTACAATTCATGACCAACTGCAGTCTCATTCTCAACATCTTCAAATGTCTTGTTTGGATTTATCAGACCTCCTGCGCCAATATCTATTTAAAATGAATTTTATAAATCAGTGAATGATAAGCCATATTTTTAATTTGACTTAAGGGAACTGTAAGCTATATGACAAACATAACATCAATCTTCTGTGTCCACAATTTCTTGGGAACCTATTCTAGTATTTTCCCCTATATAAATTGATGTTTTTGAACACATTATAAAATTATATCAATAATTAAATTTCAGTTGTTACTGGAATGTTCAGGTCTATGAAATGTCTGATATTATTAATAATCAGTATTAATGATAATACATGTAAATGTACCAGTAAACAATTTATATTGAAGCACGTACAGAAAATAAAAAATACATGTATCTGTCAAATTTAGTAATTTGTTATCAAAATTTTAAACTTTATATCAGCAACATCTTACATTTTAACTGAAAATAAATTTGCTAAAAATTCTATAAAACAGATGTATACAACATTCTTGTATATACATATATCATACCTAACTCTGTCGGAATACCAAATGCAAACTGTGCTGGATTAAGTCCCTTTGGTAAAGCAGATGTCTGGTTATGCGATGTTCCAAGTGGAGCTCTTATATGACTAGCATAAATGTTTTCTTTTCTGTCCTTCATCTTCTGTTGAAAAAGTGATTTGAGCTCTGGGTTGACCAGCTCTCCAGATGTGGCCGAAGACTTGGTACTTACACCATGGGTCATATTAGATGCCCACTGGTTATGTGGATCATAAGCTTTACCATAAAAAACTCTCATCTGACCAGCATCAGGACGAAATGTTGCTCTGAATTTTCTGACAACCTCTGGGGATGTTGGCTGTAAAATAAATTCAAAGCTCCAATTAGTAATGTAAGTCAAGGGTTTTCAATGTTAAAGTTAATTTCATATTATGTTGAATTTAAGTTAAATTAGATAATTTTAAAATGAAATAGTAGAATATAAATAAATATATAAAGAATCTTAAGCTTTCATTTATAACTGTTTTATCAATATTTGAACTAGTTTTTATTATCATCAAACAATACAGTAACAACATTTTATAAAAAAATTCAGAACTATTAATGCAAAAAGTTCAATACATACTTAGTTATACTTTCTGCATTTTAGTAATATGAGACAAAAATTTAACAAATTTTAAACAAATATAAATAATTATTTATGTTCGAGAATTAAAAGTATATTTTAATAATTTGATGATATTAAGGAATAAACAAAAAGACAAATGATTTTACTCTTTCTATTGAAGGTTTCAAGCATTGCACTGCTGTGTCACCTGTTGTTGTAAGTTTCCCTGCCTGAAATAGAGAAATTTTTTATTCATTACTGTAGACATAGTGTATGAAGGCTTGTCATTTTAATTTATTATAATGGAAAGATACCATGAAAATACGCCTCTCAGAGATAAGACCCCAACCAACATATTCAGTTCTGCAAATTCATATTCTGTGATATAAGTCTCTTTTACAATACTCCAGACTTACACATGATGGCAAACTTTGCAACTCCTGTTAATGTTAGCTGAGCATGTACAAGATATTTTATTTGATCTACATGTTGTTACAAATACACTGACAAGTGACCCTGTATTGTCCATTTAAGTAATGTGTGATAAACAGATATGTACAAAGTCTAAGTTGTTGGTTTCAGTCTCTTGGACCACTATTGCTGCAGAATTATCAGTAATTACTGTAACTGACATCAACTTCTATCATGAAACTGGGTTATTATTTCAATCCATTTGTAAACCGTGTTAAACTAACCAATTTTAGCTAATATTTGTCCCACTTTCTATATTATGGTGTTTTTCTAATAGAACATAATAAATAACACCAACTTAAAAGATAGGTCTTAAAAGATATTCAAAGATACATTTATTAATGTGTCACACACTGCACACAGTAAATGTTGGACTTTTTTATGGTATTTTACAACCTATAGTCAAAATCCTTTTATTTATATCAAGGCGGTCAGTTTAAAGGTGGTCGAGGTAATTGGAGTGCTAAAAGAAAACCACAACTAAACAGCCAGCAAGTGAACTGACAAACTTCAACAAAGTAGGATTTGCCAAAGCGGGATTTATGCAAACCTTTAAGCAGTGAGATGTCAATGTCAATTAGTTGTTATTTTATCTGCCTGTTCAACAGTTTCAGAAAAGCATAAAACTTTACTCATTATAAACACTGTCTGTATTCGTATAAGGCATACAAGTGTTTTGAATCAAACAAGTAAATAAGGGAAAACCATCCTCCTTTTACATGTTTTAGTTATCATAAACATTGAAGGTAGGGATAGTGGATTTTAGGCATAATTACAGTAGCCTAGGTACCATATGAATGGACGTTGTGGCGACATTGGTGTAAAGCAGAGTGGTTGAAAAAAAATGGAATGCATTTAAAACAAAAACTTACAGGTCTTAGTTCAGGGGACCAATCTTTAAACTTTCCGGTGTAAATTCCTTGGCCTATCTCAGGCAGTTTTAAAGGCGTTGCAGTTTGCGAAGCCATTTTCGCAGTTTCTTATCCCAAATTAATGGATTCTTTCTTCAAAATACCATTAAAAAAGTCTAATCGAAACGTATATAAACTGAGATATTCCCCAGATTACAGATAGGCCTATTCACAACCAGAAGTTCACGAAATCCTAATTTGTTGATAAATCCCTAGCAACAAAGCTACAGGGTCAAGGTTTTCACTTCCTTTCGTAGTTTCGTATATTTTCGCAATTTCTGTTGATTCTTAGATTTTAAAACGATAGTGGAGGTTTTATTTGGTATTGTATAACTGACATTTTTTTTTATAATTTTCATTAAACGAATAAAAACAAAAACATAACTTTTAAAGGGAAATAACTACTGATGCACCATAACCCGAATTGTTTCCGTTACAAATTCGCTCGAAATATTGAAAGTCTTTAGACTCATCGGGCCCATCGCAAAACAGAATTACCAATAAGTCGAAGGTCTAAAGATTTTTTTTAATCTGAAAACATTAACTTGGCAGCAACCAACATATCAAAGAATTCGACGACGGTTTATGACAGAATCTGCCAAATCAGTAAGACATCATGAAGGTGACCATTAGTCCTGAAAATCATCTTTCCTATATGGATATGTGCTGTAACAGCACATATCCATATTCTAAAGCCGTTAAGAGTCATGATTTTCAGGACTAGGGGACCATGTGCAGTCATGATTAAAAAACCACCCTACTGACTTTGTACAGACACTTTGGAAAGTAAATGCCTTGTTATAGTACCGTGCTGGATAGACCTGAAATTAGTCCGAAAATCTGACGGTCTATCTCCAATCTCCAATCGTGCAGTAGACCGTCAGAACGGCAAGCGCCTGTTTTCTTGCATCTGTGCGGTGCCTCGAGGAACCGCATGCTATAATTGTAAAAGTTTTAATATAGAGCAGGTAACACCTATTTACCTTAATAATTATATGTTAAAACTCGACGTTGAAGCATATACAATAAAGTTCCTCATGTTTGTTTAAGTGTAACGAATCGATATTATTCCATCAAGCGTAGCAATCAATGAACTTTCAAAATGGCGGAATATAGTCTCGAAACCAAAGTTACTATGAGTTTGTTTTAAATTGTCATATCACGTGATTAATACATTTATTTATAGACAAACACGTGTGCGCTAATTGTATACATAAATCTCGGACTTGGACACAGTGATATTGACAGAATAAGATCCCCAGAATATGTAGTTATAAAATCAGGTTCCATTGTACTGGTCAGCTGTTTAAGACCGTCGGTTGTTTACATTGACGATATCAATGAATATATCACGTGATAAGTCAAATTTGCAAAATTTTATAGTAACTTTGTTTCGAGATTATTTTTGTGACCTACTTCACTTCATTCAAAATGGCGGTGGGTTTAAATGGAAATAAGTGGTAACTGAAACAAATGGAGTAATTAAGTGAAGAAAATATTGGAATAGACGCCCGATATTTCGTATTATGGAAGATAAATGCTATGGGAATAAAATGTTGTGAAAATAATGGAGGATTATCACCTTAGGAGAGATATAAAACACCGTATGTCGTACTAGGGGTAAGATCGTCAAAATGAACGTTTTTCATATATACCCCGCTCGGTCTTTGATTTTTCCGCCAAGGCAAAAAAATTGAAAAGGATAAATCTAAAGACCGCAGAAATCTCGGTCTAACCTGAAATACATGGCTCCGAACGGCTTTTTTTTTTTTTTTTTTTTTTTGCCGAAACAGCAACATCAGTATTATAAAAAAGCCGTTTGCAGCCATGTATTTCAGGTCTACGTGCTGGATTACTAGTGCATTGAAAAAATAAAATAAAATTTTAAAAACATTTTTATCAACAACGAATCATTGCGTCAACAATGAGGCGACGTTTCTATATTTATTCAGTATTTTAACATATGCATAAATAGATTTTTGGATATCCATAAATCGATTTTTGCATATGTAAAAATAGTCGGTATTTTTTTCATATGTAGAAATCGATTTATGGATATCCATAAATCGAATTTTACATATGCAAAATTATTTTTGGATATCTTAAAATAATTTTACATATGTTAAATTCGATTTATGGATATCCATAAATGAATTATGCATATGCTAAAATAGTGAATAAATATAGAAACCGGGCGCCTCATAGTCAACCCCCGGGTGTGTATCAGTTCAAAAATAATCTTCAAGTTAAGAAAACATATCTTTATTCTCTATTTAAAGAATCATATGACGATTTTAGCACCATTTCGATGACCCAATTAAAGGTATACACAGCACTAACGAGACAATATTTTCGGAGGTGATTTGATAAGCTTTGTCGAACAATAGGGTATTTGAAAATGATTAATAAAACTAACCAAAACCATACCGAATGATATTTGAAATAAATCCACACAGCCTCTTCCTAAATCTGAATCTTAAAAATGTTTTGTTTACCCCTAGTTGAAAATTTTTGGGTCGACCGCAACGAGAAAGGTTAATTTCCTTGTCGTGGTGGCCGAGATGTTAAGGTGTTATCATATATAGTTTTTATACTCAAGACTTCTCACCATCATCACGGGTACAAGGAGAACCCGGTCGCCGGCAAGTGACAAAGTTTTGTCCTTGTCATAGGCCTATACTGGTGACTCGGTACCAGTATAATATACCGAGTGGTCTGCAACGTTTATCTGAATCATTGCGATCGAGTCACGGTACTTGCACTCTTAATGTCGCCTTACGTGCGCATTTGTGCAGATCAGAAGTACACTTACTAGTGTTAAGATTTTTTCTCGAGATACTTAAAAAATGTCGTTACGAATAGCTTAAAAATTGCTGATGTGACGTTAAACAAAATTTAACTTAGCAACCCAGTTAAAATTTGTGTTTATTATAACGAATAATTCGTATCATATCAATATATTTCTTTCGTGTGCGTATGCTTCGGGTTCAAATGTGGGTATTTTATAAGGGAAAATTATAACAATTTTTACAAAGTAGTCAAATTTCAGACTAGTTTGACAAGAGCCTGTAAGGCTAATTTCAAACGTCAAATTATTGAAATTTAAAATTTATTATTCTAGGACAAAGGTACCGCATATATCTGTCTGTACTTTATCTCGTTAAATAGCTATGCATATACCGTAAGTAGGTAGTCAATACGACATCCAAATCGCCATTTTGGTTCAAATGAAAAAGTATGACAATTTAAAAAATATATATGTTAACTAAAGAAACCGTAGCAGGATAAGGAGACTGACCGTGACCATCATTCCAAGCAACACGACACTTTTAGAACTTTTGACGTTAAAATACACCAAATCTTCGCTGCATATTTTGTCTTACATAGGACCAGTTTTTTCAGCATGTTTCACATCAGTATCGAGTATTAGATTTCTTCCAACAGTTGTCTTCAATGGATACGCAAAGATCTAAAAAGTTTCGTTCATGGCAATACAAGAAATAACCCAGCCGCTTACAAATCCAGGATCACTGGCGTTTTACCGTGAAGAAATGCTCTTTGAAGACTCCATAGTGGTTGACTGGACCAACACGATTTTCTTTTAACTATGACACTTATTTTTCAATCGTTTATAAACACCTGTAATCACTTTCTAAAAAGAGCATCGTTGTACCAAAATCGATGACAATCTTTGCATTACTACTAGTGCTCGACGAAAGCTCAAATTTTTTAACTTGACATTTGGCAACCTATTTCTTAAAGAATCTTATTTTATGATGCGCTAAATGATGCTTAGTTTGTTTGATAGAGACCTAAAGATCAAATTTCAGTCATGACCAGGCTAACAGCAAATGCTGGAAAATGACACAATGCCGATGTATAACAAACAAGTGCAAATACCGTCATGGCAGCACATGCATAGCTTAAATACACGTAGTGTAATATTTTATATTTAGAAGATATAGTTCAAGACGCAATATTTAAATGTGTTTTTCAGCAAGGCAAAAGACAAGTGTTTCAGATCATGTTCTGAAGAATGTTATCTTTTGTTTGTACTGTGATATCTTGTTCAATTTCTCGTTTCTTAGCATGAAGTTATGCTGAATGTAATTTTTTTCCTTCATAATAACCAGAACTTTAGAAAGTGAAGTACAACATTCCCTTCTAATTACTTCCAATGATATGTTAAATTTATTGGATATCAACAATTTTCTATGTTCGACGCTTGCCGATTCGTGTGCATTCCCACTTTCCAAATGATCATTATTTAAAGTGCAACTCAGGAAGTCCGATATATAGTCTGAATGTGTGTTGCATATAAACCATTTACCAACAAATTACATTCGCGGTTTTTTGTCGAGCCTGTCAATGCCATAAGGCGAGATTTAGGCGTTACTTTTCCGGTGTCCACAGTTTGTCAAAATGTGAAAGTTTATGTTAAAGCAATGTATTTTCTACTCTATCAAAAACTAACCAGGCCAGCATTTAAATCCGTGGAATTCTTGTTCGTTATGATACTTATTTCTTTAACTAGATTAATTAATGTTTAAAAATCTTCATGTCAAAAGATATTCAAGTTAACAGCATATCAACCAGACAGCACAGCATTTATATCATATATCGTTATTATCCGAATTTTATTATTGTTAAAGTCCCGCGAATTGCGTATATACACTTAATTGGTTGAAACCAAATTTATACTTTAAACTTTTATTATTATTACGAATATGTTATGTTATATTCTTTTAAGAATGGTGTATACTAGTCAATTTCATTTTATTATACTCATTTTGTTATGTCATAAATATAATTTGGCTTGAAATATTTGCATTTCACCCAATCTAATTTTTCAACCAACACATATATTAGCATCTAACCTTTTCTTCGATCAATTTATTTATGAACTTTACAAATTACCATTATCATCTTTTCAACCACACATTATAGTGTTTACCAATTTTCAAACAATGATTAAATACGTTGTTTCAGAATCCCGTGTTATTGTGATGTAAAATAATTGTATGTAATGAAGAGAAAATAAAATATTGTTTAAACTAAACTACGTTGTCATGTGCCAATCATTGTTAAATTTTCATTTTATTATTTTTAATTTTTGTCATATGTTTGTTTCTGAAAACTTAATCTTGAAAAAGTATTCAAAATGTGCACATGACATTAGCATGAAAGCCGAAGTAACCTACAGCAAAGTAAATTCAAATCAAGAAATCACTTCATGAAAAACGTGTCATAGGCGCTATCTAAAAGCAGCAAATCCACTGGAGGGAAAATATAGAAATTCGTTCATTAAATATAAAACAACTACCTTGGTAAAGAAACGGGCATAAGGACAAGACGGATTCTCAGATACCCTTTTTTTACATGGAGGAAGTAAGCGATTATTTGTAATATTGAATATTCAAATTCGAGAGACCTAAACTTTCTTTTTTTGTCATATAATTGGTGAAACTATCAAATGAGCGATTTTGTTTTCCAATTTCTAGAAATGGATATAGATACTCCCCATGTTTTGTTTAACTTCACGAAGACCTCAGTAAATAGCAGAATTAAAACCTTGTATGGTATGGTATGCAACACCCAAATATGGTGAACACGGGTTTAAACCAGTTTTGAATATCATTGTACGGCATTTAATAACACCGACTACAAAGGCATGCCTGATGAAAACGAACGATTATGTATATACAACGTGATGATAATGAAATGTAAAAATATAATTAATTACCATGGCTACAAAATGACGCCTAATGAGCATCTTTATTACAACGTGACGATAAAAATTCTTGATATAAGACTTCAAGATTCATGAGAATGTACATGTCAAGGGAGGTAATTTTACACACTTGCATGAACGTATCAAGGGAAGTCACACTACACATCTCCGAAGATCGTCAACAGATCACAGCATTTCAAACTTAAAAGCAAAAATGGTTCAATTTGATAACAAAATGAATTTATGCATTTACTTAAATCAAAATAAACACAGGTACATTTGCATTTTTTTTACATCTTTAGTTTTAGAGTATCAACACCGATTAGACAATGGTACTGTTGAGTGTGGGTATATTTTCATTCACAGCAGTCAACTTACGTAACATTTTCGTCTAAGAAGTCTTCTTTGTAAGTGATCACTTAGTGAAAACCATTATCAGATAGTTTTGATAAACAAACAATCTGCGATACTTCATAAACACTGAATTTTATCAAGCACACACTTCTTTCAAGGACAATGTTTCTAGTAATGAACAGTATCACTGCAATTGTATTAAGTAGAGGAAAAAGCTCTTCTGAATTTTTGAAAACTATGGAAACTCTCAGTTTCACTAAATATTTCCACTAAAGTTAGCTATGCTGTCAGTATTTTTAAGTCAGATGATCAGGATATTAGCTTGGGTGTAAATTATGCATGAAATCATGCATTATGGAACACATGGTATGAAGACCTTTTAGTTACATTGAAACTTACTAAAAGGTGTCGAATGTCTCGGTTATAACAAGTGAATCAGATACACATTTATCGACCCAACAAAATGATTTGTTTTATAACTGCACCGTGTATCAATGTATATTGAAACCAATCTAATGTCTTATTTGGTAAATGCATCACATATCACTCTAATGTCTAAATTATAAGCAATAAATCTAAATAATGAGCCAAATACAACTGAATGAGTTATCAATGTATATGAACCAATCAAATGTCGTTTATAACAACTGCATCAGCTATCACTATATCAGAACCAATCAAATGTTGTTTTATAACTATATCAGGTATCAATATATCAAGTTATCAACCAATCAAATGTCTCATTTAACAACAACTGCATCAGGTTTCACTATCTTAGAACCAATTAAATGTCTTTTTTGTAACAACCATGTCGGATTTATCTCAAAGCACTATCATATGATTAATTTAGTCACTTCTTCGCCATTACTTCAGATACAACCTTCAGTTTTTTAGGAAATGAAAGACTGGTGGTTTATGTAAGTTCATCAGTGTCATTATACATATGTATTAATATCGAACAGGGAATGAAAATACAAGAGCACCTTGTTAAACCCAGCTTTATCTCAATTGATTAGGAAGACATTTTGAACAAGTGCCATCAAACTGTATTCTGTCATAAAAACAATAAATATCATTAAATTTCTTGTTGCCAGTATCTTAGAACTTTATTTTACTCAAAACCTGGAAACAAAAATCAACAATATTTATCGCTTTTACAACATAAAATGATTCACTTGATGGCAAACTATTCCCTATCAATGGTAAATAAATTCATTTTTCTAATATTTTCTGAAAGGTTGCAAAAACGGTTGTATGGATCTCTACCCATATTTGAATGACCATGAGAGTAGCTATGTCAAAGGTCAATTTTTCTTATCAACCATAATGCACTTTGATGATTTTTTCATTTCTACAATTTCAAAAATGCATCTCACTTTTATCAAGGATTTCTCAACGTTTTTTGATAACCTTGAATGAAGCTTTGTTACAGGTCAATATTTAACCATATTATGCACTTTAATATAATGATCTCATCACTGAAAAGTTGAGGAGGTAAAAACTGAATACAACCCTCCCTGACCTCTAACATGATCTGACCCCAATCACTGAACCCTATCTTCTCATTCCTTTATTTCCAACTGCCATTCCCATTCCATCTCTTCCATTCATTGGTACCATTCCATGTGGTGGCACATGACCTTGATTTTGCATTGGTGGACGTGGTGGACGCTGGTGCTGGTGATATGGAGGTCCATTACCTAATGTCAAAAATTTTTGTTAAAGAAAAAAAGAAAAAAGTTTAACTACGATTATGAAATTCATTACAATAAAAATTCAGTAAAACTAAATTGCATCAGAACTGTATAATATCTTAGAATATCTCAATTGCTTTCCAAACAAATTAGAATACAAATATAATCATAAATGGTTTAAAATAAATAGAAAAGTCAGAAAAAGTAAGAGAATTAATAAAACCAACTATGCCAAAAGTTCCTAAAACAAAATTCATCTCCATTTCATCTGTAACCATAAAAACAAAGTTGCTATAAATACACTGCAATAACTTGTGATAATACAAGTGAAACTAATTACAGCTGGAGATATAATTCCATTTCAGTGATTTAATAGATAAATGTATGAGATTTTTTTTTTTCATAAAGTTTTGCTGAGGGTTTTCAAAATATATCTTATATCATTTTATCAATGTTATTATTGAAAACATAAATCAATTAAACCCAGTGTAAAAACTTTAGAAAAACAAAAATTTTCTAATCCAGAAAATAACCATTGGATTCTGGAATTTTTGTATGATACACTATTAAATGATGATATTTATCATGCTCAATGAGACCGCCATAGGTATAAATTTCTGCTGGTGATGTGTGCAAGTGAAATAATTAAACCGAAACACCAAGTCAAATTTTGCTCACTAACTGAAAGTTTAAGCTTGACAATATTGAATTTGTAAATTCTAAAATATTTTTAAAACCAATAACCCATTCCCAAACAGTATTATTATATGTGTGTCAAAGTTATATTTTAAACCTTGAGGGTGTCCTCCATGGGGTGGAGGTGGTCGGTTTTGTATATTTTGTTGGTGGGTCATATTTTGATTTCCTGGGTGATTCTGTGTTTTTTCACCAGAGGGATCTGTTGGGGATTTTCTTTGACCCTGCTGTTCACCCTGAAATATATAAAGAAAAGTAATGAGCAAATCAAACTTACATAATAACAATAGTATCACTTAGAATCAATAAATGAATATTTTACATGTTTTCCTAGATAGCCTTACTTCTTTGTAAATTTATAGAAAAAGTTAGATAAATCTCAATATATTTTTAATGCATGTTTTTTTTTTGTTTTTTTTTTTTAAAAAAAAAGACTTTATTAATAAGGTAATTTGAATTACTGTGAACTTCAAGCCATCCTAGATTCACTGTATATTAAACTTTCACTTATCTTCAAAGACATTTCATTTAAAAAAAAGTTATTTTCAACATTATATTAAGTTATAATTAACTCAACAATCAGCAGACTGCAAGTGGATGTTTATTTATGATCAACTAGTTTCACATGTAAAGGTAACTTCATTGGTTTTTCTGATAGCTAATGAACAATAATCGATTGATATAGGTTTAGAAAGAATCTTTTGAATCCTTTGGGATCCAAAAGCGGACTCTTGAATAATTACAAATAACCAGGGTATTGGTTATACATTTTTTATTAAGGCAAGCTATCAAAAATGATTTTTTCTAGCCCTTTTTTCTGAAGTCCAGGGATTGAATGATGTACATGTATTGTAATCTATATGCAACATATCTAATTAAAGATCATTAAAACTTAAAATATACTTAAAATATGTATTAGGTTTCTAATTAATGGCATTTAATCTCTTACTGGTTTTTGCATTAACTCAAGATTCGGTTCACTCATATTCGGCACCTCTGTAAACTGCATACAGAATCTGGAAATTAATTAAACAAATGTTTTTTCAGATAAAGAGATTAAAAGAAGATAGAGTGTTGTCACCTTGCAGATAGTCTGTCATTGATTCCCTGATGGAATCACTTTTTTGGGGATCTTCCATTGTTATAGGTGGTAGTGAATGTAAATAATAGAGGGGAGAACTAAGTTGGTTTACCTCTCACAACTAGAGGCAGGTTGTGCCTTTAAAATCATCTTTGCCGTGTCAAAATTACTTAATATCTCACCATCTATACGAGAATGGAGTAGAGTGGAGTTATGGTGTTTAACACCTTATCAATTTTTTTTAAACTTATCAGTATTAAGGCAATCAGTTCTGGGATTGTAGAGGAAACTGAAATACCTGGAGTAAACCACCAACTATCAATAAGTGAACTGCAAAACTTTCTCACACAAAGATCTGCTCATTTCACCAAGACAGTGAAATAACATGATCACAGAATGTTCTTCTTGACAACTCAACTTGTTTGTGTCATGTTTTCTGACAGTCAAACAAGGCATCAGTTTTTATGTCTCCTCTCAGGGTTCCAAGCATAAAAAAACCTACAAAAATCAACCAATGTCGAAGAATACTAAAGTAGCTGTTGAATTTGAACTCACAATTCTTGTAATTGGAAAGCCAGTGACAGTTCCAATGGGCAACAATAAATATTTGTTCATATTCCAATATTACCGGTAATAGTTAATGCCATGAAAAATTTTAAAATCTAAAACTTACTCCCCTATCTTTACAATTTCACCAGCTTTACCAGTATACAGGGTCAGACAACCTTTCCACACATTTGCATACCTGAAAAATTAGATAATGAAATATTTGTTGCCATTTTTCTCTTTAGAGTTTTGCAGTTTGTGATATGACAATACAACTCAAGATTAACAGAATCTTGAAAACAAATTATTATATGTTAGTACTTTTCTCAATTTTGTATCAATTACTTTACTAAAATATTCTAAACTCAATGTTTTTAGATCAAAATGACTTAAGTTACTTAAACACATAAATAAAATTTAAAAAGAAAAAAAGAAAGCAAAAGAAATGGAACAGAAAAATCCACTGTGTTCGCACAAACATACACACAAAAAAAGATCCCTGATAACAAATGACATACCCTTTTGTCAGACGACAAATATCTCCAGTCTGTAGTAGATCACCGGTTTCATCCCATATTGAAATGTTTATTGACCCACTTTTATCAGCAACTTTACATGATCTGACATCATGTCCATCTTTGGTTCTGGTAGGTTTCCCTAAAATGTAAAATTTGATGAAAAATTATGGCTTGGAAAGGGGCGTAACTCCTGAAAAAAAAACTGACCAAAGAAAAAGACTATAGTAGTTTAAAAGCTTGTCGTATTTCAAGAATGATTAGTTCAATGTTTAAGGAGGAATTTAAGATACACTGGCATATACAATTGTTGTCCATTTCTTTGTCACCTGCCCCACTTCAGTCACAGCAAATAATAACTCCAAAAAATGCAAAATCATTCCTGCTAAATAAAAATATACATATTCAACATTCACCTCACGTGTTGATAAATTAATTTTAGAGAAATTCTGATACAAAACCAGTAAATTTAACAATGCAATTCAACAGAGCTTAAATCTTTCCACAGTAGTATTAATTTCAAATAAACTTTAAATGTCAACAAAAAGAAAGAAGAAAATTATGATCAATTAATTTAAATTTCAGGACAATATGAAAAAAAAAAATTTCAAAAACATTTCCATTTAAAATAAATAAATAACTTTTAAAGATTAAGCTACCCTTGGCAGCCTCAATTTTATATGCTCCGCCCACTACTTCCCGTTTTGGCAAATTTGGTCTTAAACAATTTTCTTTGTAATAAAATATACCTATTTCAAGCACAATAAACATTAAATTAATATTCTTCTGTCCTGGTCGGATGTCTTTGATAAATGCATCACCCATATTCTTGTCTTATTTTTTTCTGTCGATCACACAAAAAAATGTTCATTCAAGGACGGTAGAGGTTCAAAGGGGGCACAAAATGGCCCAAAATGTCGGTTTGATCCGGGTTTCTTCTGATAATCTTCTGTCTTCTTTGGTAATTTATGTTCTTTTTCTAACAGTTCATCTTTATCTGGTTGTTTCCAAATTTTTTCAAGATATTTTTAAATTCAGTTGTAGTTATCTAGAACATTAAATTGTTGCAATATGGCTACTTTTATCTTCTCGGTTGTCTCATGATCAATTAGCCTAGTTTAACCCGGTTCTTATCAGACAAAATTCTTGTAATGATCTAATAGGAGAGTAAATCACTAAACTGGACTAAGTATAAGTTCATTCGATTGTAAAATACATCTTAAGAAATGATATGGCGTGGCAAATAGAATGTATTGTCAAGTACATTTTCTGCCCCTAATCTCACTGAAACGTGACCTACAATGGATTACATCCGGGCTTTCTTCTAAAACGTTGTGCTTAACACAAATTATTTAGTCGATAACGTCATACTACGGAAGCCCGCTAGTGTAATTTATAGTCGAGGAAAAAATTCATCTCTAGTGTCCGTTAACATGCAAAACTCGGATTTATAATCAGGGATCTTTTTATAAATATGTTTTTCTTGTCCACTACTGTGAAGATGGTCTACAGAATAGTACAAATAATTTATTTAAGTATTGTAAAAATTGACAGCTTACTTTAAATACAACAAAAACTAAAACAATGGTGTTTCAGAAATTACAAAAGGGATCCAAATTAAGTGTAAAATTTAGTGATCAAGAATTAGGAAATGTAACAGAATACAAATTTCTTGGAACCACAATTAAATGTAATGGTGATCTAAAACATAGTTCACATGAATTGTCCAAAAAAAGGAAACAAAATACTTTTTTCTATACATTCTTTAACTTCTTCCCTTGGTAATCTCCCTATCGAGACTTCTTGTATTTATTTGATTCCTTAGTGAAACCAGTACTTACCTATAATTCTGAAATAGCCTTTATGGATTCATACTTATCTCTTTATAGAACTAAACAAAGAGCCAAAAAAAAAAAAAAAAAAAAAAAAAAAAAAAAAAAACAAGTTGACTATTTTTCTTTTATTGATTAAACAGCATTTGAAAAAGTCCACCTTAAGGATGATTCTCGATAAGCCGACGGGCATCCACCTATATAATTCATAATATAAAATTTGTCACAATGATATTTACACATAAAAAAGAGAGTACCGGCAAAACGGAACGGTTTTGAATATTAAAAGTTTGATCAAACATTACATTCTGTGTTTAAACATACATTACAGAACACTGCATTCCGTTTACTTCCATACAAATACGAAAATATTGATGAAAATAACCGTGTTTTTCAATTAATACACATACAGCGCATTCCTCTCCATCAAAGATATTTTGACTACCAAAACTTCTATGTTTTATCTTCTGTTTTGCAAATTTTGGTTGATGGAGAGGGATGCGCTGGCATTGAATTTTGGGGATAAAGATACACACACTACCCCTTAATCGCCCCAAATAACATACATGGGTCATTATCAAAAAATGCAGAAATTCAATGTCACCAGCAAAAAACATACCGATAATGATTAAATTTAATCATTTAAGAGGCTTAAATATTTTGTACAGGTTCTGAACTGTAATATGGTCACACAATATTTGATCAAAAGTCATATTTTATTAAATTATGTAATTATTTGAGGTGTGATTCTGTTACTTTGCTACTGTCACCCGACACATGTTTTATGTTTATCATCAAAATACTTCATTGAATTGGTGATATCTAAATCAAATTCGGACTTAGCCCATTAGATAATCACGTATACTGACTAAAGAAAAAAAATTATTCAGTTTAATATGTCAACGAATGGACATTTGTCTGATAATAGTGTGTACAATGTTGCACGGTCCTTGGTGTTACCAAGCACTTAAAGTACATATATACAGGTTACAGCCCTTTACAAATAAAAGACAATATATGCCCTATTCTACAGACATACTGTATTCAGCTTCCGGACAACATCCACACAATAAGAACATGATATGTAAAAATTGAAAAAGGCTAGTTAGCATTAAACAGTAGATTTATTTGAAGTCTGTAGTGTTACTGTTGTGTATACAAGCCCGTCAAGAAATAAGAAAAAGTACATATTTTTTAAAGTTTTGGTAACTTTCAAAGTTCAATTGAACCATGCGTTTATGCTGAGTGAGGGATCTTTTTTTAGATATGGTTAATATTTGAAAATATATCCATGGTGTAACTGTCCTTGGTATTACCCTAGAAATAGTTACTCCCGAGACAAATTTAGTGTTGCAACAGACACTAAAAAAATCGTAAGTGAATTTTCCTTGCAAATGTGTCAAAAATATTATAAACGAATGTTTTGAAAATTATTAACACATCTTTAGATGTTCAATTATGGAGAAAGAAATGGTTAAGATATACCGGTTAGACTGAATGTGGAAACACCAGGGACTTTTTATTTTGTTTATTGTTCCTATACCTTATAGAAACTACCAAACAATAACTGTGTGTAGTTTGAAAAATAGCAACTAACATATCCCTTATTTATACAGACATAAGGATGCATTTAGGTGTAATGAGGAATTTTAGTTACACCAAGGACCAAAAACGTAACACCGGGGACTTTTTACAAACTATCATTTTAATATTAAACCCATTTCCAAGAAATATGTTACTTTCCTCTATTTCGACTGATCTGTTCATTTTAGATAAGGGTTTTTTGTTGTTCTTTCACTATTCACCAGATTGCATACGGACAGTGTCATATTTATTTTTGGTTAAAAATCAAAGTAGGATTATTTATGTTCGCTACATTTTGAAATTGTAATAAAATCTGTATTCTTAGTTTTGTTCAGCCTATTTATTCCATTAAATGAGATCGGATGAATGATATTAACAACCCAGTCAAAATTTTTTTTAATTATATAGAAGAGGTTAGTTTTGAGATGGAGTAAACATGGGTATCTAGAGAAAACCAACGACATTCTGCAAGACAACTGACAAATTTTCTCGCACTGGCATCCGTTCGTTAATTTTTTTTTTTTTTTTTTTTTTGATTTGAACCTTTTCGATAAGAAGCACTGATCTCTGAGCGTGCACTTTGAAGTGTTAGCATTTAGTAGATCGACTATCTTTGGTGTTGTCTGTGGTGTTGCAAATATATAAAAATAATACCAAATGGTACAAATTTTACTAAAAATTGTTTATTTCAATCGTTTATATATATTTGTTTTGTTTTACTAAGTAACTTGCAAGTTTTAAGATAAAACAATAGATCATAAAATCAAAATTTTGCAATATTGCCCCTGGTGTTACAAGGTTCGTCTTTGGTACTAACAATCAATTGGTATACATTCGATAAACTTGAGGAATGTAACTTTTTCCCTTTAAACATATGTTCAAACTACATTTTTAGAGAAAGAACATAATGTATCATGTATTTGTATAACTTTTGTTCCCAAACACACACGCATTTTAATGGGTTGTCTTTGGTGTAATTCTTTTTGTCCTTGGTAAAACTTCAATGTCTGTGGTGTTGCCATAGTTTATTCGGTCATTAGTTTGCAACATGTAATTAAATTTTGTTAAATTATAATTAATCATAAATTATGTATTAAGTACTATTCGACGAACCAGTAAAGAACCCATACCACAAATAAGCAGTAACTTATTATAAAATTATGTTCTTGAATTTTTCTTGAAGTTTATCATTTCGAGATTTCAAGATTGTGATTTTAGTGTATAAATAAAAATACATTCTAAAATTTTCAATGATATGTCAGCTAGTTTGTTATTTGTGTATATAAAAGTGTTTTATGTTCAAATTTTCTTAAATATAGATATTTTCAAAAACATTTATGATGGTTACTCCAGAGGACATTATGAAGCACAATTTTTAATTCAATTTAATATTCTGTCAAAAAGAAGCAATGTCGTGTTTGCATATTTCTCAAAATAAAATTCCATATTTCAAATATTAATTTCCAATCAAAGAAATGACGGGATTCAATTATTTTTTTTTATCGTTATTTTGGTTTGTTGAATTTCTGCATTTTTTGATTATGATCCACATACATGTACTTGATATTAATTTTTTTTGTAGCTAGCATACGATTTCCATATCATCTACGCTGGCTGTGTGGTAGGACATAGGAAATGATAACCTTAAAGTCCTGTGTTCGAATCTTTTGTCCGTTTTTTATTTGTTTTAATATATTTTATATTATTTTTTTTACTTTTACATTATTTTTTCATTTAAACGCATTGTATTCGCTTCTTCAACAGAAAACCCATTTAAATTACGCACTGCTCATCCGGGAACACATCATTGAAACTTAATGTCGTATATACAACGATATGATCTATTGTCAGGCCACTGGTCAATACACGTGCGTTTCCTATACAAGTTAAAAGTATACAAAGCAACATTATAAAGCATGTAAAACACGGAGCTATTACCATTGCAATGTAGGCGCTGCATTAGTTACAGGCGAAAATCATGTATTATGAATTTTGCTCTTTACAATCACGGGTAATAATAGCGAGAAAACGACCAATGACACATTTTCATATTAAGTTTTTTCCAGTAACAATTTTGAGATGTCTTTATTACGTTAGTTTTGATATAGGCATGTTAGGCTAAAAATTAATTTGTATTTGGCCTCGAGTCGATGTTGGGATAAGAGGTGTCCCAAAGGTGTAACCTTGTTTCTTGGCATTTCTTCCTATAGGCGGATCGCTCGGCTTTTTGAAACTCATTCTTTGCAAATTTGCACTTGGTACTAAAAAAACAGCTACAAATTTTGCTATTAGGTCTGAATTAGGTAGGTTGCCAATTGAATATTATATTAAACAACAGACTGTTTTATACTTAGCAAGACTGAGCATGAACTTAATATCAATCCTCTATTAAAAGAATCTTTTTTTTTTATTAAGTCAAGATTTAGATACAATAGGTATATACTCTTTGCACACATATGCAAAGGACATAATGTCAAACCTGGATATAAATAATGTTTATACATGTAAAACAAAATAAGATTTAATGTCATTGAAATCTATATTAAAAAAACGAATTCAAAAATAAGTATAAAAAATTACTCAAGAATGAAATTGAAAATTTAAACCATAATAACAAATTACAATTATATCAAAACTTAAAGAAACATTAAAATAAAGAATTTTATTTATCTTTTCCAAATTTTGAATTTCGTAGACTTTTAATAAAATTTAGAATTAGTGATCACACCCTAGAAATTGAAATTGGACGATACAAGAAAACTCCCAGAGAAGAACGACTTTGTAAACATTGTTATCATGATTCTTGATGATGAGATCCATTTATTTCTTCATTGTCAACTTAATATTATACCAAGAAACAAATTAATTGAATCTTTCATTATAGAAAATGCTGAATTTATACATTACTCTGATATAAACAAAAATCATTACTCTACTAAACCAACCAACACCCAACCAAGTTAAAATTGTAGGTTCCTTTATAACTGAACAGTCATTAGACTGAGGAAAGGGGACTCTTAGTTTTGACTTGCTTTTGTTTAAAAAAATATCACAGTTATGAAAGTTTATAACAATACTGTTCTATGTTTGTATGTATATATAATTGTTTTGTGGTCACTAGATTCAGTTGAATCTAAGGACCTAATAAATAAATAAATTTATTTATTTATTTATTTATTTATTCGTCTATGCTCATAGTCTTGTTTTCATTACATTAGCATATGCAGTATATGTTTTTCACTAGCGACCGGTTCTGAAGTTTTAAAAATGTCGCTGGTTTCAAAAATAACTTTTTTTTAAAAGCGACCGTGATATAATCCGTTTTAAATGTCCTGGGCTGTTATTAAATATGAGTTTTGGTAATATCATAGTTAGAAAGGTATGCAAACAAGTTACTGCTCAGCAAATCATAATGTTAATTGAATCGTGCAACAGTAAATTTTGAAAAAATCGTCATCAAGTTGACGAATATGATGCAAAAGTTTCATCTAGATAAACTTGGCGACAAAAAAAAAAGTAAATAAAATGTCACTTGTCAACTTAAGATACTTCCGAACTAATTCTCTGAAGTGGTTTTGGCGGCTGTTGCTTTTGCTGTTGGTTTTCAGTTACAAATTATTTACCCTTTTATAGCTAAAATTATTATGAAATATATATATATATATATATATATATATATATATATATATATATATATATATATATATATACTATAAGTAACAGTTTTATTCTAATATAGCATTTATTGAACAATCATAAATAGTTAACCTCTTACACACATTTTAAACACAAAAAAATTATAGATTAAGTAATTAAAAAAAGAAAATAACCGAAACTACATGTAATTAAATAAAATCTGCAAATAGGACCCTTCTTCGTGTCTCTTATGATATCATAGCGATATATAATTTTTTTTCTATACATGTATATGGATTCGCGCATGTAAAACGCCGCCCTTCAGGTCGCTCGCAATAAGACCATGTAAACGACTCCAATGGCATTTTTCTCTAAGTGAATGAAACAAATTACATCACAGGTATTTGAGTGGGTATATGATTCTTTTATTTTTATTAATTAGCTATGTGACGTTTTCACAAATCAATGGATTCTAGGGGCTGGTCAGAATGTCTCAAACGCGGTTGCACTCACGGAGTGTAACAGGCCAGTTCTATATGTCATATATGTGTAAACCAATCAAATATTGGCTACGTTTGCTAACTTTAGACCGTGGAAGATATCTGTTACAGTGTTATGAAATGCTAAAAATACTAGATACGTTTGGTAAACGAAATTGGGTGTCATTAATACGTGAAACTCTGTTTAAGTTAGGTTTTGGTTGGGTATGGTTACAACAAGGCGTTGGCGATGTTAAGCTATTTTTAATCGAATTTAAACAAAGACTGAAGGATGCCAGTTTCCAACAAACAGAGGAGTTTATTAACACCTCACATAGGTGTTCTTTTTACTCTTTGATAGCTCCAGATTATTCGTTTATCGTCCTTGTAGATTCATTGGGTTATCGACTGCGATATTCACTTCTCAGCATCCGTTGTTCTACACACAACCTTAATGTTGAGGTAGGCAGACATAAAAATATTGAATATGACAATAAACTGTGCGAAATATGCAATCTAGGTAAAGTGGAAGATGAGTTCCACTTTATGTTAGAATGTCCCATTTACCAGGATCTCAGAGTTAATTTTTTACCAAGGTACTGTCATAAAAAACCAAATTTGTATAAGTTAAAATCATTGTTTCGGAGTAAAGATATTATAGTATTGAAACATACACCACTGTTTATATGGAAAGCTATGTCTGTAAGATAGGAAATATTGTCTTTAACTTAAATGTATAACAAAATATATATTGCTACACATAGTGTTAGAATAACATAAATAACAACAACTAACAAAGTATTTAATTATTGGTCAGTTTATGTGGTATACAGTAAGTAATATTACATTATTAGTTATACACTGATTACAGTGTGAATTGCATAAATATGCGTAATTTTGATATAAACTTGTATATATATATATATGTAAGTTTAGCCACTATATTGTCACATTTGGTAATTACCACACAAAATACCTTATAGTAAGTATAATTGTATAAATGTTTTATTATTTGAACAAAGTATTGTATATGAGTAGTGTATGTTGTACACAGTAATATTTCATTATTAGCTATACAATGTGTATTGCAGAAATAGATGTATTTTTGATAAAAACATGTATAGGCAATTACAAACACTATTTTGCCACATTTGGTAATTACCACACAAAATACCTTATAATATTATATAAAAAATAACAACTACCAAAGTATATAATTGTTATATTATTGGGACAAAGTGCTGTATATGAGCAGTGTATGTGATAAACAGTAACATTACATTATTAGCCATACAATGTGTATTGCAGTAATAGATGTTTTTTTGATATAAACATTTATAGGCAATTATAAACACCATTTTGTTACATTTGGTATTTATCATATGTAATCACTTTAAAGAAATATGTACACCGGATTTGAACTATAATAACGACATTTGTATTATGGGCCAAGGCCATGAAAAACTGAATAAACTTTTATTTATTTATTATTATTAATTATTTTCACAAATCGGTCTTTTAAAAAAAACCCTTCTCCTTGTTGTTTTTGTATAGAGCGGGGGGCGTTTTTTTAAAGACCTATTTTTTAAATTTTTACGTATTTTATACAATTTAATCAGCACATAATTTATCAAATTAAAAATAAAAAATCATGTACCAAAATACCTGTGAATTACATATAGATGACGTACAAATGTACTTTGTCAGAATTTTGCTGGCATCACTTTTCGTCATTTAATCGTGGTTACCAAGTCCAACTAATGCCATACTTCCAACGTGATAACGAGATAAATCTTAGGACTACAGGAAATACTTTCCGGATTGCTTTTTTTATGTGCTACTTTTGCATTTTTATGAAATAAAACAATTAAAAAGTTACACATGGAAGTTTTGTAAAATAATGCTAGATTTTGGTATGACGTTTATGCATTTTCACCACTGAATGTTGATTGGTCGTAACGTTGTTAAACGTCGCAACAGCATTTTAATCTATTCGCATTGAGAACAAGCGTATAAATTCCTAAGGATATACCAAAGAACAAGTTCCTGTAATCTTAAGATGTTCGAGTGTGTATAACCTGCCTTGAACCAGTGCGTACCCAGGGTTAATTTTTGTTGAGGTTTATAAATCATCGAATTAGATGACCCCAGACAAGCATACCACTTTTACATTTTTCTGGCACCCGGAGAACCGGATGATACTTTGTCTTCTCGAAGCCAAGCCCTGTGTGAGAAAGCAGTATCTCAATTTTTAAAGTCTTATGGATTGTCTAACAAGGGATCACACCCAAATATCAACGATGGTACGGTTAGGACAATAGTACTTCAAACACGAGGTGGGATTTGCCATCCTGTCCGATATCTTCATAAAAAAATCGATTTTCTTGAACTAGGAACGTGTTCATATTTTGCTAATTTATTTATTTATTATTTACATGTACTTCTTTTATTGCTCCAACAACTTTAAGGTACACATTATGCAGTGGCACATTGCTTAAGAAAATACAATACAATACAATACAATACAATACAATACAATAAATACTATACTATGCTATGCTATGCAATGCAATGCAATACAATACACTGATGCTCCTGTTTTTATTTATTTTTCACATCAATTGGCATACAACAGAAATACAGCACAGACAAATCCAATATATAGATGGAGTTTTGTTGTGTGTTTAACTGATGTATTTAGTAGCAATTTTGCCTCATATTTTCCAGCCTTATATACTTTTACATCATGAATACTGCCGTGTTCATTGTGGATTTTGTCTTGTCCATCACTGACCGTTCTTTGTTCATTTTTCATCCTCCTATCTTCGTGTTCATTGTGGATTTTGTCTTGTCCATCATTGACCCTTCCTTGTTCATTTTTTATCCTCCTATCTTCGTGTTCATTGCGGATTTGGTCTTGTCCATCATTGACCCTTCCTTGTTCATATTTCATCCTCCTATCTTCTTGATGGATGGGACCTTGTTCGATTTTTAAGTTAGCTTTACTTTTCATTTCATCCCCGACAGGTATTGTGAAACATCCCAATGGAATATTTGCATTTACGACAAACAAAAATTTCACCTCGATTCTTGCACATCCAGAAAACTGGTTATCTTTGACATCAAAGTTATATAAAATTAAACAAAAACTGGCAAGTTTAGATAGTCCTGGTATTTCAAAACATACAGGCGGTGGATTCTTTGCTGAAATAAAAGAAAAGAGAATATTTGATAAATAACAAATATTTATCGTCTTTTTATTTAACATGTTGTAATAGCAACCTAGGACCTGGATTAACCTTATATAAATACATGTATCGATATTTTATTGTCAGAGAAATTGAGAATTGATCTGTCATGTGCTACTTTTGAATTGTATTATTTCATAAAAATTCAAAAGTAGCACATGACAGATCGATTTTTAACTATGTTTTGATTTTGATGAAACCTATTTGTTAAAAAATAAAAAAGCTTAACTCGATAACATTAAGAGGTTTTCGGACTATCATCACATGGAGTGCCCCCGCGTGTACCTGGAATATGTCGTAATTTTCATGCGGAGCTACCATAACCAGTTTGATACGGACTCATATAAGTTACGTTTTCTTGTAAACGTAATGTTATCTTGAAAATTTGCGACATGTTACACGTTTTTCCATAGGTAGTAGACCTCAGTCGTGATAAGGCCGGATTGGGGACGTAGTAGGGCATATAAAAAACTCAGGGGTCTTTACTTAGACCCTGCTCATTTAAATTTGTTAATAGATAGCACTTTGCAATTTTGCCAAGGTGAGAGCTTCTGAGGTTTGCTTAAGAATTAAGCTGAGTTGGATGTCTATCGCACTATATTTCCGGCGTAAGGATTTGAGCCGCACAATGCACTTCCTATGCCTGGACCACATTTTGCATGTAAACATTGCCATGTGTTTTTAGCATGATTGACACATTTTCCAAATTTCTGAAAAAAATGAATCAGACAAGGTATTGATTTCTTTTGAAAAAGAAAAAAAGTAATATTTGAGGATTCAGGAACAATATGTGCCATTATATGTAGTTCGGGGTTTGTTGACCATCATTCTATGAAAATGGCCTATTTTGAGGTAAAATTTTACAATTTTCTGTGTGGTGCCATGGTAACAAAATGTTTGCTAAACTTGTTAAAATTTGCATTTGGGCCATAAATTCAGTATAGAAATAGTGTTTGAATTCTTGATTTTAAAAAGTATCAACATCTCTGGTGTTACTTAAAATTATTGAAATTTTGGTGCATAACACTAAAGGTGGTATGACCAAAATTGGCCTGTCATTTCATGACTGAGGTCTGTTACCATATGCCATACCATCTGCACACACGCTATGTGGATATAGTTATTACCTGATAGGTCGATATTCAGTATGACATTTCCATCAATACTGATTTCCAACTTCACTGCAGCATCAGCTGGTATATAAGCAACAGTCATGCAAACTGAAATATATATGAAATAAGATGAAAAAAAATATAAAGCACTGTTACATAAAAAAAAGAAATGCCTAGGAGACTTTTTTTTAGCAAAGGAAACGTCAAAACATTGCAGAATTGAATATTGAACGGTAACGATGTTTTGATATTATCGGGAGTCACATTATGGTGCACTGCACTATTTTTTGTAGTTACGACTTTTTTTGTTGCAGCATTCGCTTACACCAGGGCGACTTGGCATTTAAATGTAGCTCCCATTTTTTGTTTAATGTCTACAAAATTTAGAATAAGTTCTCACTATACATATTGAGAGATTTGAGTTGAGTAATGGTGTTTAACGTCCCAGTCAAGAATATTTCACTTATATCGAGACGTTGCCAGCTATAGGCGAAAGTGCAGAAATTTTGCCTGTGCGTTGCGCTGATGGCATTATACAGCAGGGTTCTTTATCGTGCAACGCCTGTCGTGACACGGGACCTCGTTTATTTTAAGTTCCCATCCAAAAGAACCATGATTTTCATTTCGTATTGCCGAGTGCTTGGCGAAAAAACAGTCATTTCCCATTTTTAAGTCCTACATATTGGGAGAGGTAGATATACTAAATTTGAATGTTCAAAAAGAATCTGTATAATTATAATAATAATTATTATTATTATTTTATTAGTAGTAGTAGTATTATTTATGTGCAGTTGAGAGGTATTATGAGGTTTTTGCGTGATTTCAGTTTGTTGAAGACATTCACGCACCTCATAAACCTGTGGTACGTTTTAATTCTCCAGAATAATAATAATTTTCTAGTCACGAATAGCCGAAAAATTGCTGATGTGACGTAAAACATCATTTAACCGACAAACTAACAAATTTTCATATAAATTTAACACTTATAAATACACGTAATGCTATGACCAAAAGATGAATTATACACATGCTTATAAATTAACCCACGTGAAAAATGGACGTTTATTTGCGATATATCAACACGTGCACAGCATACACATTGTGAATTAGCACAATCGCACCCATCGTTGTCCCTGTAGCCTTTGCGTGTTGTCATTTCTTTTGCCGGAGAATTGGTAACAATATTCGCTAAAATGAAAAAAAAGAATTTTATATTTCTTATCTTTATCATTCTATGTACCTTGAAATTTAGTGAGAGTACTTCGAATAAAACTTGAAAAATTCGGTACCTTATGTGTTATAAGGAGGCATGACATGAAATCGAACCCTCAATATTTATTGCCGTATTAAAAGTATTTCAAGTAAAGTAGATGTTTTTCTTTAACTAGTGATATCTTTATGTGTGAAATCTTAAAAAATAAAACTCCATTTTAATCACATTAAATAAATTTTAGGTGTAGTTTAATTGGATTCTGAGGTATCGTGGTTTTCATCACAAAAAAGACCTCTAAACCGCCTTATCATCTACTAACTGTATTGCCCTTATTTGGTTTGGGATACTGAGGATATTGAACATAGTCAATATAAAACACAAACATACCAACCAGTCCATGACCAAATCAAAGCCACCACCCCCCACCCCCCCACCCCCCCCCCCCAATAAAAAAAAAAAAAAAAAAAAAAAAAAAAAAAAAAAAAAAACCTTTGAAAACTGGTAAATCCAGATGAATGCGGGCACATATCATTGGTGATCCCCTCTCGTGCTTTTTTTCAGATGCAAAAAATTAGGTCGAATGAGAGGTTGATACTAGAATATTGTTCCCACCGTCAGTTGAAACTGCTTCCGCTAACATCCGAACAAAAGACGAGTGAGATAATCCATTTTAAGGAATCGAATATTGATATTTTAGTGAAAAATATTTTTTAAAGTCACCATAAGGTAAAAGAGCTGGATTTAAATTTCATTGTCCAAAAACGATGCTAGTGTGTCATTTTGCCCAGTAGTACTGTCATGTGCTGATTTTGAATTTCTATTAAAATAATGCATTTAAAATAAGCACATGACATTGAATGCATTATTTTAATAAAACTTCAAAATCAGCACATGACAGTACAAAGCAGATCGGACTTTTACACGCCAACTAAAACTGTCTGTACATATACACGTTTATTGAATTATTCCTCGCGAGTAGCTAAATTGCTGATATAATGTTAAATAATATTCAACAAATTAATAACCAGCTAATTCTTCATTTAAGTCATACAACAATGGTTTAATGGAAATGTTAGAAATTTCAATTAGATTTGTTTAAGGTTTCATATTATCATATACCACTTTTTGAATTTAATCATAAAGATACATATAAAAAGTGGTATATGACAATATTATAAGAACTATTTATTCAACATTAAAAACCTAATTTCCCGTGATTTAAAATCCACAGGGACGGGTAACATAAAATGTGATATGGTCGATTATTTCGACTTTCTTAAAACGGGTCGTACTCGGATAAAAAGTGTTGTATTATAGTTGATACATCATCAGGACATATTTACAAGTGAAAAAGTGTAGATAATTTTATTAAATTGCCCAGAAAACGAATATCCAGGAAGAGAGGGGGGGCGTTACCCGTCCTCAAGTACCTGTGTTAAAATCCGATTCTAGTAGATTTTGGTCAAAGATACCTTCCCATAAGACCGGTTCAGTGGTTCAGTCCGTCGAAACCCGATCGAGACATACACGACTATAAAAATTTTCAGATAAAAATCTTCGCCACATTATCACGGTGGGCAATCACGTGGCTTATATGGATCACGCTTACACAAACAGAAGCTCGCTTCAAAGGCAAGTTGACGCTAGTTTAATATGATAGCGCGTGAATTTGAAAATAAGATATAGCCTAATGTTCATGTCCATTAAGTTTTGTTGCCAAAGTACTAAATTCAAACCCCCGTAGTTTCTGCAAACACTTCGACAAAGTGTCAAGCGAGTTACATTTTCGTGTTGATCACGCTTACACTCTTATGCAATCGCAGATGAAATTTAAAAAAAAACGGCCAAATTAGCCTATTTTACGCGCAATTTTGTAGCATCCATTAGATTTTGTACAAAAAAGATAACCATTTAGCCAATATACATGTCAATTAATATTGTATTTTGCCAAACTTTGTGTAAGCGTGATCATTTTGCATAATCTGACAAACACTATGAGTTGATCACGCTTACACAAAATTAAAGTTGCAAACCCTACTCTCTCTCTCTTTTTTCGAGGATTTAGCTTTTTTCACACTGTCATTATTCCCAGCTCATATTGACTTTGCATATTTGACCTATTTATAAATCAGTGTCTTTATCTTTAGTTTATAATGGTTTCAAGTTTGTAGCCATTTAACCTTTGCAAATGTCACAAAATGATGCACTTGTTTTGTGAGGTCTCGCCAAGAAATATGATACTGATATACTTTATTTTTATTTTCAAGAATGACCAGAAAAAAGACCAATCTATTGCTAAATAGGCAAAAACGATAGTATTCAAAAGTAACAAAAATTGCGAGTAGTCTAAGTTAACCCTTTAAAACTTTAAAGACTTTAAAAAATCACCTTTGAAATTACCAATAACAAAGAAAATCAAATTGGAAGCAAAATCTAACTTGGCATTTACTTCACCTTCTAAATCATTTGTCAAGTCGCCATTTGTCAAGAACTCTTTAACTCTTAATATCAGGATGAAAGAAAGACTTCAGATAACATTCCACTTTTGGATCCTGAAGACACAGTTGAGGAAGACGATCAAGCGATTGAAGGTGAAATAAATGAACTTTTACTGTTGTATCTGCGTGTCAAAAAGAACTTGAAAACGAGACAAATACTATGTTTTTAGAGTTTTTTTTAGAGGAATCCCAAACAAAACAATTCCTTTAAATATCATAGCATTTCTTCTCTGGGTTGAAGTGGTTAGATGGTATGGTAAAGATAATTCTGTTCAGATGCGCTACATAAATGATACAAAGCAATACTGGACTCTTTGTTGAAAGTTGTTTGGGGGAAGTTTTTAAGGTTTATGACAGGATATAAGAACATGGGTCAGTTAAGCTGCAGAGAAACAGAAAGAAGTTACTATAATCCGGATTATATATTTATCAAATTGACAGTACTTTAAACGATGGCTTATCAGAAACATTCAATTGCATATTGACAAAAATTGGAAAGGATGTACAGAACATAAGGGATTTGAAGTCAAAGAAAGAATATGCCAGGTCGAAAAACATTGATCGCGCAGGCCCCGACTGGAGGAATAGCAAATTTGTTAACGTCATTAGTGCAGGAGGAGCATATTTGTATGATATAAATTCGTATCTTGAATCATGTGCCAAAATTCTTGACAAACTCTGTCTGTACCTTTCTTACTTAAACCAAACAGAAGATAATTGTACCCAAGAGTCCAGTATTTCTCTTACTGAACACGCCAATTATGTTGAATTGCAAGTAGAAAGCGACGCTGTGGATCCCTGTAAAATCAAACGGCGTTCAGAAAAGTGAAATTCATAGCCAGGCTATGGTAACGGACAGTACGATCTACCAGGCAGTTGAACTCGATGGTCTGAAGAAACAAATCATTTTGATAAAGTAATTTGCGGTATTAGCGAAGCTGAAAAATCATCCGATATCCAAGCGCGATTAGAATACGGAACAAGCAATGGAATAAATGTTGTAACAACGCTTGTTTCTAAAAATATGCCTGTTCTCTATCCAGATCTAGTGTATTAAGAAGTGGGGTGTTACCCTATTTATGACAAAAATAAAATATTTATGGTTGTGTCACCAGCTGGCAAACTTTCATATCGAGAAAATCCTAATCGATGTGCTTTCGGAATTGAATTCAAATGCCCAACAGAAAAACTACATACATTCCGGCTAGATATGTGCTGCAGTGTCTCTATGAAACCGTGGTGCTCCGAGTTGATATTCCTTTTTGACTTCAAATCCTTTATGTCTTGTGCACCCTTTCCAATTTTTGTCAATATGGATTTTAATGTTTCTGATAAGCCATCTTTTAAAGTACTGTCAATTTCATAAATATTTTTTTCTTTTGAAATACCATCCATTTTTACCAAACAATCCCGTAGTTCTTTTAATCGATTTTCAAAAGTCGATATTTTCTTTGCAAGTGACAACCCATTTTCAAATTCCAATAGATCAATATTGTCCACTATCTTTTGTTAGTCCTTGTTTTAATTTTTTTTTTCGTCATAAGATAAGCATGCCGACGTGTCTTTTAAAGCTTTTGAAATTGTATTAATAACGTCTAAAAATACCCCCGGTGGTCTGGTTTGTACATTTTTTAGCTTCATATGGTGTAAAGGCTCTCAAAATGTCGTTTGACGGCACTGCAAAATTTATTTCAGAATCATACGGATTATAGTAACCTCTTTCTGTTTCTCTGCAGCTTAACTGGCCCATGTTCTTATATCCTGTCATAAACCTTAAAAACTTCCCCCCAAACAACCTTCAACAAAGAGTCCAGTATTGCTTTGTATCCTTTATGTAGCGCATCTGAACAGAATTATCTTTACCATACCATCTAACCACTTCAACCCAGAGAAGAAATGCTATGATATTTAAAGGAATTGTTTTGTTTGGGATTCCTCTAAAAAAAAACCTCTAAAAACATAGTATCCGTCTCGTTGTTTTCAAGTTCTTTTTTGACACGCAGATACAACAGTAAAAGTTCATTTATTTCACCTTCAATCGCTTGATCGTCTTCCTCAACTGTGTCTTCAGGATCCAAAAGTAGAATGTTATCTGAAGTCTTTCTTTCATCCTGATATTTAGAGTTAAAGAGTTCTTTTCTGTTTCTCTTGGCAAATGGCGACTTGACAAATGATTTAGAAGGTAACTAAATCGCAAGTAAAATTTTGCTTCCAATTTGATTTTCTTTGTCATTGGTGATTTCAAAGGTGATTTTTTAAAGTCTTTAAAGTTTTAAAGGGTTAACTTAGACTACTCGCAGTTTTTGTTACTTTTGAATACTTTCGTTTTTGCCTATTTAGCAATAGATTGGTCTTTTTTCTGGTCATTCTTGAAAATAAAAATAAGGTATATCAGTATCATATTTCTTGGCGGAACCGCACAAAACAAGTGCATCATTTTGTGACATTTGCAAAGGTTAAATGGCTACAAACTTGAAACCATTATAAACTAAAGATAAAGACACTGATTTATAAATAGGTCAAATATGCAAAGCCAAGATGAGCTGAGAATAATGACACTCTGAAAAAAAGCTAAATCCTCGAAAAAAAGAGAGTAGGGTTTGCAACTAATTTTGTGTAAGCGTGATCAACTCATAAACTTTGTGTAAGCGTGATCATTTTGCATAATCTGACAAACACTGGCAAAATACAATATTAATTGACATGTATATTGGCTGAATGGTTATCTTTTTTGTACAAAATCTAATGGATGCTACAAAATTGCGCGTAAAATGCACTAATTTGGCCGTTTCTTTAAATTTCATCTGCGATTGCATAAGCGTGAAAGCGTAATCAACACGAAAATGTAACTCGCTTTGTCAAAGTGTTTGCAGAAACTACGGGGGTTTGAATTTAGTACTTTGGCAACAAAACTTAATGGACATGTACATCTTCTTTAGGCTATATCTTATTTTCAAATTCACGCGCTATCGTATTAAACTAGCGTCAACTTACCTTTGAAGCGAGCTTCTGTTTGTGTAAGCGTTATCCGCATGAGTCACGTGATTGCCCACCGTGAGTATCGACTCGTTCTCCGATGCAAAGTTAATGTAGCCGGGGGAGTGGTATGCTTGTCTGTGGCATACTGACCCATTAAAATTGCATCTGAACAAAAGGTCGCTCCGAAAGTGATCATAATCTTCACTTGCTATCAACGGTCCTATTCTTAAATTAATTCTGAGAGATTTATAAAATTTTTCTCGTTGCGAATAGTTGAAAATTGTTGATCATGCAAGGTTCAACAACAACAACATCTTATCAATCATAGAAAATTTATTATTATCATTAGAACTGTCATGTGCTACTTCTGAATTGTATTATTTTATAAAAAAAAATTCAAAAGTAGCACATGACAGAACGGGTATTCCCCGTGACGCAACTTCCTGGTAATTACCCGAAAATTTTACTTACTTTCTTTTGTATTGCATTTGATAATTTGTCATTTGCAGAATTTTGAATATTTCTTTTTGTAATAATTCAAAATTCTGTACATGAGATTTTGGTCATTTAAGCAATGAACTTTGATTGTAATCGATTTATTGACGTGCAACTAACTCTTTTTGGTCACGCGTAAACTTTCCATGAACCCCGAACAATCCAATCCCAGCAGAGTACGCGTCAATAAAACAATTACAATCTAAGTTCATCGCTTATATAAAATTTACGATCCCATCCAGGGAATTTATTTCGATGGTAAATTTTTACTTACCTTCCCCAACGTACAAGTAGCACAAGAACATCAGTAAAACATAGAGTGTATAGTTGGCCATGTTGCGCATTAGTGTGTTCAATGATCTAATTTATATAAATGCATGGATGTGCACCTATCTATGCACCTTGAACTTTAAAACGAAACATGTATATTTGTAAGGATTTGTAATTTTGACCTGATTTCTTACGATTTTCATAAAATCATCTCATTAAATATTTTCATAAACTGGTAAAATGCCGCGTGAATTTGTTATCCTTAACATAATTGAAAAGAGCTGCCTACACATGTGACTGACTAGACGAAGGACCATAATATCTATTGGGTATAGAACAGAAAGTAGACTTATTAACTGAAATTAAAACCTGATTATTAAATAATGATTTTAAAGCATCAATTACGCAATTTGACTCCAATAAATGTTGACTTTTCCTAAAGGGGTAAAATGAGTCTAAATGCATACTTAAATGTCGGCCCAAGTTCCACAATCATTTACTCAATTGAATGTACACTCAACTCAAATATTCTCAATTTTTCTCTCATCAATATTTTGAAAATTTTAATTTTTATGAGACAATGTTTTGTTATGTTCAACAAACCTACACTAAACAATTTAAATATAATGACAGTTATTCAATAATATTTAAAACTGACATTGAAATATTATTTTGGCTGTTGAGTGAATGGTTGTGAAACTGGGTCTGGGCTAGTATAAGTCTTGATTGGATTTGAATAATGGTGTTTTGCGCCCTAGTAAAGATTTTTTCACTTATATCGAGGCTCAGCTCTGGAATGGTGGAGAAAACCGGGGCACCCTGAAAAAAATCACAGACCTTCGACAAGCCTATTTACAACTTTTTTAACACTAGTATTTACCCGAGTGGGATTGGAACCTATGGGTTTAGAGGCACTGTTATCCTTTAGCACGTGCTTTAAATCACTCGGCTGAGGCCCCCGATCTAAGTCTTGGAAAAAAGTGTCATGAGATGAAATCCATCATGGTGTTGTAGGTGATTTAATGCACTGTTAGATAAAGTAGTCTTAAAAGTAATGATTTACTTTCCTGTTGTCATATACCATATTTTGTATGAATTAAATGATAAAGTTAAAAAAATGTGTATGACACTTTAAATAGTCTTTATTATTTAAAACAATTACTTTACTCAATATAGCAAATTTATATTTGACTCATGTCGTAATTTCAGAATGTCTTTCTCATGTTCTCGGAGTTAACAAACTGTTATTTAGGTATCCAACATTATCTTTTGATAAAAACAAAATAACATTTTTAACAGTTCCGCCATGGGTTTTTTTTTTTTTTTTTTTTTTTTTTTTTTTTTTTTTTTTTTTTTTTTTTTTTATAATTTTATGAAATAATTCAAACGAAGCACATGATAGTTCAAAATTTTATTGTACAACTTTTAAAAACGATTTAACAAATGCCAACCTTCACCTTTTTGTTTATTTTTAAATGTATTTTTGACTTAATTTTATTTAATTCATCATGTTTTCAGTACACAACCACAAAACTTTGTTCAACATATTGATTTACTAAATTTGTTATGATTATTATTATTATTGTTATCATCATCATCATCATTATCATTATTATTATTGTTTTTATCACCATCTTCATCATCATCATCATCATTTTATTTTTCATTTTTTATTGTTGTTGTTGTTGCCGTTGTTGTTCTTCATCTTCTACTTCTTCTTGTTCTTCTTCTTTTTCTTCTTCTTTTTCTTCTTCTTCTTTTTCTTGTTCTTCTTCTCCTCCTTCTTCTTCTTCTTGTTCTTCTTTTTCTTCTTCTTCTTCTTGTTCTTCTTATTATTATTATTATGAAGTAGCTTCTTAATCATTGTATATATTAATTCGGAGTGGTTAACATGAGAGTTTAATTCTTTTATATTCTTTGTAATTTGTTCTACTTAGCAATTTAGGAATAAAAAAAATATTGATTATATTATTTTTGACTTATTGGAAACTTTAGTTTAGTTGGTAAAATAGTCAAATTGACTAATTTGCTTTTTTAGTGCAGGCTACATTTACAAATACACGTAACTATTATTTTTACTCCTTTTTTCATTTTTTATTGTTTATATCAATATTTAGGGCGCTCTTACGGATCTTAGTGCCTCTCACCGACTGGGTTCGAACCCTTTTCGGGCAATTCCTTGTGTGGGAAAGTTATGTCAGTTCGCTTGCTGAATGTCAGTTGTTTTCTCTGGGTATTCCTGTTTCTCCATCATCCCAGAGCTGATATAGCCTCGATATGTGTCCTGACCTGGCATAAAACACCATAACTCAACTCTATATGTATCAATAGTGCATTAAGTCAGAACTTGAAGGGTTGTTTTCAGTGTTATGACTTCCTGCTAGTTATAACGAAAATAACTTGTTTACCCGATTTCGTGTTGTATTGTTTATATTTAAATATATATATTTTACCTACCTGCTACAACATAGAAGTGGCACAAGAGCATCGGTACCACATAAACAATAAAATTGGCCATTTTCTTTGTTTAAACTATGCGTCGATGTACCCTAGTCTTGACACAAAAATACCTGCATACAGTAATATTTATTACATAAGAATAAGATTTAAATGTGCATCAGCGTGATGTCACAAGATGCCTTTGTTATTTAAATCACCCGTTATATTCTATTTTGTATGTTAAAAAGGCAAACAGCTACATGTCAAAATTTAGAATAATTTAATTTTCAATAAAGTTACCTGACAATATATAGAAACGTGTACATTCTGTGACTGACTTGATTCGGAGGTTGTAAGAGTACCTCTACGTAGGCAAAACTTTTTGTCCAATGATACTTATAAATCTTTATTTTCAAACAACACTTATAGGTTAGAAATGTAGTACAAAAACAGTATACAAGATAGTGAAAAAAACTATGAAACTACAGTAAAAATAGGTTTGATTAATGATATTCGATTAAAATCAGTGTGTGTGTGTGTGGGGGGGGGGGGGGTAAACACATACTAAGTATTAAGCCATGTATGAGAGACAGAGAGAGTGTGGGGGGGGGGGGGGGTTGGCGGTGGAACAGGAAAATTATATTTTTTTTTTTAAATTTCCGATCAAATAATGCAAAAAATAGTATCTTCTAATGAACGTATAATGATCTTACTAATTTACGGACGTTCTCACTTTACTTTATACAATATTAAAACACACCTGGTTTATGGCTTTAAAAACCAATAGCTCATTTTTGAGAGGTGGGCTATATTGTATTACAAATTATATTCTTTAATTTTCATTTTGTTTTAAACAGACAGATTTTCATCAGAAAACTTGAAAAGGGACGTCAGCGGCCGAGTGGTCCGAGTAACACTCGTGCATACGGATCACAGTTCCTCTCAAATCTTGAGTGGGGCGTAAAACACATTACTTAACTCATACGCAAAAAATCCTAACCATTTGAAAGGCAAATTAAAGTTAACTCTCTTAGAACTTGTGACCATTCATTCTCAGTGTTAGAAACGTAAGTAAAGAGAGAGAGAGAGAGAGAGAGGGGGGGGGGTTTTCGGAATAATTCGTGTCCGGCCCAAAAGAAATCGGTGTTATTTTCTCATTTTTACTCAAAAATTTTGTTTCATGACCTTTTGGGATATTTTCGAAATGTATTGAAATTTAAATGACCTATTCTCAAAATATTTTAAAATTGTCAATTTGTCAATATTGTCATATACCACTTTTTTAATTTAATCATAAAAATACATTCAAAAAGTGGTATATGACAATATCTATATATATTTCGTATAATATTTAGTTTTTAATAGTGATATGCTTTTCTCAGCGTGATAAGATGTGCCAAGTTATCGTGCGCGACCTATAATACATGTAGATTGAATTTATTTTTGAAAAGAAATATTGATTTTTGAAAACGTTTATTGACTATTTTTCATTAATTCCGTATAAATTGCATTTGGTGCATGTGTCACGTATATTACATCAAAAGGTACATAAATAGGCATAGCTGTGGTATTAGCAATTTAATGTATATAATGTATGTTATTTACAACATTTTCTCTACCTTACTTTCAATGGAAAGTTATTTTGCTTTCGTAAGAACTCGGGAATCTCCGTGAACATGTGCGTTGACCCGAGAAGCTTCGTCTCCTATCATTTCCGGGTTACTATTCACACACACCAGACACACCAAAATGTCTAGCAAGAAAGCGAAAACTTTAACTAGAGAAGAAGAGCTGCTGCTTCAGGATTTCAGTAGAAACGTATCTACTAAATCTTCAGCTTTATTTTATGGAAATGCTTTGATAGTATCAGCCATTCCAATATGTAAGTAAATCGAACTGTGTTTCTGTTCTACCGGTCGGCGTTGTTCACCATTTGCCACGTTGACATACATATCTATGATTATTTTAGATCTAGATCTACAATGTATTTCTAAGATAAAGAATTATTGAATAAATATTCAGTGTTATTTCACTTTAACAATTTTACTGTATATTGGATAGAGGGGATCGGCGATAAATATTATGAATTATAAATAAATGTGTGTCCACAACCAGGTTCAATAATTTTTAACACCCCCCCTTAATCCTTTGGCTGGACACATCATCTGAAGTAAACCTGGAGAGCAAATAGTTTTAGTTTGATAACTATGGTTGCTTTTTAGGATTAACTTTAATTATAGTGTTAGATTGTGAATAAATCCAGACTCTTTGATTCCATTTCTTTACTCTATTTACAACACTACCTTAACATGTGTTCACCAAGTTAAAAAGCAGTTCTAAGAATCGCTGGATTGGCCTGAAATTACAGATTTGGTGCTACACTGGCCCTGTTTTAAGTGATATGGATATATATGCTGTATGTGATGCATATAGTGAATACAATTCATAGAAATATAATTAAAACATGAATTGTTTCATTTTTCCATGATTTTTACTGCCAAATCAGTTAGTCTGTGCTTTCTGTCTTAACCATTTTAAATGGGGTTACAGCAGGTAAACATTTGTATTGAACTGCCAGTGGATCAGTATCAGTATAACTGAATCGGCACTAAGAAGCAGAAAGATTACCTACTCCAACTAATTAGAGCCTGAGATTGATGACGAGCTAATTTTCGGATAATGTGTCTTCATCGGCACATTGTCCGAAAATAGCTTGCCATTGATCTCGGGCTCTAATTAGTTGGAGTAAAAGATTATCCAGTATATGCCTTATTATCAAAACAGTGATCAAAATTATAACCATAATTCTAAAAACAAAATTAAATAAATAAAACAATAATTGGTTTGTATTATTAAATAATTCCAGCACAACTGGCTTTAAAAGGTGTTATATATATCATTGTTTACAAAAGGATCTGTGTTAATTACTGAAATATGGTAATTTATTTCAATGTGTATATACATGTATATATATATTGGTATATTTGATTAATTGTAAAGACTTCTTGAGACTTGTAAAGATTTTTTTAATCCAAATTTAATTTTACGTTTTGTATATTTTTTACAGGGTTATTTTGGAGGATACATCAGATGGACTTATATCAATCAGGGATACTTTTTGCTGTAGGAACCATCATTAGTACTTACTTAGTAGCTCTTGCTTACAAGAATGTCAAATTTGTTCTTAAACACAAGTATGTACATTTATTTACTAAACCACATTTCCAACTATTAAAGTAAAATAAAAACCTAACAAGATTGTATATAGCCAAACTTGTCTATAAAACCATGAGAAACTAATGAATATGTTGTATATGAACATGGTAGGACTTAGATTTTCCATATGTTAAAAAGTTAAAATTATGCTCAGAATTTTTTTTAATTTTTTTTTTTTTTGGTCATTCTTTACAGTGTTTGAGTCAGTAACTTTGATTGGATTGGATTAATGGTGTTTTATGCTCCAGTCAAGACTCTTTCACATATATTGGAGCAGTCAGTTTTGGGATGTTTGAGAAAACCATAGTGTCTAGAAAAAACCAGTGGCATTAAATCAATCGAACTGACAATCTGTCTCTCACAGGATTTGTCCAAACAGGATTAAAATTTAATGAGAGACCATGTGATCCATCAGCACATGCTTAAACCACTAGACCACTGAGACCCCTCAGTTACTATGTCAGTAACCACAGTTGACTTGATATCTAGACTGATCAACATGACTTCACTTGATTGCATTTAATTCTGGAACACGATTAGAAAATGGAACACTGCTTTTAAGTATTTTCAAAATTAAAAGGAAAAAAAGTAAATTAAACCACGCTTAGCTTGTGTTTGAAAATTTATTTAACCCCACTAACAAATCCAAGAGATTTTGACTCTGTGTGTCTTAATGAAATAATCTGTACTAAAAATTAATTATTCACCCTGTCCTTCTGTTCAATTTTCTTTTTTTTTTTCGTAAACAAGTTGTAGTTTGTAATTGAAAAATTGTACTTGGCATTTTTCATTAGTCAGGGGTAACCAAGGCTTTAAAAAAATAATGATAAAGCAATGTACAATATTTTACAACTACAACTACAACACACACATGTACACATCGCTGAAAGTAATGGGCCGTTCCACTCATTTTTACAACAACAACAACAATCAGTGGTCCCTAAAGTGAACAATAAGTAAAAGCTTATTTAAATGTTTATTTATATTTTTGTAGAATAACATTAAAGAGAGAAGATGCTGTAACCAGAGAAATGACAAAAAAATTTGCAGATGATAAAAAGATGACAAAGAAAGAAAAAGATGAAAGGTAAATTCAAATTTATAAAACTTGATATAAATTCTTTTGAGGAAATTAACTGGATAAATTCACTTTGACCCAACATTAGCTATTTGTTTTTATCTGGAATCAGATTCAATGTTATGATAACAAGGACTTGCACCTGATTGTCAGCATATTACCTCGCATTGTTACAAACCACAAACACTAAACCAAAAAAAAAACTTTTTCAAATGTAGTTACTATGCAGGTTCAGTTATTGGTAATTCATCAAAGTATTTTTTATATACAAATGTCACTCTTAATAGTCTGTTTTTTCTGGGTGCTCCAGTTTCCTCCCCCATCCCAGAACTGACATCTGTGATACAGTTGAAAAATCTTGACACAGACATTAAGACCAATTACTCAACTCATGTCAACACTTCTTAATTACCTTACATGTTTGAAGTTAAAGAATTTAATTTATGAATTTGCTTAAAAAAACTGCAATTGTATTTTTAACACCCCCCCCCCCCCCCCCCCAAAAAAAAAAAAAAAAAAAAAAAAAGCAAAGCAAAACAAACAGAAAATCAAATGTTAAAATCTCAAACAGAGTTTTACATCCTAAAACATAGTAGGGGAGACTATTTGATTAAAAGTTAAAAAGTACCTAAATCATTATTATAGTCTCTTTACAGCCATTACTCCATTCCACTTCAAATTGTTAAGGAAAAAACTTGTCTGTATTGTATTTTGTTGTGATTATATTTATTTTTATTACAGAATTCTCTGGAAGAAGAATGAAGTTGCTGATTATGAAGCTACTACATTTTCTATTTTCTACAACAACTCACTGTACCTTGTGTTGTTGATAGTAGCATCATTTTACATTCTCAAGAATGTAAACCCAACATTGTATCCTTTACATTATCAAAAGTTTTACATATAAATAGATGATAAGTGACCCAGTTCTGTCTTGCTATGTAGGTGGCAGGGTTAGCTTCGATTCCAAATATTTTGTCACCAGCAATTTCACCAGAAGCTTAATTTTATGTAGGTGGGAGGCAAGGGTTTTTTTGCTTTTGGGTCAGTCATGAGATTGGACAGTAGGTAGTGAGTGTTTTTTCTGCTGTAGAAATAAAAACGATAATATTTCATTGCTGAATTATAACAGGTTTTCAAATTTGCTAAGGTCACAAATTGGATCAAGTAGCTCTGATTCCAAATAATATTTCAAAGACATCAATTAATTAGATAGGGCCAATAAAATTTGCTACATAGTACATATCATAGGAGACTATATCATTTGGAAGTCAAAGACATACTAAATTAATGGCTTAAGACAAATGTAAGGTGAATATGTGTTGGTGGTAGCAATAAGGGCAGGGAATTCTTGGTTGGCCTAAGAAATAGAATCTGAGCATATAGACTTTCCTGTTTTTTGTTTTGTTTTTTTTTTGTTTTTTTTTTTTTTTTTTTGGTGTAAAAAAAATTAACAGAGATAACTAAATATTACAGTGTTTTGGATTGGTTTACAACAGTGTTTTATTTATTGTTCCTACCTAGTAATGAAAATCACAGGTACATAACTTCTGAACATAAGATCCTATGTATTGCTGACTTACTTTGACCTAAGGGAGTTGTCTCCCTTATACTGTCTGATACAGATCTATTGAGCGGGGTTGAGTAAGGTAAAAGTGTTAAATGTCCAAGTCAAGATTTGTTACAGTTATTTAGCAGTCAGTTCTTGGATGGAGGGGGAAAACCTGAGCATCTAGAAAATCACAACAGCATACTAAAGACATCCATATGACAACAGTTTAATGGTTCTAAGTTTTCTAAGATGTACAGTTCTCATTTGATATCAAAGCAATTTCTAACTTATTAGTTTCTGCCTCCATATTAAATTTTTATGGCTAAAGACTTCAAGTTTTACTTCAGCTTCATCTCATGAAATTTGTTGTGTAGATTAGTTAGTCTTTGTTTCTAACAGTTTTTGTTAAAAAAAATCGATAAACACAAGTGATAATGATTCAATATCAGATATTAATAGTGTTTAGAGTTGTAGCTCAAATACTTTGTATCACCCTTAAAATCAAAACAAACGATTTTTAAATATGAACATTTCAAATTTTAAGAAATAAACTATGAACAAATAAAAAACTTCCTTTAATTTTAAATTTATGAACAAATAAAAAATTTCCTTTAATTTTAAATTTATGAACAAATAAAAAACTTCCTTTAATTTTAAATTTATGAACAAATAAAAAACTTCCTTTAATTTTAAATTTAATAAAATCATTTTATTTTTCCTTAACCATTTTTTAGTAATTATCTACTATCAGTAGGATTAGCTGCAGGTCTCCTAGCTTTATTTTCTACTAGTTCTAAATGAATACAAGAACAGTCATCAGAAACCACCAGTTTATATAGAAATGAATTGGAAAAGTTGAGGGTAATGGAGGAAAGCATTAGCACTGAGTTTAAATTGGTTTTGGTGCATTTTAAAAAGAAACCAGTCACTTTTTATTTGAAGAATATTTGTATAAAATTAAGAAAAATAATTCGAGTAATAAAAATTATTTGTATTAAGATTTTTAGATTTTTGGTTTTTATCTCTCACATGTTTTGTACATTACCTTTTTATGACTCGGCCTATTTTCATAGAAACCTTTCTCACAATCAGCCTGAGAACTCTCTTTTGCTTTGTTTAAATTAGCTAATGTAATTTCTTGTCACTTTCCTGCAAAATATGAAAGATTTGGAAAATAGGAACAAGACAGAAAAGGTTGGTTGGTTGGTTAAATGTTGTTTTTTGTCACATCAGCAGATTCTTCAGCTATTCATGATGAACAATTTGGATTCGTCTCAACACAACTTTGTGCTTGAATGTTGGAGTGTTTATGATCTGCATTGTATGAGTCTGCACTTACAGTGGCCTTTATAGAGTGCTAGTGTACTCACCTGTAATGTTGTAGATAAATATGTCAGAGTCTGCTCAGTCCATAATACTTATTCCAAGCCAACCAGTAAAGGCCTTCAACAAGGATAGACATTTCTCGATGGTTAAGAAATTCGAAAATGTCAGTATCCAATTTTTGTTTGCACAATTTAGCACAAATCAAAAGATAAATAGAAGGTTGTATGTAAATAAGCATACGAAATCCAATTTGAAGTTAATACGTTTTCACACCTTTTTAAACTACTGATATTGGTTTACTGTTGTAATCTGTACATATTTACATAGACGTTTCGTCAATATAATGGCATTGAGTATAATTTGCAAGGTATTTCAAGTCTCTTAACCACTTCAAGTAGCATGAGTGGAGTAATGGTGTTTTACACCCCATTCAAGAATCTTTCACTTATTTTGAGGCGGTCAGTTCTGGGATGGTGGAAGAAACCGGAGTGTTCGAAGAAAACCACTGACCTTCAGCAAGCGAACTGACAAACTTTCTCACACTAGGATTTGTCCCGAGTGGGATTCGAACCCAGGTGGTGAGAGGCACTGTAGACCAAGGCCCCTTCAAGAAGCATGAATAAAATCTTATTTATGTTATTTTTTAAAAAGGTTTATATATTTGTAAGAAAACAAATAAACGGGAAAGATATATAGTTATCATATGAGTAACTACCAGCACATTGTAACAACAGAAATAGAAGAAGAGGCCTGTGGGGCTTAACGCTTGCCCAATGATGGGACCCAAATCGTTTGCAAAGTACAAGTGACATTAATACACTAATTACAGAAAGTATCCAAGTTTGTCCCAGTTTTGATACCACTGACAAGTACTTAATCAAAAAAAAAAAAAAATCAAGTCACTTTTCATTTATAAATAGCAAAAAAGTATATAGTAACTGAAGTACAGTGGATAATTTCCAGATAGTAACAATTTCAGTATACTTATTCATCTATGATCTTTACCTTTGAACCTAAGACCTTGAGTCATATATCAAAATGAAACAAAATTATACATGCCTGTACTGAAAGTTTAAAGTCTTTAAGATAACTATCAATTTTAATCTTATACAGCTATGACCTTTGATCCCATGAGCTTAAACAATATATCACGATGACATTTAAATATCTACAATATTTTAATATATATATACCTTGACAAAAAAGTTAATAGTTTTTCAGATAATTCAATCTTTTAACGTAGCTATGACCTTGACCTTTAGGCTTTTGACCTTGAATCATATAAAAATGATCGTACTGTTAATATCTACAATATTCTAATATACATGCCTAAACATAAAGTTTATAATTTTCAAAATTACAATATCAGTCTTCTTATCCAGCTGAGGTCTTGACTTTTGAACATATGACTTCGAACCATATACCAAAAAGATTGACACATCAATACCTACAATATTCTGATATACATACATATATATACAAAAAGATAATAGATTTCAAGCTAATGCACAATTTTAGTAATTATAAGCAAAAACATTCCCGACTGGTTCACCCGGTGCCTGGATAATGTGAATTGAGGGGGGAGGGGGAGTTGCAGGTGTTTGCAACCACTTTGAAACATTCAAGAGAGAGAGAGAGAGAGAAATGTGGTCAAAAGGTCACCAGAAATATTAAAAATTAATATTTTGCCAAGGGCTTGGACCCGCCACATCAGGTGCCTTTAGCTGCCCCAAGACCCCTAGTCGCTGGGGGATTGAGACTTCGGCGCTCACAATATCTCATGATAATTTTTAATCTCTCCTTTCATAATTTATTTATCATTACTTTGGTCACATTTCTGATAATAACAGTGTGCATCTATGTATTAGTATTACATTTTTCGGTCAGCAATTATAAGATGGCATAAATGGAAACATCTAATTACAAATCTGGAATGGCATGGCGCATACTATACGACTTTGTAACTCAGTAGCCATTTGCACAAGCGCCTACAAAAAACACGGGCGTTAAGATCCCTAACTGCAAAAATAGCTCTGAGTTACCCAATCGTGTTTGCTTCATTGTCAGTAAAACTTTCAACATTAATGATTTTATTTAGAACGTAAAACCCCGAATTGAATTAAAAGCCAAGTGGAGTTTATATAGATAATATTTCAAACTGTAGGGGTGGGGCCTAGAAATCTTTATGTACTGTTTTTCTCCAACAGCAAAGACGAAGTAACAGGGGGAACAAGAGCATTTAAAAGTTGTCGACCGGTTGGAAACTGAATTTAAAGACCAAGATGGTGCTAGAGACAGAAAGTTGCCGACAAAGTCTTCCTGGAAAACTAAGACAAGGTGGCAGCAGAGACATGAGTAAAAATCGCCGACCAAGAAGCAATCCAAAACAAGGACAAAGTGGCAGAAGAAACAGAAATTAAAGTTGTCGACAAAATTTTTACGGAAATAAAAAGCAATGCAGTAACAGAGAAAGGATTAAAAGTGGTGGACCGGGGTTAAAATCGCAGACCAGATAGAAACGGAGGACAAGACAAGTTAGCAGCAGAATTTGGAGTGAAAGTCGACTACCAAGTGCCGACGGAAAACAAAGGAACGGTTGCAGCAAAAGCAGAATAAAATTGGCCGAAAACAAACAAAAGAAGCAACAAAATTAGGAATGAAAGTCGACGAAAGGTTGAAACAGAAAACAAAGACAGGGTGATTGCAGAGACAGGCTAGAAGTCGCCAATCTGATGGACAGAGTGGCAACAGAGACAGAAGTGAAAGTCGCCTACCGGGCGGAAACAAAGAGCAAAGACAGGGTAGAAGTAAAGACAGATGTGAAAGACATCAACCAGGTGGAAACGAAAAATAGAGGTGACAACAGAGACAGAAATGGTAGTGGTCGACTAAAGGTAGAACCGGAGACAACAGACAAAACATCCCTCAATAACAGGAATACGTAAGACAACAACGTACAAATATCCCCAGTAACAGGGTAAAGGAGACCACGAGGTACAAAATTTCCCCCAATATCTGGAATAAGTTATACGACAGAGTACAAAATATCCTTCAATATACGGAGTAAGTAAGACAACAAGGTACTAAATATTCCTCTGTACAGTAATAAATATAACAAAAAACAAAATGTATCTCAAGCACAAGAGTAAGTATGCCAACAGGGTACAAATTATTTTTCTAGAACAGGTATAAGTATGACAACAAGGTACAAATATCTTACTCTTAATAACAATAAACAGTTTGACAACAAGGTACAATAATTCCTTTATAACGGTAATAAGTATGACAGCAGGGTTCAAATTATTTCTCTATAACAGGAATAAGTATGACAACAGTTTACACAATATCTCTCAAAAATCAGTATGACATCAGGGTACAAAATCTTCCTCTGTAACAGACATAAGTTCTTTTAAAACGGGAATAAGTATGACAACAAAGTACACAATATCCCTCAATAACAGAAACGACTATGACAACGGGGTACCAAATTTACCTTAATAGCAGGAATAAGTGTGACAACAAAGTACAAAATATCCACCGAAAACAGGAATATGTTAGTCATTAAGGTAAAAAATATCCCGCATCAAGTAAAATAACAGGCGATAAAAAGACAACATAGTACAAAATATCCCTCAATAACAGTAAAAAGCAAGGAGACAAAATATGTCTCAATAACAGTAAAAAGCAAGGAGACAAAATATGTCTCAGTAACAGTAAAGAGCAAGGAGACAAAATATGTCTCAATAACAGTAAAAAGCAAGAAGACAAAATATGTCTCAATAACAGTAAAAAGCAAGGAGACAAAATATGTCTCGATAACAGTAAAAAGCAAGGAGACAAAATTTCCCTCAATAATAGTAAAAAGCAAGGAGACAAAATATCCCTTAATAATAGTAAAAAGCAAGGAGACAAAATATCCCTTAATAATAGTAAATAGCAAGGAGACAAAATATGTCTCAGTAACAGTAAAAAGCAAGGAGACAAAATATGTCTCAGTAACAGTAAAAAGCAAGGAGACAAAATATGTCTCAATAACAGACGGACAACAAGGTACCTAATATGCCTTTATAAAGGAATAAGTTAGACAACAAGGAAGTTATAATCGCTCAATAACAGGGATAGGTTAGACAAAAGAATACAAAATTGAATCTTTAACAAGAATATGTATGGCAACAGGATACACAGTAATATCCCTGATTAACATGAAAATATGACAACAAGGTGTAAATTTTTTTTCAATAACAGGAATAAGTATGACAACAGGGTACAAAATATTCCTTTATAACAGTACCCTATTGTCATACTTATTACCGTTATTACGAGATATTTTGTACCCGGTTGTCATTCTTATTCCTGTTGTAGAGAATATTTTTTATCTAGTTTTCTTATTATTCCTTTTATTAAGGGATAAAGTGTACCCTGTTGCCATACTTATTCCTGACATAAACGACAACAGGGTACAAAATTCTGCTCTATAACAAATAAGAGTATGACAACAGGGTACACAGTATCTCTCAATAACATAAATATGACAACAGGGTTAAAAATGTTCCTCTGGCATGGAAAAAAGTATGACAACAGAGTACAAAATTGACTTTTGTAACAAGAATATGTGTGAGAACTGACTACAAAATATCCCTCAGGAATAAGTACATGGTACAAACTGTTCCTCTTTGACAGAAATTAGTAAGATAGGAGGGTACAAAATATTTCTCTACAACGGGAATAAGTAAGACAGCAAGGTACAAAATCTTCCTAGACAACAAGGTACAAAATCTTCCTCTATAAAAGAAATCAGTATGACAACATAGTACAAAATGTTCCTCGATAACAAGAATAAATATGACAACAGGGTACACAAATATCACCAATAATAGGATATAGTAAGACAGCAAGGTACACGAATATCACCAATAACAGGATATAGTAAGACAGCAAGGTACACAAATATCACCAATAACAGGATATAGTAAGACAGCAGGGTACACAAACATCACCAATAACAGGATATAGTAAGACAGCAAGGTACACAAATATCACCAATAACAGGATATAGTAAGACAGCAGGGTACACAAATATCACCAATAACAGGATATAGTAAGACAGCAAGGTACACAAATATCACCAATAACAGGATATAGTAAGACAGCAGGGTACACAAATATCACCAATAACAGGATATAGTAAGACAGCAAGGTACACAAATATCACCAATAACAGGATATAGTAAGACAGCAGGGTACACAAATATCACCAATAACAGGATATAGTAAGACAGCAAGGTACACGATATCCCTCAATTACAGTTATACAACAAAGTACAAAATATCCATTGATAAAATGAATACAAGTAACTTAAACAACAAGGTATAAATATACCCCAATAGCAGGAATAAATTTTGACGACAAGGTATAAATTACACCTCAGTAACATGAATAAGTATGAAAACGGTAGGCTACACAATATCTCTCAATAAACGGAATAAGTGAGACAACAGGGTACAAAATATCCCTTGAAAACAAGAATAAGTGAGACAACAGGGTACAAAATATCCCTTGAAAACAAGAATAAGTGAGACAACAGGGTACAAAATATCCCTTGAAAACAAGAATAAGTGAGACAACAGGGTACAAAATATCCCTTGAAAACAAGATTAAGTGAGACAACAGGGTACAAAATATCCCTTGAAAACAAGATTAAGTGAGACAACAGGGTACATAATATCCCTTGAAAACAAGATTAAGTGAGACAACAGGGTACAAAATATCCCTTGAAAACAAGAATAAGTGAGACAACAGGGTACAAAATATCCCTTGAAAACAACTCGGAATAAGTGAGACAACAGGGTACATAATATCCCTTGAAAACAAGAATCAGTGAGACAACAGGGTATAAAATATCCTTCAATAACATGAATAAATATGACAACAAAAAATTCTTTTATAACATGAATAAGTATGAAAAAAAGGGTACACGATATCTCTCAATAAACATAATAAGTGTGACAAAAAGGTACAAAATATTCCTTAATAAAAGGAATAAGTAAGACAACAGGGTACAAAATATCCTTCAATACGGGAATAAATATAACAACAATGTACAAAATACACATTTCTAGACGCAAATCGCTGTAATAATGCTGATGCGTCTCGTTAAACAAAAACCCGCTCACTTATTTTGATTTCAGCTTATATCAGGGGTGGCTCTGGCTCCTAAAAAACAGGTGCCAAAAAAATCGCCAGTTGTGGATTTTTGTCGCCAGTTTTTGGAAACTGGAGCCAGAAGATAAATTGATTCACCATCGGCCTCTGTTCAGTACCAGATTGTATTTAGCATTTTAATTGCAACTTGTTTGTAAAATGAAGAATAAAAACGCAATTAAATTTGTATTTATTTGTTTATTCACCATCCAATACATTTAGTTTTATTTAACACTACCTGACAGAATAAAATGCATGCACTGAAATTTTAAACAACCCCCATCAATCATTCAGGAAAAATGCAAAAACAGATGCATGCACAGGCTTCCAATGCTCCCCGTAAGAAATTAAAATCACGAATTATCTATCATTTAAAAGTCTTTTTTTTTTTTTTTTTTTTTTTTTTTTTTGGAAACGTTAACGGCAAAACCATGACTATTGTCACCTGAAAATATTAATCATGTGTGAAATTAAAATGGGAAAGCACTAAAATATTCTGAATTTACGCTTACTTTCCGAAAATAATCTAAATAATAATAACAATGATATTTGAATCGCCAAATGATGTTAAAAATACAGTAACGCATTTTTCTATATTTAGATCTAATATTACATCATGATACGACAGTTCTGATTGACTGCTAGTTTAACCTTACATACAACAACAAAAAAAAAAAAAAAACAATATTAACACCGAATACGTAAAAGATGGCATTAGTGAAAATTTTTACCATTTATATTTAAAAAATAAATCGTGATTTGCTGCAATAAATGCCGTTGACCCACATTCATTTAGTTAGTCCTTCACTCTGACCCGGATCTGACCTCACGATCATGAATAAAATTTGCATACGTTATTTTAATCGGTCTGGTTATTAAGAAGAAAAATTTATAACGCTTTCCCTTTTCAAGACATCACATCCAGTTGTAAACGAGATACAAATATCACAGTACATAAGTTTTGTTTTGTGATCGTACCCAAGCCATGAACGTCCAAATTTCCAAGTGTCCATAAATTTACGTGTACTAGGCGTTTTAGAAGTATGAACAACTTATTCCGGTTTTCCTTTTTTTCTGGTGTTTGTTGCATCTGCACATTTTCAATAACATTGCTATCAGAACCAAAACCGAAGGACGATAATTTTGCAATTTTAGATTGTTGGGTTGCGGTGAAGTCCAATTTACGTTTACCCATGATAACGGGTGAAAGATTTTTTTAAGTATTTGAAAACTCGTCATTTTGCTGTCCATTTTAAGTGTTGTCGGATCTTTGTGATTTTTACGTTTATTTTTCGAAAATTTTGCCGACATAGTTCACAGATTCTATATATACACCGCGCTTGGATACACAAGAGAACATTAGAGACACACGACCACTAACTATGTATATGGTCGTAAACTAATTAATTACAGTAACAAATTAAAAGTATAATTAACTCTTTCATACTACCTAATCACTTTAATTGCCGTCTTTAACACATCTTTCTACATGGCTTCCAAGTAAATCCTTTGTTAATACCTGTCGTCTGTATACACTGTATTTTTTCGACACGTGCCGATAAGACTCTTTTATTTGGGGACCACTGTGGGATAATTTTTGTAATCGCCAAAAAAATCGCCAGGCGCCGATTTTTATCGCCAAAAATCATAAAAAATCGCAATTTGCGACGTTGGCGACCGACAGCGCGACCATATAATATGATGTTATTATATATCGAAGTATGCATAAAGCTTAGTTTAAACAATATTTTATTCAATAACATGACATACAACATGCATAATAATTTACAATATAGAAGATCCTGGAACAAGAGTAAGTCTCTTATATTAACCAGTTTCCTTAACAATTGGTACAAAAATAATAATATGCATGACTGAGAAGAACGTATGATAATAAATAAATAAATAAATAAATAAATAAATAAATAAATAAATAAATAAATAAATAAAGCTTTGAATTGTATTGAAAAATTGTATTTATGGACTTCTGTAATTCCGATATAAAAACTACTTATTTATTTATTTGAATATCATTTATTTATTTAAAAAAATGAGATATCATAAATTCATGTTGGTTTATATTCTAAAAAGCCACTGTACATATAGTCAAAACGGTGGGTAAATTGCAACATTCGCGGTGCTATTACGGCATCGGTGCGATGCGACAAAGAAATAAATAGCGACCCGAAAAAAACTTTCTTTTAATATATAGTCCCATGGTTTCAATTATGTAAGTTATCATCGTATTGTGAATGTCTTTAAAACTGAAATAAATAAATAAATGAATAAATAAAATGAATAAATAAAAATTCCATTTTCAATAAATCTTTAGAAACTGATTATTATTTTAGCCGAAAATATTTTGAAGGCCGAGTATTGTGGTAAACCATTATAATTTGCATCCTGTATTTTTTGTGCAAGACTACCTTATCTCAACGGTATAAAAATCATGATCTAATCAATTTTTATTAAAATTAACGATCTAAATCAATAATTATATTCCAATCAATAAAAAAGAACAATTTGCACAAATATTCCAAAGATTTTAATTTATTTTTATTTTTTCAACTTATTTCTAAAACACGTTAATCTTTTTGTCATTTAATAGGCGTTTTCTTTTTTTAATAAAATTAATTTAAAAACTAATTAATAAGTGTATTACGTAATTACATATAACATGTCACATGCACCGAATGGGTGAAAACCAAATGTTTCTTTTTGGAGAAAGCTGATACATTTATTTTACTTTATCATATTACTTATTAACTAAATCAGAAATTATGGGATGTAAAAATTCAATCAATGACGTCACACTGCGCATGATCAATTTAGGTGCTCGTGTGACGCTGGGGGTAGGGACATTAGTTTACCCTAATGCACCCCTTGACCACAACGTGAAAAATACTGTCAATCAAAGGGCAATTTTTGGGATTTTTGAAGCAAAATAACTTTTTGACATTCTATAGAAACAATCGTTATGGCTAGTAGTGAAGTGACAGACGATAACGACGAAACTATGGAGCAAGAAGAGGAGGCCGAAGAAGGTATTTGCATTGTTTAATTTCGTAATTAGCCATCCAAATTTGTATAATGTTACAGGCGACATGTGTCCTTATTTCTCTAAATTGTTCACTATTACTCGCAAAAATCACTCTTTTATAAATATCACGTATCATTTTAGCTGTACTTTTTCAAGTTTACCGGCATTAGAAAGAAATTCACAGGTACCACGAGAGCGGAATCCCCATTTGCTACGTCTTTGTTCATTTGCATATATCTGACTGTAAATAGAGAAATAGTTCATTCAGAAGGGGGTTTTCCCGTTATTACCGATGTTTTTATATGCTGTAGATACCGTAAAAGGTGTAGATCAGTCAAAAAAATTATTTTGCTGTTTTTTAAAGTAAAATTTTTTTGATTGAAATTTGGTCACAATCGATAGGATAAATATCGGGATAAATATCAAAGAAGGAATCTTATTTGCGCATGCCCGGAAGTTAATTAATAAGGACAACGGCATAAATAAGAGATAATCTCAAATTTGCATGGAACCAGACTGCTAAGTGTCATCCTTATGACAGAGTTTATTGTTGTCGAAAAAAACTCGAAGTGTAAATAAAAGGTTATCGGCTTTCTGATGTTTGATATGTGTGATTTCTTATTACATAATTCCTAGTTTCACTTTGTCTAAAGCATGTGTAACAGGAGGGAGAAAAATGCAGGGTCGGACCGGGGATCGAACCCGGGACCTCCCGCACTATAGGCGAGTGCTCTACCACTGAGCTACCCAGACCGCTACATTCCTCCCCTGTTATTCTTGAGTTTCCCACGGTCCCGCATGTGGGAAATCTCACATAAGTCCACCCTCGGATCGACTTTATCATTGTCGATAACTTCCGAGGGCCACACTGGCCACCAAACTGTAACAGGAGGGAGAAAAATGCAGGGTCGGACCGGGGATCGAACCCGGGACCTCCCGCACTATAGGCGAGTGCTCTACCACTGAGCTACCCAGACCGCTACACATGTTAACCATGTGAGTGATGAAAATAGTAGGCCACTGTGTCTGTAGGCAGTCTGTCGATTCACAACTACCAACTTATCAAGTCATAAGAATCTAGGTTTTTCTGATGGAGTTTTCTTTTATCTTTCCTTTTTTTTTTTAATTGTATGATTTTAAAAATCAGTATATGCATCAATAAAAAAGATATAACAAATAATGTTACAACAATGTGTCCTAAAAATACAATGTATCTTTAGTGATCCCACGTAAAGATGGACATGACTATTGCTCTTATGATCTGAGACAAATATCTGAATAGGTTTTGAAAAAATGTTAAGTTAGGTTCTTAATTTTATTGCTATTTTAGGAATAATTTTCATATTTGCCAAAGGTACAAGCAGAGATTCTCTCTAAATGATCCATTATTACCTTACTTTTAATTATACATTAAATTAAATTTTTTATTTATTCACAAACTTGTATTAGACGATCATGAAGGTCTGATATACCCTTGTTAATTTTGTGTATTATTAGTGTCTATTACCCTAGTAATTCAATTAAAAATTTAGAAAAAGTATGTTAGACATATTTTACACTAAAACGTTTGTTAATGAAAAATTGCTAAACACGTCTGCAATATTGCAATGGAATATCTTTGCATGGAGTAAAATGTTGCTGCTTACTTGGAAAATTGCATTTTGATAGCAGTGTTTTCTCCAGGGTGCGTTTCTTGCGTTTTTGACGCGATTTTTTTATGAATGACGCAACTTGGTTTTGCTGTTGCGTTATTTTTGACGCAACAATTTTTGCATAGATTGAAATCGGCTATTGTAAGTTATAAAAGGTGACGGGACTGAAAACGAAAGTACTGAGCGGAAATTCCGTATTGTCGTACCACATGACTATCGTACCATATTAAAGGAAGCTAATTATTAATATAGGAACCTGTCTATATTCTTAATCTTTGAAAATGTACCATTTAACAAAATTTTCAGTCGTTTAAAATTTGAAATTTATTTAAAACTAAGGTTTGTTCCCTCATGCAAAGCATTCCTTAGCTGGATTTGGATTTATATAATTTTGAAACTTTTGATTCATTATTTTCAACTGTTTGGCTTATATTTTTTATGTATCAAACTTTTCGGTCTTAGTGTCACTGATGAGGAATGAATTTCCGAAATGTGCACATCTGGCACATCAAAATTTAACTGGTATTTGTATATTTTGAACGCTTAATTTATAAAGTCATTATAAGCGCTCTTTGCATCAGGCATAAAAGAAAAGTCGAAACAATCTCGTTTGACAACGTTTTAAAACATTAAACGACTTGTGTCAAAGTCATGCACGAAGCTCTGAACATGACCAGACGGCATCTGCAGAAACTTACTTGCCGACGACTCACAGTCAAAAAAAAACTTATGTAAATCGAGATCTTAATAAAATTTGGTTAAACAAATACCCTTTAATGATTTATGAAAATAATAAAAGCATATGTAAAACAGGCACATTGGAAGGGGTGGATAATAATAATGAATGATAATGGTCTGTTAACTTGGGTTGATGGTAGAAAATTCAGTAATTTTTGTTTTGGGATACTGTCGCGATTTTACTTTTTCAAATATTACAGATATAGGTAGCATTTGAAATAAAACATTTAAACTTAGACAAAGAGATTAATACAGATCCTCTAATTACAAACAAAATATTTCCTGTATTGTAAAATATCGAAAAAAAAATTTTATTCCAAAAATTTCATGACCCCTTCATTTTGAAAAATGATCCCCTCTTTTCATGTAAGGGGGTCATCAATGACCCCCTGTTTTAGTGAGCTGGAGAAAACACTGTGATAGCACCAGAAAAATGTAGGATCCTTTTGCAAATGTGATGCAATATGTTGCCAATGACATCAATTCCAGTGTAAACGTTATCATGTTAGCTGTGATTGATGACCAATATTGCAACATTTTCCTTTCTTTAGAAATGTTTTGTAGTGTTTGAGAATGTACTACAGGTATTTTCAGTTACATACTTATGACAAATAACACGTTTGTGAACAATAACAAAAACTATTTAGATTCATTTGTTTTTCTATGTAAATTTTTCATAATACAAAGACAGAGAGAAAAATTGAATACTTCTTTTTAAAATGCATTACAAGTATACCTTTAATGATTGTACTTAAAGGTTAAACATTACTGTGTTCTTGTATTAAGTGCCATTAAATGTAGATACTTGATATATGTATTAGGTAAATCTTAAATGCATTAAATTTTCAGGAGGTACATATTTTTCAACACCTGTCAATCGCTCACCATCTCCGCCTCCACCGGCAATGGAAATGGAACAGCGCATTGGTTCTTGTAAGTACTGGCTCCATGCTCTAGTCATTAGACCCAATGTATGCTTGGTTTGAGTTTCTTTTTTAATTGGCTCATATAGTCAGGTAGCATGCATGGCAGGTTAATGGGCTTAGGGAACCAGTACATCTGATTTAATAGACTTTGCTATTAGTGTATTTTATGTATTTGATTTATGCATTTTGTAGAAAATTTCAAGGGTCACATATATGCATATGCAATGTATATATATTTATAAACTATATTAAACATTGTGCAAGAAATTTGTGAGTATTTTAATATATTTATGATTTTTTTTATACATGTTGATAGTTGATAACTTAGTTTTCTGTTGCAATAAAAAGAGGAACTTCCATTTGTACCCTAGATTAAATGTTTTAATTTGAAAAAAAAACCCAACAAAACAGAAATAAACCATTTTGAACATTTGTTTGAAAAATAATTTTTGTTTTACTATGAGTTAAAAAAAAAAAACCTTCCAAGGGTCTTATGAAAGCTTTGCTCAGGTTGTACAAATAACCATTTCTGTAGGATGTATTGAAAAAAAAAAACCAGACTAAATAATAATTAATCTCTGTAAAAACCAATTATTCACAAAGGAAAATTGAGTTTTTTTCATTGCAAGCTTACATGTGTTGAGTTTAGAGGGTGACCTGTCCAACTTGGAAACAAGTTTATAACAATTTTTTTCAGGACATGCCTTTTAATTTTGCTTTCAAAATCAATCTGTATAAATCAAACATTTGTCTGATCTGGTAAAAAAAATTGGTGCAGGAGGTGTTTGGTATAGTAAGATTTTGTTTTATTTTTAATTTTTTTTTTTTTTTTTTTTTGCTCGTGAGTTACATTTTATTTTGTTGCTTGCATTTTGAATTTTACAGGGCCAGAATATCCAAGACTGATGATCACTAGATAATTCTTTAAGCCAACATTTATTATTACCTAATATAAGTGTAAAAGACAGTCACATGCTGTCTGCTATGGCAAAACAATCTCATTCACTAAGTATTTGTCTAGGCCATATTTTATTTTCCTTTTGTCAGTCGGATGGATGTAAAAAGATGCTGTTCCATGACAGATAGATTTTAAAAAGTTGCGAAACTGTTACTAATATTGCCAACAATTGATTACTGGGTCCTTAGTCTTTTCAGTACATTTTGGAGTATCAGACAAGAATATTTCTGAAGGTTAACACACCATCTGAAGTTCAGTCACATAGGTGGGGGGACTTCCCCTTTAAATAAATTGGATTTTTTAGTCATCAATGATACAATTCTTTGCTTTCTGAGTTGACAGTGAAAAGTTTGAAAAGTAAGAGGCTTGATTTGTATTGATTTTAAGCTGATTGTTAGCTTTAAGATAAAATAGTTGACAAACATAGATTTTCTAATACTATTTATTAGTTTTGTCACATACAGGCTCTGTTGATGCCACTGAATCCATTCATTAAAAAGACACACATTCAAGAAAAAGGGAAAAAACAACTCTGTTATCATGAAATATGGCTTGGAGCTTCTGCTTTTAATCAGTTCACAAGCATACCTGTAAATTAAATGTACTTGTTTCACAAGCATGCCTGCAAATTTAATGTTCTCAGTTCACAGGCATACCTGCAAATTAAATGTTCTTAGTTCACAGGTATACATGCTGAAGAAAAACACATATTGATTTACATTTAATATATGATTTATAATATTGGCTTAGCTGAAAAAAAATTTAACTGCACTGACATAAGATCAACAGGCCTATGTAAAATGCTTTGGTAATTTGGTTAATTGAGCTTTGATTCAGTATGTGGAAGGTTGTGAGTTTAACTCTGACTATGAAAAAAAGTATTGACTGATCTTTTGCCAATCACTACATTTAAAGTAAGTTTACAAGTTCATGAGATAAGACCTTTAAAAAATGATATCTGTTGACATGGTAGGACTTGCATACTAAAGAACCCTTACAGCATGTTCAACTGAAGCTTCCGGTAGTATGTCTAGTTATAAGTGTCATTTACATTGTAACATACACATATCAAACAATATCTCAATTTGCCATGAAGTTCTTGTCTTGAAAACTTACAGTAGAGATTCGTGGTGATCAAAATTGGTTATAAAATCTACTATTGATATTACTGATTGAGTGGCCAAGGCGTCAATGGTAAAAATTGGATAGCATAACATTATTTGTTTTCAGCACAGAAGAAAGTTCTGTTTTATTTTTACTATTTTGCATGTTTACTGGTGATGTCTTATTGAAATAACATTTGAGTTGTACGATCAACTTACTAGTATATGTATTATAACTTTTTTTATAAAGTTAATTATCAGGTTTGCTCTTCAGTTGATCAGTCAGTGTTATATGTAAATACTAGTATATCATTGTGTTTAAATTGGCTTTGTGAAAAGTTGAACTAATGTTCAAAATTTTTTTTTTATCTTGGGGTATAAAAGAAAAACTTGCCAATTTTTTTTACTAGTGATAAAACACCAAAGTGGTAAATCATAATACTGGTAATATGCTATTTAAATATTTGTCATATTAAAGAAGACCCATTCCTATTTTATATGTTAGATTTTGAGTATATAGCAAGTTATGTGCATGCTATGTGTGTGCTTTCAGATGTTATTTTTGATACCAAAGCTTTTATAGAGCAATTCATAAATTTAGTTACTGTTTTTTTTTTTTTCACATTTTAGAGTTTGTAATCTTTTCTTAAGTTAAGCAAGCATAGCTGATATTTTATTCTCGTTATTTTACTAGTAGTACTGTATTCAGTGTATTGTAACTATGAATTAATGATTGACAAGCAACAATTCATTGCTTTTTGCAAAATTGTTTTAACATAGGTTAAGTACTGGTTATTTTTGTTTCATTTTTATGAAAAAATCTTCTTGGTGACATCGTATATATTTTGTAGTGTCAATACGTTCTTAAATTGTGTTCATTATTACCCGAGAGCAACAAATTGTGTTAAAAATGAAAATGAAATTCATTACAAGGAAATTTTTACAACCATGATTTTGGAATCTAGAAATAATAACCGTATCATAATTTAGCATGTTTGATAAAGGTTGGTGTAAACAACAAAGTTATGACATGTATGCATATGTCTTTGTGCCATTTAGTCAGTGTCATTTATTTGGATAAAAAGCCTGTTTTGGTGTATTTTTGATTGCATGCAACCTCAGTTTTATTTGAATTTTTTCCACTCATGTGTCATATATGATGTGATTTTAAGTAAAAAAAAAAAAAGACATTTAGAAGCTAGTAATCTCTCTCTCTCACTCTGTCATACAGTCATATTCCTGATGTACTGTAAGCACAAACAGTCAACATTTAAGCTACTGATAAGTTATTTGTTGTACAAATTTAAAAGTTTGTTTTCCAGTTTTTGATGGATTAAATGTGCAGATGAATTTAGCAATTGGAGTTGTTTTGAAAATATAAATATGTATTTTTAGTGTTTGGGTTAAATATGCAAATGCATATACTGGTACATGTATACTAACAGTGTAATTTTGTAAAACTCATATTGAAAATACAGTAAAATAAAACTTTATGTTATCAAATAGTCCATACTGTATTTGTATGATCTTCTAAATCAAAGTATTGTTTTAATTATACATGTGTATAAACATATTTTTTCATCTATTTTAATTTTTAATCAGTTGCAAGTCTTGGGGATTCAGAAAAAACAGAAAAGAAGCGAAAGAAAAGGAAATTAAAAGATGCAGATGATGTAGAAGAAAAGAAAAAGAAACAAAAGAAAAAGAAGAAAAAACATGGCATAGATTATTTAACGGTAGTTAACTTTATATGCTTTATTACAAACTGATATGTATATACAAAACTGTTTTTTTTTTCCTTGACTGTCTTTAAAAATATGAAGAGTTTAACTATTTATAAATAACTGCAAGTCTTTAAAGTCAAAAATAGTTTCATGACCCAGACATGGATAAAGTTGGGTCAGTTGAAAAGTTTGAAGTCTCTGTAGGACTTATTGACAAACATACAGTAATTGACCCTATCATGAATAAATATATTTTTTGTTAGATCATCTAGACTTATATGCATACATACATAAAAATCTTATTAAGAATCTTGAATGGTTGATAAAGTAAACCAGTGTATACTTCAGTCATCTTTTATTACATATTTAAAACATTGCTTTTTTGGTCCTCAAGATATGGTCCCTGTTTAAATATATAAATCACAAATTTATGAGTCAATTTTCAAGAATAAGGGGGGGGGGGGGGGGTAAATAAGACAAAGTTACTAATATAATTTTTTTTTTCAATATTTAAAGTGGGAATAAGTTGTCACTAAAATTATATTAACAGTTATGGAATAAAATTGTTTTGTCAAGTTGCCTTAAAATGAAAAGGAGAGTGCTGTTTATTAATGATAGAAATAATTTGATATTTTTTTTTTTTTTGTATTTTAGGATAGTTCATTTAACACAGAGTCAGAACATGAATCATTAACTACACCAAAGAGGAAAAAACAAAAGGGAGGTGGTGGTGGAGATAAGGTAGGATATTTTGATCAGTCTAAAGAAATGGAATAAAGACATTATGCAGCAAACAGGAATCTTATATCATGAAGGGCAGATGTGAGATTGTTGGATGTAGTATCATAAGGATAGATAGTTTAGGAAATTTGTTTGCCAGAGAAAACCATTTAACAACTCAAGTTGACAAGGAAAATGACAGACTTTCTTGCTTTCTAGGCTTCAAACCTAGGCAGTAATGAAGCACTTTATCTTGTCAGCTACCATGTTATACCATTTAGTCACCGTGACTCCTGTTAGAAAAGAAAGAGCTTTTGTCCTGACAAGACACTTTAGGTCATCATTGGTATCTATGAACTAGTAGAGACCCCACTCTTGGTTCATTACAGATTGGTCTTGGATTATGAATCGATCAGTTTTTTTAACTGGATGATAAAAAGATCATCAGATAAAAAATAAAGTGATATTAAACCATACTTGCACATTTTAGTCTGTCTTTCTCAGCTAAAAGATGGGTATATTAACCTGTTCAAAGCTAAACATTGAAGTTTTACTGTAAGTCAGTGGTCCATTGATTTCGTTGGCCTATGATTATTACCTGATGTAAAACAAAGGAAGATACGATAAAGTTTCATAAAAGAAAAAAGACCAGAAAAAGAATAAAAAACTGAAAGTGATCTAATAAAAGTCCATTTTTACTATCATTGTGAGTAAGATATGCTAAGTTGAATCTTGTTATTTATGTTACAGGAATTCAAAAGTCCTTCAGACAAAATAGCTAATGATCTTGGAATTAGTAATGTTGAAATAGAATATGAAGAAGAAGACTTTACTACATTAACTAATTACAAACTGTTTAGACAGCATGTTCAGCCATTGTTGGCAAATGCCAATCCAAAGGTTCCACAAGCTAAACTTGTAACATTGATTGCTTCCAAATGGAAAGAATTCGCTTCTTTAGTGGCTGCTAGAAATAAAAGGAGGGACAGTGGAAGTGGACTCCAGTCTCCTCCCAGTGCTAAGAAAGATGATGATAAAATTGAGGATGGTACAAAAGAGGATGAAGAAGACGGAGAAGATGGAGAAGCAGAGGAACCCTCTATAAAGGAAAATGGTAAAGAGAGAAAATATAGAACTTTTATTGTCATTCACCTCTTCCATTTTTTATTTGTTAATTTAAATGGACATTAGGTGTAAAAAATATAAATTTATAAAAGCAGTAAAAGGGAGAAATTTATGGTACTTTTCTTATGTATGGGCAGCAGTGTTTAGTTTTTGGTAATCTTTATCAGCAAGAAAAGGCAAATGTTGGATGTAATTATGGATAAATTTTGTTTGGTTTGTGGATGTAAGTTTTGTTATTACATGTGCAACAACAACAACAACAAAATTAAATAAATAAAAATTAAATAAATTGTCTAACGTTAAAATGCCATTCTATGTCTGAAATAGATTTCAGAGGGGGGAAGAAGGAAGGTCTTAAAAAAATCAACATGAATTTTATAAAAGTTCTGGTTTGATCTAAAATGTTTTACTTACAGGTGATGAGGATACAGAACCTATGGATGATGCTCCAGTAGAGAAAAAACGCAGAAAGAAAATGAAGAAAACAGTAGCACCACTCAAAATAAAAATTAAGAAAAAGAAAGGGAAGAAGAAGCAAAGTTCTGTAAGTAATTAAAGTTATAAAAAATGTTTTTAAATATCACTTGACTAGATGAATAATTACTTTAAAGTCTGTGTGGCATTTGTTATAATGTATTTAATGGCCTTGCTTTTTTTACACATACTTGTACTGCATGGTTTAAAATATATATTTGGATGTTGAGTTTATCAAGATAAAATGTAGAAGAGCTTTTGTCACGCTCTTTATGTAAATGTTTCTATTTTGTATTAAAGGTTTTTGATGGACATTTTGTGATTTTGTGGATAAAATTTTCTGTTGTTTTTGATAGTCAATCTGAGTTTTTTGGATTAAGTTTTTAATATTTTTGATTGTGATTTTTTTTAAAAAGCTATTTAAAAAGTTTTAATCAACAATTGTAAATTTTTATTGATTTAGTTTTCTGGTTGAAAATATTAACATGCGAGATTTTGTATTGTTTGTATTTGTTAATAGTATCAATGTTTCTTATAAATATATCTCTTCTCATCTGTAGGAAGAAGAGGGTGGTGGATTTAACACAAGTGATGAAGAATTTGAAAGACAACTTGAGGAAGCATCTTTGTTGGAAGCTGAAGCTAAGGCTGAAGAAACTAAGACAAAGAAAGGAGGAAGAGGCAAAAAACGAGGCAGAGGTGGACGTAAAAAGACAAAACTGACCAATAAATTCCCAGATGACCCAGATGCGGAAGGTTACGAGGTATTTATTTTATATAGTCAATGTTTATCATATTATATATTCTAAACAATTCTGATATTGTGATCTTTGTTTTGTTTGGGTCACTGGAAGTTATACACTTAATATTCAGGAAAAGAACATTGTCATTGGCAACAACACCAACAAGATCATCTTAAGAATAGTTTATTAAACACTGTTTAAAGTTGCCATAATAACAGGGAATTCTTGGCTATTTTGTAGTATATGACATTTGGTGAAAGAAATGTCAAATCACAGTGTTTTTATCTTGTGTAAAAAAGGTCTGGTTGTAGATTATGGGTCTAATTAGCAGAAGAGCTGAGCTTTGTAATAAGTTGTCCAGATCTATTTTACTGATAGTTCCAGTGTTTCTTTAAACAGTTATTTCTTGTTACTTATTCCTTAAAAGTTACAGTAACCAGTGCAGGTTGATGATATCTTTTATATATTTACATCTGTTTTGTAGACTGATCACCAGGATTATTGTGAGGTTTGTCAGCAAGGTGGAGAGATTATTCTATGTGATACATGTCCAAGAGCATATCACTTGGTTTGTTTAGATCCAGAGTTAGAAGAGGCACCAGAAGGGAAATGGAGCTGTCCACATTGTGTTAGTAGTCAAATATATATATAGTCTTTTAAAAAAATAGAGCTGCTCACATTGTGTAATTACTACAGTGAAATACAAAACAGAAATGGAGCTGTCCATGTTGTAGAGATTCTTATGTTGAAATACTTTCAATCAGAATGTACAAACATTTGTAATAATAAATGAAAGATCTTTGATTATCTGATGTACATGTATGTGTTTATATGTTTCTTACAAGATTAAGACTTTGTAAATTCTGTAAGAATTATATTATATTTTAAGGTTGGGGAAGGTATCAAAGAACAGGAAGAAGATGAACATATGGAATTCTGTCGAGTATGTAAAGACGGTGGAGAACTTCTCTGTTGTGACAGCTGTCCTTCAGCTTACCATGTTCACTGTATCAACCCACCTTTAAAAATAATACCTGATGGCGACTGGCACTGTCCACGCTGTGCTGTTAGTATTGCAGAAATATCTTTTTTTTTTCTTTTTTTTTTTCAATAACTGTAATAACTTTTTATCTTGCATGTCTGTTCAGACAAGTGGTATTCAATTCTACATTGAATTTTGACTTCTGATTTATATCTAGACCACCCAAGAGTTTTTTGTTTATACTAACATCCTTGAAATTCAAAATTCAGTGAATAAATGTCCTTTTAATACCTTCCAAAACTAAAACAAAGTTTTTAATAAAACATTATTGAAAAATAGAAAAATAATAATGCTTGTCTTGGTTATTTTTGAAAACACTAATTTTACTTTTGATGAATTTGTGTGGATTTTTAGTCTGTTTTAAATGTACATGTATGTGTTAAATTAATCTTATAGGCTGAGCCACTTAAAGGAAGAGTAGCCAAAATTTTAACTTGGAGATGGACAGAGCCAGTAAAACAAGAAGAAAAGATGGAGGAACTAGACCACACCCACCCACATCTCCCTCCTGCCCATAGGGTAAGTAAATGAGACCTCTAAGTTAGATTACTACATTATAGTCTTTACTTCATCTATTTACATTTATCTCTTGTGTACTGTGGAAGATATAAAGACCACTCTCTTCAAAGATGCTGTTTAGAATAAATACTATATTGGGAAAATTTCTTGTCAATTCACCTTTGTGACTGTTATTTTAAAGTATTCACATACTTTTATTTTTGCATAATGTGAAGATAGTGCAAATGCAATTGAAATATATCGAAAAAATTTGCATAACTTGTTTTTGCAACTTATTACTCTTGCAAATTAACACAAAAATAAAACACATGCAGTAAATTTCTTATTGTAACAGTAGGTGGAGAACAATTGTCTTTATTATTATTGTTTACCTAGGTTGCTCTTCATGTTTATATCAATTATTGCATTTAAATTAGAAATTATTTGAAGCAGTGAAGAGCAGTTAATAAATAGCTGCAAGTTGAATCATATAAGCAGCTTTTTTCACTATTTTTATTAACTACATGTCATTTTATCAATCTCAAGGATTGACTTAAACTCATTATAATATTATGTTATGTGTTTGTGCATGTTTTATAATTAAAAAGTTGAATGATGAAATTTTTATCATCTACACATAATTCAACCTGTGATGTATGTCCTTAGATATTTATCTTCCACGGAAAAGTTTTAAAGTCGGATATGATATTTGTCTTCCATCTGCAGTAAACTATTAAGTCAAATCATGATGAACATGTTTGTCAGAATATTTATGTGCTGTGTGTTATAAAATGTTGAATTTTGTTTTGTCTTTGTTGTTACAGAATCACAAACCAACTCGTGAATTCTTTGTAAAATGGAAGGATTTGTCATATTGGCACTGTAGCTGGATCAGTGAACTTCAGGTATTTAAATTTTCATACTTTTTTGTCAATGTATACATGCGAGACTTTTTTTTGAATTATATACTTGAAATCACTTCAGAAGTTCAGTCATGTATTCATGTAAACATTGTTTTCAAAAATTAAAAAAAATTTTAGTTTAGACTTTTTAATTAACCTTAACAAGTGATTGTATTGATATGCATTAAGCTATTTCAACAGACTTTGACAATGTTTGTAGTTTCAAATCCAAGATTTATTAGCTTAGGCTAATTTTCCAAAATAAAATTTATAAATTACCTATTAATAATATTATTTTAAATGAACTATATTGCTATGTTCTTGACTTTATTGAAAAAATGTTGTTGTTTTTTTTTTTTTGAAACATTAAAAGCTTGATGTGTACCATCCTGCAATGTATAGACATTACATACGTAAGAATGACATGGACGAACCACCACCGTTAGAAGATGGAAGCAGTTACGGTGGTTCAGATAAAGTCCGCAAGAAGGCTGAAGCTAGAGCCAGTGATGAAGAAAATCTAGAAGAAAAGTTTTATAAATATGGTGTACGTCCAGAATGGTTACAGATAAACAGAATTATTAATCACAGGTGAAATTAATATCATTTATTTAAGAATACATATACTTAAATCTTGTGACCCACCATGCTTTCCTTTTGCTGATGTGGCTGATTGGTCTAAAGTGGGCACTTATATATCTCAATGCCTCTCACTGCCTAGCTTTGATTCCCCTCAGGCAGATCCTAGTGTGAGAAAGTTTGTCAGTTGTCAGTTTGCTTGCCAAATGTTCATGGTTTTCTCTGGACAATTCAGATTTCTACCATCCCAGAACAGGCCTTCTTGATATATATGAAAGAATGTTGATTGTGGCATGAAATGCCGATAATTCAATCCATCCAATCCTGTGCTGAAGTTGCTTTTACTTCCAATGATGTGGCAAGAAAAAGTGGCTACAATGCTAAAAAACATCAAAGATGCTAGTACAACTTACCACACTTAGTAAACAACGCACACCAATTCACACATGCACACAATTAGTTTGACATGGAATGGGAAGTGTTGGTGTACTTATATAGTATTGAAAGAAATATTTAACAGTATTTTTGATTATGATATTTTGTTAACATCTGACCAAAATACTTTTTTATTTCCAACAGATATGCTAGAGACAAGTTGATGTATTTGGTAAAATGGTGTGATCTACCTTATGATTTTGCTACATGGGAATCTGAAGACAGCAGTATTCCAGAGTTCAAAAAATTTGTGGATGATTATGAATGTTTAAGGTAAGATAAGAATTGCTTCAACTGCTATTTTGTGTTGAGATGGTTCTTAGTCCACTTGTACCAGGTTTACAGAAGTCTAAGCACCTGCATAAAACATGTACTCTACATAAGTTTTTTTTATGGATTAGATGTACTTAAAAACATTTTTAGTTCATCTGATGGTAGTAGTCACTTGACAAACACTAAATTGAGACTTTAGGTCATTTATGACATACATGTACACATGTCAGTTCTCTTCTTGTTCAATTTATTTTTTCTAAATTATGCTCATTTGCTTTGAATTTTGATGTCATGAGTGTGGCATATGTTTAGAATTTTAATGCTTTTGTAGCATCAAAATAAAAAACAAAAAGAGTATGTGGCATTAGTCTTGGTGACATACATGTATATTTTACAAAATAGCAGTCATCATAATTCTGTATTTAGCTTTTCTGTATGAAGTTGTAACAAGGAATAGGAGTTTATAACATATCCTTGGTATAATCATAATAAAAAAACATGAACATTATTCTTTAAAAATTAAAAGTTGTACCGTAAATCCCCGCGTATAAGACGGGTTATTTTACCTTAAAATTTATTTTTTGAGAAGGGGGGTCGTCTTATAAGACGGTAAACAACTGAGGGGTTGAAATTCTTGAGAAAATGTCCACACACGATCGTAATGTCCGCCATCTTTGTTTTTGTATATTGCAGTTTCATAATGGTTGATATATTTTACAGATTCATAACATACAAGAAACACGAATCACATGCTTTGAAATTTTTGTAGTTGTGTATATTTAATGATCTTTTAATAAAATAAGGTTATAATAAATGATTAAAATAAGAAATAAAAAGAAATCATCAAGGTTTCGTTAAGTACAGTAATCAAGGAGGCGGGAAATATTCTGTACAATATTTTATTCTTTTTGTTTACTTTTAAGTAACAATCTAGAAATTACATAAACCACACTTTGTCTGCTTCACACGTAAAAGGCAATATGTTTTAAGTATCAGGGTTCCTGTCTTCAACAGCTGATTGATAATCTAATAAACAATAACGAAATTTTTAAAATGTAGTTTATTAAATTTATTTAAAAACAGAACAGATATACGTCTTCATGATTACTGATGATGAGATGTTCTGGCATCTGATTTTATTTTTTACGTTTTCTGATTTATTCAAAATTAAACTAGAATCAAACGGCGAAGCAATTAATTTCACAAGTACGGTATTAAAAATAAAAAATATAAACAATAGGCGAAAATTGATGGAAAGTTTATGATCCGTTCGGTAGCGTCAAATACCGGTACCAGTATGACATTGTCTGAAAATCATGGTCGTCTTATAGGTGCAGTATTGCCTGACATCATAAAAAATGACGGGAAAATCCCACCCCGTCTTATAGGCGAAGTAGTCTTATATCCGGGGATTTACGGTAATTCATAATTGCATTGTTCTAGTAAATCTGATTTCTATTTACCTGTTACATGTAATTCTTTTGGCCACTGTTGAATACTTGGTCTTTTATTTACTGTTGATTTTCAGACAAGTCATGTGTGGTGCTAGTGAAAAGAAGAAAAAGAAGAAGAAGAGAGAAAGTAAAGAAGTTGAAAGTATGGTTAATTCTAAAACACCACCAGCATTCCCAACAGCAGATGTAAGTTCATTAAACTAAATACACACAAAATCTTTTTACATAAAGCCAAAAAAATATAGGCATTGTAGAATTTAATAATATGGACTAAAAAATGGATAGAAAATTTTTATAGTGAAAAGGTCTTCTTTTATGATGAAGAATCTTAAATTTCATGACACATAGCTTACACATATTGTTCAAACTATGCAATATAGAATGTAAGTCCATATAAAGTAGATTTAATTGTTTTATTGTGAATTTTTTGTCTCTTAAAAAGAAACTATTCTTAAAATGGACATTAAATAATGTATGGGTGTTAGGTGTCCAAAGTTAATATGAGAAAGAGATTTTGACTTTGATAAAATAACCAGATTTCTTAACAGAAACCTTTCAAATTTCTTTACATTTTGCAGTAAAGTTTTGTCTTTGGAAATTATATTATTATTTATCTGTTTTATAGCTACGTAAGAAATTTGATAAACAACCATCATATATTGATGACACTGGAGGAACTCTGCATCCCTATCAACTTGAAGGACTTAACTGGCTGCGATATTCATGGGCCAACAATACCGACACTATTCTTGCAGATGAAATGGGTCTAGGAAAAACTATCCAAACCATTGTGTTCCTGTATTCATTATATAAAGAAGTGAGACTATGTTGTGTTGATTGTAGATAATCACATGTGTTTACCCTGCAATTAAACATTAATGCCTGACAATATATTTTAATTGTCAGATGAACATACATATATTTTTTACTGATTTAATTAATAGATATGTTAATAATTTGTCAGTCAATTTGCATGTACATAAACATACATGTTACATGAAAATGCATTTTAAAAAAATGAAATATCTTCTCAAAACTTAAGTAATTGTAATGCCATCACTGGGATTTTTAAAATTTTGAAGAAAATACAAAATTTAGGATTTCTTTTTAATTTTGACTTTCCTGTTGCAGAATAAGATGTTATAAATTTTTTCTACAATGTTGATAATAGATAAAATAATTCAATCTAAAATTCATCATTAATAATGTGAAAATGATATGCCTACGAAAAAAGAATGTTTATAGTATTTCTTATTATATATAATGTTCCTTTTTAAAAGTTTTTAGTGAAGTATTTGTATTTCTTTACTTTAATATTTGTATCTTTTGCTCTCTGACAGGGACATTCCAAAGGACCATTTTTAGTGAGTGCTCCACTCTCAACAATTATTAATTGGGAAAGAGAATTTGAATTTTGGGCACCAGATCTTTATGTTGTGACTTATGTTGGTGATAAGGACTGTCGATCTGTGATCAGGTAAACACATTTGTCTTTTTTTCAGTGGTTTATAACTGAACAAATTGTGTTCAAGTTCTTTTATTATCACAATGTACATGTACGATAAAAGAAAGATAGTTTTTATCAAACTATTATTTTAGTTCACTAAGCTGAAAGACCATTAGAGATGATACTTAATTAACCTTTTGTATATTTAACACAAAACTTTTCATCTAGAACTATTTACAGTAGGTTTGATGAAACTTGAGAAGTATACATGTATTATCAGGACTTTTTATGTCTTAAGGCAGTATTGTTATTTCCCTTGATAAAGATAAAACTTACATGTTAAGTAATTGTTTCTCAAACATTTAACTTTTATAATGCTACTTTATTATAGGCAGGTTTGGCATTTTTGCTTGCCTTTGCAAACTTCAGAAAATCAGAATAGCTTATGTCATCCCACATCATTAGTGGAGAGACATGATCTAATGTCATTTTTTGAGTGTGTAATTGTCAAAGTAGCTAGACAAGTTACATTATTCTCCTGTGAGCTATTGTTACCAAAGAAACAATATTAAGAGATTGAGAATAACAGCTTTTTTCGGTTTTTGTAAAATTTTATACCATTATTTAAATTATGGACTTGGTTTTGTATTTCAGAGAACATGAGTTTTCATTTGATGAGAATGCTATAAGGGGAGGAGCTAAAGCATGTAAGATGAAACAAGATTGTCCAGTAAAATTCCATGTATTGTTGACTTCATATGAATTGGTCAGTATAGATAGTGCTACTCTTGGCTCTGTTGATTGGGCAGTTCTGGTGGTTGATGAGGCACATCGTTTGAAAAACAACCAATCAAAGGTAAGAAATAGATTTAAAAATGCATTTGACTTGTTAAAAAAAATTATTGCAGTGAAACTTACATGTATGTCATGGTTATATACATGTGTATTAAGTAATTATGTACAAAGGATGATTGACTGTCAAAATTTTAGACCTCGTCCTAGTTTTGAATAGGGTACACATATTAAATCAATAAATCTTATTCCTAAATACAGTGCATTATTTTTGATAAATATTTATTTTGAAAAAATCTTTGATATTTTTTAACTTTACTATCATTGTATTGACAAAATGAATATAAAATTGGATATTATAACAGAAAAAGTGAAATGATACATAGTTATTTTTCTCGTTTTTATTTCAGTTTTTCAGAGTATTAAGTTCTTACAAAATTGGATACAAGTTACTGCTGACTGGAACACCACTTCAGAACAATTTGGAAGAACTCTTCCATTTGTTAAACTTCATGAGTCCAGAAAACTTTGGGTAAATAAGATTTGTTAAATTTATATCAGTCTATCAATCTTGGGATATTTTTTGCATTTATGATGGCACAGTTTTGTCAAGAATATTCTACTTACATCAAGATTTTACCAGCTTTTACTTCACTTACATTAAATTTCCACCAGCTTTAGGTAAATTTGCATAATTCATACCTATGGCAATATGTAGTGGTATCTTTTTTTCTTCCATGCCTACCATCATTCCTTAGGACACTGGTTGTTAAGGTCTTCTTCAAAAGTGCAGTTGTTTGCTGAAAGGAGCATTTTGAGATGTTTCATTTCGGTTCTCTTTACTTAATTTTGATGCAAGTTTTTAGCTTTCCTGCATGAAGTACAGTAATTAAATTGTCACTTAAAATTTGCATACATTTTAAATATAGTGCAAGTTAAAACAGCTACTACAGACTTTGAGTATGTTTACTTATCTTTAATCCTGATATTTTATCTATTTGCATTTGTAGACAACAACAGGCTTTATGTATGCTGTACTTAATTTTTATGTGTATGTGGTATATATTTTAGGGATATGAGTATATTTTTGGACGAATTTGCTGATATTTCCAAAGAGGAGCAGGTTAAACGTTTACATGATATGCTTGGACCCCACTTACTTCGCCGTCTAAAAGCTGATGTACTTAAAGGAATTCCATCAAAGAGTGAATTTATTGTCAGAGTAGAGTTAAGTACCATGCAAAAGTAAGTTTAATGAAAAAAAATTGATATTATTTTGAATACTTTCCATTTATAATATAACTTAATGAATTACACACTTGAAAGAAAAATTTATTCACCAGTGCTGGTTTGTTCAAGACTTTCTTAGCTTAACAGAATAGTAAGTGAAAATTTAAAATGTTATTAAAATTAAATATATTCTTTATGGTTTTGAATTGATTTGTTTTTGTTTGATAATAATTATAATTGTTTGTATTTACATTTGAACTGAATTTTAAATAATATTATAGGATTACTGTATTTATAGGATTTTATGTTATATATTCATCATGTAAACAGCAGTTTGTTTTTCTCTTTTTCTGTCTGATTTCTATCATAATAATTTCTAGTCCTTGATATTAGTATTTTAATAACTTCTAGGCATTATGAGATAATAATTTTTCTATGAATATATTTTCAAATAGAGCAAGAGTGTAGCTGTTTGCTTGTAAAATCTTTAACAAACATGTTTATTGTATGTTTACAGGAAATATTACAAGTACATTTTAACAAGGAATTTTGAAGCTTTGAATGCTAGGGGAGGTAATCAAGTATCATTACTGAACATAATGATGGATTTAAAGAAGTGTTGTAATCACCCATATCTCTTCCCAACTGCAGCTAATGTAAGTATAACATGTATATGTGGTGCTAAAACTGCATTAAGTTTTCCAAAGAAAAAAAATAAAACGGTGCTAATCTAATAAATGATGTTCCTAATGAACAATGTTACATTTGGTTCAATGATAAAAGCTCGAATAAATACAGAAATTACAGTATTTACCAAGCGAGATGCAGCATTTGGGATCTAATATTAGAACATGGTAACGTCATCAAAACCCGGGTCATTTAAACACAACTTTCAAAATGTTGAAATACGATAAATTAAACACAGAACTTCTTAAATTTGTCATTTGTGACTTAGTAAGGGATACATAACACCATTTCAAATACATCTGGATATTAATGAAGGACAATTAATGCAATCTGTCATGTTTCACTTTCGATTCTAAGCTTTTCCCTACATCCGTGCGCATGCTCCAAGCTCATAATTACCATCGTAGAACACTGACCAACCGGTCAGAGGATTCCGTTTATTTACAGCTAAAAGAAGTGAAATTTTAGAAAATGAATGTCATGGATCGTGGTTAGAAGATATCTACTTTTAAAAAAATATATTTTTTGAAAATCAAAAAAAATTCAGAAATTTGGTAACTTAATGCAGCTTTAATTGGAATGATGTTTTACAACTCAGTCAAGATTATTTCACCTATGTGTAATACACACATACAAAACAAAGAGCTTTTAAAGCATGTTCTTAGAAATTTCTCTATTCTTTAAATGTGTGTATCCTGATTAAGTTGGAAATACCTTAATAAAGTAGCCTCTCTTAGTAATTAGGAAATTTAATTAGAAGAAAAATTTGCAGCGTACTATTGCAAGGGCCTTAACAACCATGATTTACTAGACTTTTACAGACTTTCTGAAAATGCACGACAGTTGTTAATCTTTTTGTTCTCAGATTAGCTCATTAAACATTTTCTTCAGCTACATATGAGAGAAAAATGATCAAAATGATTCAACAACTTGTACAAAAGTATAATAGCCTCTCCCTCTGAAAGCTTGTTTTGTATTTGTATTGTAATGTTAATTGATATTTTTGTTTTACAGGAAGCACCAAAAATGGCCAATGGAGCCTTTGAAGGCAATGCATTAATAAAGGCTTGTGGTAAACTGGAACTTTTATCTAAAATCCTCAGAAAATTAAAAACTCAGGGTCACCGAGTTTTAATATTTTCACAGGTATGTAGTAAATTTAATTTAAACATTAATAAAAAGAAAATAAATCAAATTTAATTTAAAAAAATGTTTTTTTTTATGAAATTAGATATTTTTAAAAAGCTCTTGTCACAATAACACTGTGAAAATAAAGACATGCTTAATTAAGAGAAAAGATGTAAAGTTTAAGTTTTCATCTACAAATAAGATTTGAATACTACATTTATTCATTGTTTTAGTTTATTTAATGTTTGTTCTTTTCACTTGACTTGAAAAATTGTTAACATTCTGGGTCGAGGTATAGTGGGGAGAGAAAGATAGATAGACAGATAGAGAGAGAGAGAAGAGGTGGTGGTCCGTTATTGAGATAATTTTTCATATTCTGTTGTTATACTTCAGTTATTTTAGTAATTGTATATGATATAAACAAATCTATAATATATTGTTGTGTTTGGCAGTTAAAGTTTTATGCTTTATTTATAGATGACAAAAGTGCTAGATATATTAGAAGATTTCTTGGAACATGAACAATATAAATACGAGAGAATAGATGGTGGCATTACTGGTTCATTAAGACAAGATGCTATTGATAGATTTAATGGTAAGTTTTACAGTAGACCTTTTTGTAACCAAAACTTGTTAGTCAGAATTCAAAGGAAAAGATTTTTATTGGCTATGTAAGAACCATTAGATATTCAGTTTGATTTTGATGTTCTACTGTTAGCTTTTGTTTAAGAAAGTAATTATGAAAATAAAATTGGTTGATTGAATCCCATTTTTGTATGGGATTAGCAATGATTTAAATCTGTTTATCTCAAGAATTAATCTTCATACATATAAATTGTTAATTTAAATTCCTAGTAGTAATACAAAACAGATATATATAATTATATTTTCATTTGCCTTGTGAAATTCCCATAGCTGCAAGCTTGAGAGCTGTTGTAATTATTACTGACAATGAATGCCAAAAAATTTTGTCACTCCGTGTATGAATACATATAAAATGCAATACACAATCCGGAACTACATTATCGTAGGTAAACAAACATGACTGTCACGTCACATTTGTTTACATTTGAGACAAGACTGAAAAACACATTTACGAGATATTACAAAGTAAAATCAAAGAAATTAATAAAATAATATTTTAATAACATATATAGGCAACTGGCTGATATTCACCGTAATATTGACATTGTGAGAGACAGAGTGGTGTTTTTGATGGCCTGTTGAAAGAACAGACAACAACAGATCAGTCAAAACCATCAAACCACAAAAAAATTTTGAACAATCGGATCTTTAAAAAATTCTTCCTACCTTGACAAAGCTGCTATATACCCTATTATTTTGAGACAATGTGTAATGGTACAACTTGTCAATCAAGTTTGTGTCTCACGGGATGTAAATTTCAAGTGATGTAAATTTCAAATGGAATTAGATTCACGCATGTATGCCACACCCAGTGAAAATTGTCCGTTTCACATGCTATGTTTGTTGATCGGAAAAACTGAAAAATCATCTACATGCTTTTAATCAATTTACAAGACAATAGCAACTCCTCAAAAGTACAATACATTGTTTAAGTACTACACGACTCCTTGCTAACCTTAAAACGGCAATTTTCTAAACTTTGAGAGATATTTGCACCAAACCAGGCGTAAAGAATAAGTATACTTCTCACTGCTTTGCAGTCTACATTTGAATGATACTGAGTATGAAGCTCGGCACATTATTTAAGAGTGAATCTCAACCTAACAATGTCGATATTTCAGAAAAAATCTCTCGGTAAATCCCTGTCTACTAACATATCACAGATTCGAAACCCACATGTTTGGCCATTGAAAATTATCCTCAGCTACAGTACCTCCCTTCCCGTTTCAGATTCACAAATTTCACTTCCAACATTTAGCCAGCAATATTTTACTCCAAACTTCTTTGCAAATTGAAATGGGGCCACACAGGTGCACCTGATTTTCGACTGAAATATAGTCCACAAATAACAACACATTTATCGTTGATATTCAATTTTTATACATATTATTTATATCCAATATTCTAAAAAAAATTCATTATGTTAATGAAAAATCGAGAAAATACCATCAAAATACCTGATAACACTATAATTTTTCAAACCAAAACTCCCTGTTGTTACCCCACATTAAAAATATTGCGGATGAATAATGTGTCGTTCTCGGTCTTAAATTCAGCTGTTGCGTCTATTGGACTCCCCCGATGTGCATGTGTTATAGATGGGAATTTTTTTCTTAAAATAAATGAATAATTTTTTTAAAAAAATATTAAACGAAAATATAACAATTGAACTGTTTTAAAATGGTATTCATTGTCAGTATGAAGGCAACAACTTTGCAAGCAAACTTGTCATAACGCGCTAACGCGCGTTATTCCGTTTGCTTGCAAAGTTGTTTCCTTCATACTGACAATGAATACCATTTTAAAACAGTTCAATTGTTAAATAAAATTGTTTATTTATTTATTGTAATGTTTTGTTTTTCAGCTCCTGGTGCACCCCAGTTTTGTTTCTTACTTTCTACAAGAGCTGGTGGATTGGGTATTAATCTGGCCACAGCTGATACAGTTATTATATATGACTCTGACTGGAATCCACATAATGACATTCAGGTAAATATTGCCTTGCCAGCATATTAATACATGTATTTAAGTGCACCAGTTGTATACTCAAGTTAATGTTCAGTGTTTCATAAATCCAAATTAACCATAAACAATTACATCAAAAGTACCATCTCAGTTTGATTGAAAGTTTACCAGAGTACTGACCTGGCCTTCAAATCATAAAAGTTACTACCACCAAAATTGCTCATTTAGACATTAAAAAATGGTAAATATTTGATTTTTTACAATACTATATATTGTTGTCTTTTAGATAGTTTGATGTTTTTTTTGACAGGCTTTCAGTAGAGCTCACAGAATAGGTCAGTCTAACAGGGTGATGATATATCGATTTGTAACCAGATCAACAGTGGAGGAGAGAATTACACAAGTTGCCAAAAAGAAGATGATGTTAACCCATCTTGTTGTCAGGCCTGGACTGGGCAACAAAGGTGCTAACATGACCAAGCAAGAAATGGATGACATCTTAAAATTTGGAACAGAAGATTTGTTTGTGGATGAACAAAGTAAGATTGAAATTTTGATGTTTACCAATACACAAACATTGTACATGCTTGTACATATATAAGCTTAAAAATTTGAATCAAAGTCCTATACCAATACAGTTTGACCTGTCTTGTATCTAACTTATATGGGCCCCAAACCAGTACAGCTTGTATGTCACCTTATCAAATTTCTTGTGTACTTATAACATTTAAACATGCCGTATTTGCCAGTTTTACTGGGCAACTCATATACATGTACAGATTTGGATACATTTTGCTGTATTTGTTCATTAAATCTCTCTACTGTGTATCCAATCAAATATAAGCTTATTTATGCATCTGTATCCAATCAAATACAAGCTTATATATGCAACTACATTTATATACTGTTTTATCTTGTGCTGTAAAATGTTTGATCAATATGGTAAATACTGTAGATCTGAAAATATTGTGTCAAATAATTTTTGTGAGGATGGCCCTTTCAGGATATTTGCCTACTTTTAATTATTTGTAGGATGATAGTCCATGCAAATATAAGTGAAATATATTAAAATAAAATATTTGCCATAGTTTAATTTCACCTTTTATTACTCTTGTTGTAACAGATGTGAAAATTTCCTGATTTACAGTTACTAACTTGTAGATAATGCTCCATATCTAAAATGACCCTCCATTTATCCATGTTAATTTTATGTTTTTTAAGACACCCCATTAAAATGTTTAGCATCTTAACTACATAAGTTTTAAAGTTATTCGTTGGTTAAAGTTGAACTTAGATTAATTCGATTCTTTTCTATAACAGCAACCGCAGAAAGTGATGAGCACAGAATTGTTTATGATGACGGTGCAATTGAGAAGTTGCTAGATCGTACACAAGAAGGACAGGAAGAAAAGGAGATGGCCATGAATGAATATCTGAGTTCATTTAAAGTGGCTAGTTATTCCATTAAAGAAGGTGAAGAGGTAAGATGCAAGGAATTCATTCTCAATATTTTGAAGAAACATCACTGTCCCAAATGTACATGTATTTCTCTGGGTAATCTTTTGAGAATTGTCCACTAGATATCAACAATCTTTATGGGGTTGGTTTGGAGGAGAGTAAAACACTATTCTAACCAATTGTCATCAAAATAACAGATGACTTCAAACATTTCAAACTTGAAGTTTTGAATTTAAAATAAATAAAAAAATAAATAAAATAAATGAATAGAAAATAAAATGAATAAATAAATAAACGTGTAATGCAGGTTTGACTTTATAATAATTCACGTGCATTTATTAAATGTTAATAGGAAGAGCCAGAGACTGAAGTTCTTAAACAAGAAGCTGAACATGCTGACCCTGCCTACTGGGAAAAATTACTGCGACATCATTATGAGCAACAACAGGAAGATATGGCTCGAACACTTGGTAAAGGAAAGCGTGTCCGTAAACAAGTCAACTATAATGATGCCATGACAGGACATGATGAACAATGGAAGGACCAGATTTCTGATTTCGATGATTCAGACTTTAGCGGTCATTCCGGTGAGATGTTTGTTTCCAATATTGTAGACATTGTAGATGACGTAGCAATCTGTCTTCCTAAATGTCACATCCATTGTGGTGAATATTAACCAGATATCAGGAAATCAACTAACATGTGACATAACTCATCCCATTCTCTGGCTTAAGTGGGGAAAAAAAAAGATTGGACTTAAGTATATATGTTTGATTTTTTTCGCTGTGAATGACATTAATTTTTCATTGAAGTTACCAGATTTCCGAAGTGCATTTAACAGGATAGACTAATGAGTCCTTATTTCTTGCATGACTCTACCACCCTTCTTTCAGATTAGAGCTTTGAAGTTGGGAGAATCTCTCTTTAGTTTTGAGTTTAAATCTTGAAAAGAAAATTTGAACCAAAAGGTCTGCCTTTAATTTTTGAAATTTGGCATGAAAACAAATAAAAGCACTACTTAGCTTGTTAATTTATGCGTGTATTAAGTATTGAACACTTAATTTAAGTATGACAATGTTCAGAGGTAAACAGATATTAAATAGGCATTATGATTGTAATGTTCCAAGGAATTGTGACCTTTATAAAAAATACCAAAAGAATAATAAAAAAGATGATTATGTATGTTAGTGAAAATTAATGAAAACTAATTTTTTTTAACTTTTCGAGTGTACTTTTAAAGCAATATCAAGTACATCATGTACTGCTTTTCAGTGTGCAAATATTTAATTATATTGATAGTAGTAATGACGAGAAAAATAGCAACTTGATCATTGTTTTTATGTGTACATATTTTATGTTCCAGAAGAAATGCATGTTTTAGCCATCAAATGTATATTTCTATCAGTTGAAACATTCCTTTATTCTTTTTTATCTCTGTTCTCAGCTCTTTCATTTTCATATGATTGTAAGCTTCACTAGCCAAGGATTTGCTGTTTGTATTGCAAGTATGGGTATCTCACCAATCAAACATTGTTTTGGTCACATGTCAGTAATGTGACCTTAACTATTCAGTCGATTGGTTGCCAGAGACTTTATACTTGTGATATAAATGGTAAATCCTTGGCTAGCGAAAATCAAAGGGCTTTGTCTTTACTTTGTAGATAACAATGCAGATGATGACGATTTTGACGAAAGCAAAGAAGGAATGAACTGTAAGTTGATTAAAATTTGAATTTTATTTCATACAAGTCATGTAGTTTTAAAAACAATAACATAAGTTTGTATCTGCATTGTCAGATCTGTGTTAGTTTTCTGTGCATATACCAATTTATAGATGTTTAAAACTCTACATGAAAATTGAATATATTGCCTGTTTATCCAAGTTTATTTTTCCTAACCTTCAGCTATTGAGAAAGAAATTTAAATTTAAATAAATCTTACTTGAGTGCTCTATATATAGAGATATATAGTATTTGTGTATGTAAGTAAACATTGTTTGTTATATCCGTTTTTAGTGAGCAGAAGAAGCAAGAGATTTATGAATGAGAAAGATAGACCACTTCCACCATTGTTAGCTAGAGTTAACGGACAGATTGAGGTAAATGTTCAATACATGTGTATGTACAGGTAACTTAGTTTTTAGGTTGCTGTATATATTCTGCAGTTCTCATTAGCAATCCTTACCAATTTTGGATCAGGAGATGAAAATGTTTCCAGTAGTTTTGAGTTTGAAATAAAAGTTTAATGTTGTTAATGTTAAATGATAAAGTATTTTGAAGCATTTCACATGGTGTTTGATCAAGGCAAATATTCTTCTGGTCAGTATGTTTGTATTTCAAATTCATGTCTGTCAGGTTGATATTAATCAGGAATCATATTGAATAATGAAGAAGCACAGCATTTTATTGTTTGACCTCTGTAGTTTGATAATCGAAACGGAGGTCTCAAATGTGCACTAATAAATCACAGTGCCTCTTACTGCCTAGGTTTGAATCCTGCTAGGGCATATCCCAGGGTGAGAAATTTTGTTGGTTCATTTGCTGTAGGTCGGTGGTTTTCTCAAGGCACTCTGGTTTCCCCCACTATCCCAGAACTAACCACCTTTGTATAAATGAAAGAATCTTGACTGTGGCTTAAAACACCATTAATCCAATCGTAATTATGAAGTCAATCCAGGTAAAGGCAGACCTTATATTGTACAGTATGGTATTGTAGTATTAAAAACCCTGCAGTATTTAGGGGACATGGACTAAATTGTGTCCTGTCTTTAAAGGCACTGCAGAACATAAATTTTACATGTAGTAATTTGTTTTCTTTCAAACAAATGTTTCTATGTGTATCATCCTGCATCAACACAGACTGGACAGAGATTTGTCTTTTCTTACCAACATGCTGGACATTCTTAGTTTCTTTGAATTATTTCTTTTAATCCAATTTTATGGCTAGAGAGAAATAGTTTTATTCTCTGTGACATATGGTAAAACCCAATAATTAAAATATGAACACAAAGCAGTTTATTACTACTTTTATATATAGAACAATTTGATGTTTTATAGATAAATAAATAAAAAAAATGTTTCTACACAGTTTTCTGGCTTTAAAACATGAGAAAGAATTAAAATGAAAGTTTGTGATTTTAACTCTCATTTACATAAAGAATAAATTAAAATTTTAAAATCTTCAGATGTTATGACATAAAAATGTGTCGAAGATTTATTACTTGAATTTATTCTAGTTGTTATGAGAAACTATAATATAACTCCCCAAAAATAAATGGATAAATATTAAATTTAAATTCTTTGACAGTCTTAATAGTTGTATCTACACACATTTTTTAGGTACTTGGATTCAATGCAAGACAAAGGAAAGCTTTCCTAAATGCTGTTATGAGATATGGAATGCCACCACAAGATGCTTTTAATTCACAGTGGTAAGATGATAATACTAATACTTACAATGGGGATTATTTCGGGAGTGAATACAATCCAGTCTTTTTATTGTCCAGTGTGTCTTATCAAATACTTCTACTTCTAATTACTTGTTAGTTTTGTTTGTTTAGGCTTAATACAGTAAAAAGTTAATTAAGATAATTATCCCAAGAACCTACATCTAATTCTCAAAATAATTCAAGTTCAAAGTTCAAAATATTTTATTTAAGTGTCATATATAAAAGCTACAATATACTACTAAAAATAACTACTACATAATTGCTATATATAAAAGCTTTTACATTCAGCCTAAAAGACTTATAAGACACATCAAACATCACTTATACTATTAAAACACATCATTAAAAAAAGAAAATGTTTTACAATCTGTTTAAAAAGTAACTTCTTCTATTACTCATATTTAAAATACATTTTGCTAAAAAAGGTTGAATATTTATATTATTCATTAAAACAATAAATTTATCTTCCTCAAGTCATTAAAATCTGTATAAAAAGTATTCATTTTACTGTACAACTCGTATCTAAAATCCTCATAAAAGTTACAACTCATTAAAAAATGTCTTTCATCTTCTAAAACACCTATATTACAAAATTTACAATGTCTTTCTAAAAAAGGCGTAGGAGGCTCTGTATATCTCCCCGTTTCCACAGCTAATTTTAACGAACCATTTCTAAAATTTGCTAAAACTCTACGGTGGTCTCTAAAATGTACACGTTTGACATATTCACTTGTTGTTAAAAATTGTTTGTAACACCTATATGTTCTTAACTTATTACCATTTAAAAGACCTGTGTCATTCCATAATGACTCATGCCACTCATTAAAATCTACTTCACATAAAACTTCTTTCACTTGTGCTAATTTATGTTTACTTGAAAAACCTGAGTTTAAAATATCACACAAATTGTACTCATCGATAAAAGCTTTAACTCTATGTTCCCAACTTCTAAAAATATTCCTATTTAAAAAACTATTATGAACCTTTTTTTGAAATCTTGTAAAATCACAATCATTTAAACGACACCAATACCGTAAAACTTCTAACATTTGTTTTGATTTACAAGAGTTCCATCCCATATCCCCTCTAGTTGCTATATTTGATGCATTTCTATATGTGCCCAAAAAATAACGACAGGCTTTATTTTGAACCACTTGTACTTCACGATATGAGTTTAACCCCCATATAGCTGAACCATAAAACAATACTGGTTCTACTAACGACTCATATAGTTTTGTATAAACATCATAGTGCATACCTCCACAATTAATGAACTTTGTGTACAAAGCAGATAATGCTCTACTAGCAGATTTACAAACTTCTCTCACATGAAACTTTAAGTCTAGATGCTCATGAAACCAAAAACCTAGATATTTATACATAGTTGTAAAATCAATGTTTATACTACCACATTTAAAAACAAAATCTGAGTTCAGTATTGACGTATTTCTAAAGTGAATAACTTTAGTTTTTTCACCATTTATAGATAATCTCCATCGTGTACACCAGTTATTAACACAATCAAGCATCATTTGTAAGTTGTTTTCACAAGGAGCAATTAGAGCTATATCGTCAGCATATAATAGAACTGACACCATATCATTATCAACTTGCACACCACACTCTAAGTTGTTAATTTCTTCTACTAAGTCATTAATAAAAACGGAAAAAAGAGTTGGTGAAATTTTACAGCCCTGTTTTACACCACTATCAACTGGAAAAAACTCAGTATGATGCCTGTTAACACGTACAGTACATTGCATATTAAAATACAGTGACTTAACAGCATGTAAAAATTTATCTGATACACCAATATTTCTAAGCTTAAACCACAAGCAATCCCTGTTTACACTGTCGAACGCTTTTCTAATATCAATAAAACTTACAAAAGTAGAATACTTAGTCAACTTTCTATTGTTAACAATATTATATAATGAATAAATGTGATCAAGGCAACTTCTTTGCTTTCTAAAACCATTTTGTTCATTTGCTAAAATATCATTACTTTCCAACCATTGAACAAGTCTATAGTTTAAAATATCGGCATATACCTTACATGGGATTGATATAAGTGAAATGCCTCTGTAACTCAGTGGATCTGTAAGATCTTTGCCATCATTTTTAGGAATAGGAATTATTATACTTTTGCACCATTCTACTGGGATTTCACCATGTTCAAAACAAAAATTACATATCTGATGTAATAAATTAACACGTATTGCATTATTTAAAACCTCACTGGGAATATTATCTATACCAGCTGATTTCTTGTGCTTAAGACGCCCAATAGCACTGGATACTTCAAGTCTAGTAATAGGTCCATTTAACTGTAAATTATCAACATTAACCTGAGAAAAATCTGAGCTTAACTGGTCATGTATATCATTTAAAAATGCATCATCAAAATTTCCAGAACCAATAGTATTATTATACAAATTACTATAGTCATTTTTCCACTTATTTAAAACAAAGTTTATATCACTACTTACAAGACCATCCCCTTGAATTATTTCCTCAGGAATTTTGAGATTGTCCCTGTCATTAGATATGCCAGTTTTTCCAATTTTCTTCCAGAAATCACGTGAGTTGTTTTGATTTGCTAGTCTATACAGTTTTTCCTGCTGCATTAATTGGTGACTTCTCTTTGCTTTGCGTAATAGTTTGTCAAACACACGTTGTTTACTGCAAAATTCCTGTTTAAGTCGATTCCTTTCGGACGTTGACCCAGAATGTTTTAACCAATTTTGTTCACTAATACACTTTTGTTTCCAAGACTGCTGAAGTTCCTTGTTCCAGTACTCCTTTTTCATTGATTTATTTCGTTTAATCCCTTGATCTGTTGCACATAATTTAAAACATGGAAATTTATTATCCATTTCTCGTTGAATTAACTCCTTAAACGATTCAAACGCTGAATTCACATCATTTCTTTCTGATAACTGGTTTTCTATTTTCGATATTGTATTAAGCAATTCCGATACTTGTTCCGGATCCTTTAGAAAATCTTCTGGAATATTAGACACATTATACTTTTTAACATTTTCAAACTTATTTTTCACACTTTCACTTTGAACACTATATGCACTATAATTTAATTTAACACACAGCTCCAGAACTGAATGATCCGGGTAGGAGTTCAAATTTTGGAAGTTTAACTTGTTCTTTATATCCGTGACGAGGTGAACATTGAAATCCTGAACATCACCAAAATCTTCATGTGGAATAATAATATAGTCAACGACTGCTTTCCCTCGATGAGAAACGGAAGTAAAATTTTGTTGTCCTTTTCTGCCGTTAACAATACTGAAATTGCTGTCGACTAAAAAGTCAATTAACAGTTTCCCGTTGTGGTTGTGTATTTCATCTATAATATCTCTTGGCATAATGCTATCGACGCCTTCGATAAAATCCGAATTAAGTCCTATTCTTGAATTAAAATCTCCTGCTATTATAATTTTCCCCTTTCTTTGATATGAATATACTTGTTCCAAAAGCGTTGTATAGAACAGTTCCGGATCGACCTGACTTTTTGTATAGTCCGGTGGAAGATAACAAACACACAGGCAATACGAAATATCACTTCCATCTGTGATATGAAACCACATAATATCCTCCTTTGAGTCATCTAACACTTCCACAGTAAAGTTATTGAATAGGCTCTCTTTAAAAAAAAAATAATTCATCAGATATATATGAAAATGAACTTGTTCTCTATAAACTAGATGTAACAAAAAACTAAATTTAGTTCCAGTACTAAAAACCTACATTAAAAAACTAAAAAAAAAAAAAAGATCATACATAGACACAGTAATATTGTGCATCATTTTGTCTTTGTACTATTGATTTTTTGTCTATAGTAATGTTTGAATCAACATGTTATTTAATCTCACTGATGTTTGTTCTTTATTTTATTTCCTGCTGTAGGCTTGTAAGAGATTTGAAGCAGAAATCTGAAAAAGTGTTCAAAGCCTATGTATCTCTATTCATGCGACATTTATGTGAGCCAGGGGCAGATAATGCAGAGACATTTGCTGATGGTGTACCCAGAGAGGGATTGTCAAGACAACATGTACTTACACGTATAGGAATTATGTCTCTTGTGAGGAAAAAGGTAAGATTCCAATGAGTTTGATTTAAGAATAAAATTCAAGTTTTTTATTATGATAATGTCTCTTAAGAATTCTTTTGTTTAGAGGTAAAATAATAACTTCTGTAAAATGTTAACATCGAGGTTTTTTTTCCCCTCTTGTGATTTGTAATTAATATGACCTACTTATTTGTACTGCTTTAAAGCAGAAGTTGAACTATATTGAGAGAAGAGTTCTTGAAAGATAGATGACAAGTTTTATGTTTTAATATACAATGTATATAAATCTATAATAAAAGGTAATATGACATTATAGGTATTGGAAAGTCATAGCTGTGACTCAATGAAAGAGCTAAAAATTTTAAAATGAATTATAAGTTGTATTTCGAGTATATTGTGATCACCAGTGAATTGATTATACCATAGTGAATGGATTGATTAAAGATAGAATTTGAAATTTCGAAAATATTGATCAAGTTAAAATAAGTTCGAGTCTTTTTCATAATTTGCTATAAAGATAGAATGGAAAATTTTAAAAATATTGATCAAGTTAAAATAAGTTTGAGTATTTCTATAATTTGCCATAAAGATTGAATGTGACATAAAACATGAATTGTTCCTAGATAGTAAAAAAAGCCAAATTGAAATGTAAACAATTTTTTGTCTTAAGGTTCAAGAGTTTGAAGATATTAATGGCTCACACAGTATGCCATATATAACAGCGACTAATGCAATGGAAAATCAGAAAAAAGATAAGTCTGGTAAATCAACTCCAACAGATTCTGTTACTGCGAATGGAGTTAAAGAAGAAGAGAAGAAAGGGGATACTAAGGAAGAAAGTAAAGAAGAGGCAAGTGAAGAAAAGAAGGACATAAAGAAGGAAGAGACATCAACGGAAAAAGAGGGAGAGAATGAATCAGCCAAAACAGAGGAGAAGGATGTAAAGAAAGAAGTGAAAGAAGAACCTGAGGAAAAGATGGAAGTAGATGCAGCAGCTAAAGATGTTAAATCTGAGGTGTGAATAATGGATGTTTACTTTTATCTGCAAGAGTTTTTGAAAATTTAGATATTAGAAATTATAAAATTTCAGTGTTTATGCAGTAATACTATAAATTCGTGGTAAAAGTCTCATTCAGATTTTACCACACCCCACCCCCACAACCCCCCCCCCCCCCAATATTAACAGAACAATTTATTATATGGTTATGCTGAAAATGTGCTTAAAAACTTTTTGACTTTGTACAAGATTGTGTCAAATGCTAGTTATAAGACGTTTTATTTTGAGTGTTAATATAACAACTAATGTTTTGTGTCTTTCACTAGTTTGTTCTGAACTAGTATGATGGACTATGGATATTGACATGGTTTGTCATTGAACTAGAAATTTACAAATTGCTGTAGATGTGCACTCATTATATAAAGTTAATTTTTTGGAGATGAGTAACACAATTTTACTTTGAGAAAATTGCTGATGCTACCGACAAACCTTAATTGTTTCAAGTAAAAAGATAAAAATAAAAACGGTCTATTTTTATTGTAATTATATAGGGAGAAGACAAAGAAGGGAAAGCTGAAAAATCTGAAGAAAAATCAGAAGAAAAAGAGAAAGAACCAGAAGAGAAGGAAGTCAAGAAAGAAGAATCTATGGAAGTTGATGAGGACAAAAAAGACATCAAAGAAGAAGTAAAAGAGGAAAAAGAAGATGCTGAAAAAACAGAAAATAAAGATGAGAAAATGGAAGAGGATAAAAAGCCAGCAGAGGAAACCGAAAAGAAAAGTGAGGAAGAGGATAAAAAAGAGGAAAAAGAATCAAAAGATGAAAAAGAGACAGAGAAAGATGAAGAAAAGGATAAAACTAAAGAAGCTGTTACAGAAAAGAAAGATGGTAGGATATATCATTTGTTTATTTTCATTTCCTACAGGCTGAAAAAGTAATATGTCATCAAGTTTGTGTGAATTGTAATCATCTATCAGAAATGGCTACTGTCATACACAGCAATGTTGGTGTCCGTTGTTACAGACTTTTTGATTTACTAGATTTACTATAAGGCTTGATTTCTTTTGACAGCTTTTTAGTTTAAAATTGTAATGGTTTGTGTTGCTATTTTGCTTGTCTTTTAACAAGAAATACTTTAGAACACAAGTTTCCAGTATAAAAACTATTTATCAGAACTGGTTAAAACTTGATGGAAAGAACCATCAGTGACATAGGAAAATGTGCATATTAATATTTTTTAACAAATGTTCAGATCAAAGAAATATATCAAATGATGGGGATACTACAGTGAAACTTGTGAAAACCGGACCGGCTCTGTTCCTTGAAAAAAATCCGGTTTTCACAGGATACGGTTTGTTAAGGTTATTCGCTAGAGTTCACTGCCTTTGATAATAAGTAGCAGATCCATTTGTTATCTCTCTTTGGGATGTGTAGACCAGGGGTCCAGAAACGGTCATTTTGCCGGACATGTCCGACAAAAAATATTTTTGTCCGATGTGAAATGTAGCTTGTCGGACATTTTTAGTTTAAAATAGAATTCAGTTAATCGGACACGTAAATAAATATGTTTATCGGTCATTATTTTACTCGAGTATTCTTTGCTATCACCTGTCAATCATTTTCAATAAACACTACAGATCTAATAATTAGGCTTTTGTTTATTAATCAGTTAAAATCCATGGTCTCAATCTGTTCCTTTTGTTACATCGTCCGAATCATCATTACTTTTGTTGATAAGTTGTTTATTAAGTAATCACATCGCTTGACAGACAGAAGCCATAAACACCTGTTAACTGAAGGTCATGGTCGTCGGACTATTTCAAAGAGGTTCCATGCGGGATGTTAAATAATATTAATAATACACGCGCATAGTACGGTCTTGGCAAACTGTTTAGTTATAAACAAATAATTTTTAAAAAGTCTAAATAAAATCAAAGAGGTCTCAAAATGAGGTTCAGTAAAGTTCTTGTAACTTCGGGAAAACGGAAATGCGCGATTGTCAATAAACAAAGATGGCCGTCAAACCATGTGTCCTCAACGGCGACAGTTCAAAATCAACACATAAGTCTGACCATATATATTTAAATAACGTGTTAGTTAAACCCTTTTTAAAATATACTATATTGATATCAAAAATCTTCTTAAAATATTAAAATACACAGTCAGTAATAAGTTTTTTTTTTTTTTTTGCTTTTCACTGCATCGGCATCATTGGTGCAGTCGCTTTGAAAAAATGTCCGCCACCTCGGTCAAAGTTTTCCTGAGCCCTGGTGTAGACATGGTAACACATGTACATGTGGCTTATTGGAAACAATAAACTTAAAATACAACGTAAAGTGATAATCTAAAATTTTTTGGGTAGGTTGCTTGTATTTTAATGTTTTATTTATCTCAAATAAACTATCATGAAATGATAGACGGGTGGGATCAGACATCATCATTATGATGTATAATTGTCTCATTGAGATAATAAACTTGAAATACAATGTATATCATAAAGTTATTATGGTAAGTAATGTGTATTTTAAGTTGTTTTTATTTCGATGCAAACATATCGTCAAAAATGCAGGTGCTCTGCAGGAGGATGTAGGTCAATGTAACTAAGACTCAGCCAAAACATTAAATTGCTTGAATTTACTGACATGGCACATAATTGATGTTTGGTTTATGTCGATTAATGATAACAACTGCCATTCCATTGTTAAGAAACTTGTTTTCCTTATTTTTCCATCATCTGACTGCGTAGAATGTTTTATCTATACAAAGAGCATTTCAGTTGTTCGATTGAGAGCCGAATAATTTCAGGATTCAAGGTCATCTTAACTGCGACTATTCTATTCAATTCTTTTTTTGACTGAAGTTTTGTGTAACCTCTAAACTTATTAAAATATCAATCTTGACTGAAATTTTGTCGATTTAAGATAGTGGAGAAAGTTGTAAATTATCACTGTGATATCGAGTCATACCAGCAAAATGAACCAACAAAGATGTTCCTTACAAAATTAACATGTTACAATTGAACACAAGCTAACCTCGATTTCGGTTGACTGATCTCTTTAATCCGATAATTATTGTTTATTTGTGACACCTTTCACACGTGTTAATGTTTACTTAAGCCATTTGATGACGGTAATAATTTGTATTTCTTACAGTTTTATGATATCGAAAATTACTTTTACTTTTATTTGTAGTTAATGTTTTTATGATATCGGAAATAACAGTCATTTTGTTACAAATTTGCAAGTTTAAAAAATTTCAATAAAATTCTCGGTTTCGGTTTGGGTTTTTTCATAATCAAAAAATCAAATCCGGTTTACAAAGGTGAAAATATAGTTTTTTTTTTATGATCCGGACGGTGAAATGCGTCCGGTTTTCAGAATTCACAGGATCCGGTTTATTAAGGTTTCTATCACATAGAATAAAGAAGAGAGTAAATCAGGACAAGCACACACGTCTGGTTTTCACAGGATTCTGGTTTTTCCAGGGTCCGGTTTTCACAAGTTTCACTGTATCTCAGTTACTATGATGGTTTCACCTGTAATTTTCAAGAAATGCTCCATTTTACACCATATGATTCTATACAAGTATATGTAGCCAGAAAAAAAATAATATAAAAAATAAATAAATAAATGAATTTAAAAATTTGTCAACTCTTGAGATAATGCAATTATTGTCTTTACATTTCAGAAACTGAAGAAAACAAAAAGGAAGAAACAGAGAAAGATAGTGATAAGGAGAAACCAGAAGTAAAGAAAGATGAAAACAAGGATGAGAAAAAGAAAGAAGGTAATATATACATGGTCAAAATATTACTAAAATACTGATTTTAGCTAGCTAATGCAAAATACAAGGGCTTACATGTATGTCAAATCTTCAACATTTGTTGGCATCCAATGTTTAAGGTTTCTGTTAAAGGAATGTATAGAATAGATGTGCAAGCAGGATATTTCCATCTTTTACAGCTTTTTGAAGAAAAAGTGATTATTTAAGCAGTGGTTTTGTTTGCCTAAAATTACTACCGAATAAAGGTAGTTTCCCCTTGAGAAATAAGACAAAATTTTCCCAATTTGACAACTAAAATTCCCCAAAAGGCAACAGTGACACACAATCAAATAGTTTAAGTTAATCCAGTTGTCCAAAACTGTTCTGACAGACAAAAAATGTTAGATATTGTCATAATATAAAATCTTTGCAATGAATTTCAAAATTCTGAGCTTAATATGTGACATAGAAGGGTCCAAATTTTCCCAATCTGAAAGGTGGAAGGTAGTTTTAAAAACCATAGCAAAATCACTGTTAAGATACATGTAATTTATTTATTTGTATAAACATTTATTGTTAAATGACAGATTTTAGGGTTTACTTTTATATTTATATGTTAAAATGATTACTATACAGATCCTAGTGTAAGAAAGTTTGTCAGTTCACTTGCTTAAGGTCGGTGGTTTTCTCTGGGCACTACAGTTTCCTCCACCATACCAGATCACCACCTCCATATTAGTGAAAGAATCTTGATTTGGATGTTTAAAACCATTACTCTGCTCCACTCCCATCCTTTCAAAAGTATTTTGGTCACTTGTTATAATGGTTATTGGCTAACATTCAATAAATAATTAGTAAGCTCATGTAGTCATTTTTGGTTATAATTTAATTTATAAATACATGTTGATACTTCAGATGCAAAAACTGAGAAAGTTGAAGAGGAGAGTGAAGAAAGCAGGAAAAATGAAGAAAATAATCAAAAATTCATGTTTAATATTGCTGATGGAGGCTTTACAGAACTTCACACTTTATGGACCAATGAACAGAGGGCTTTGCTCCGCAATAGAGAACATGAAGTTTGGCATCGTCGCCATGACTACTGGTTACTCAGTGGCATTGTAACGTATCCTTTTTCTTATTGGAAAAGAAAGTTAAACATGATTTGAGAGACTTAATGTTTTGTAGAGATTTCTTTGTTTTGAAAAAATAGTATAAGTGTTATTTATTTACACATGTTTAAGTGCATTTTATTAAACAATACAGAAAATGGTGTAAATGTTAATGGGAATGTATGACACAAGAACTATTATTGAATATAGTGTGAATTCTGCCTTGATATACTATCAAAATATAAAAATGGTCGAAGCTTATAAAAATTGATCCATTTTCCATCTAAAATTTTAAAATTTTACTCATTATGACATAAAATGAAAATTCTAAAAAGTCATTTTCTTTCTCTTGCCTCATTCAGATATTAAGGATATGTATACTACTTTTTTAACTTTTTTCTTTTTTTAATAGAAGAACAGTGTATGTTTTGAGAACAGAAGGTTGTGGGTCTGAACCCTGGCTGGATCATACATAAGACTTTAATAAAATTTAAAATACTGATTCCCTGCCTGGTGCTTGATATTGAGAGGACAGAGACTAGCACATCTCATTCATACACAAACTTGTATTTAGATTAATTTTGAGTGTTGAAAATAGCTGAAAATTTGTCAAGGTGAAATTTTACAACATTACAACTAAACAACTAACCAACAAACCAATCATTTGCTGAATTTGTGCCTTTAACAACATTGTTCTTCACTGTTTAACAATATCATAAATATAAAACAAGACTTGTACTAGAAAAGGTAACCTCATTTAGGCAGTTATTTTAGTTATTTCCTTAACACTTATTAGTCATGGTTATGGTAGATGGCAAGATATCCAGAATGATTATAGATTCCAAATTATTAATGAACCATTCCAAAGTGAAGCTGGCAAGGGCAACTTCTTAGAAATAAAGAATAAATTCCTTGCAAGAAGATTTAAGGTATGTCATCATATAAAAATTTCGGTTCTGTAATTCCATGTTTTTTGTACGACAAAATGTAATTTTACAATATAATAGACAGTGGATTATTTATGATTGATTTATTGGGGTTTCACATCCCAATCGGATTATTTATTTATTGGGATTTCATGTCTCAGTCAGATGATTTATCTATTGGGGTTTCACGCCCCAGTTGGATTATTTATTTATTGGGATTTCATGTCCCAGTTGGATGATTTATCTATTGGGGTTTCATGTCCCAGTTGGATTATTTATTTATTGGGATTTCATGTCCCAGTTGGATTATTTATTTATTGGGGTTTCACGTTCCAGTTGGATTATTTATCTATTGGGGTTTCACGCCCCAGTCAGATTATTTATTTATTGGGGTTTCATGTCTCAGTCAGATGATTTATCTATTGGGGTTTCACGCCCCAGTCAGATGATTTATCTATTGGGGTTTCATGTCCCAGTTGGATTATTTATTTATTGGGGTTTCATGTCCCAGTTGGATGATTTATCTATTGGGGTTTCACGCCCCAGTTGGATTATTTATTTATTGGGATTTCATGTCCCAGTTGGATGATTTATCTATTGGGGTTTCATGTCCCAGTTGGATTATTTATTTATTGGGATTTCATGTCCCAGTTGGATTATTTATTTATTGGGGTTTCACGTTCCAGTTGGATTATTTATCTATTGGGGTTTCACGCCCCAGTCGGATTATTTATTTATTGGGGTTTCATGTCTCAGTCAGATGATTTATCTATTGGGGTTTCACGCCCCAGTCGGATTATTTATTTTTTGGGGTTTCATGTCTCAGTCAGATAATTTATCTATTGGGGTTTCAAGTCCCAGTCGGATTATTTATTTTTTGGGGTTTCACATCCCAGTCATATGATTTGTCTATTGGGGTGTTCACGTCCCAGTCAGATGATTTAACTATTGGGGTTTCTGACTGCCTATTGACCTTACCGGCATTTGTTGAGCCATGATAAAGTGACATCATTGACATGAAAAACATGTAAAAGTTTCATCTGTAAATCATTTTTTCACAATACAACAAGAATTGTACACGTTAAACTGTTATTTAATACTCTGTTTAAATATAGTAAAATGTATTTTGATTTTAGCTGTTAGAACAAGCACTTGTGATAGAGGAACAATTAAGAAGAGCAGCTTATTTGAATCTCACACAGGACCCAAATCATCCAGCTATGGCATTAAATGCCAGGTAAGAAAAAATATTATTTAATACTTTAAGAATAACCTATAGTAGAATTAAATGAATTGTTAATGATATTTGAGGTTTAAAAAAGAAATGGTTACAATGAAATTCATCGTCATTAAAATGGCATTTTCATTATCAAAATTCTATGTAGTTTTTTTTTCTCAGCAAGGGGATTTCTAGAACACAAATCATTAAATATTTATTCACATAATGTAGTAGGGGTGTGTTGGATCAAAATGATCAAAGATCTGTTGGTAACTTGAAATCCTTCTGAAAAATCCAAAAAAACTACACCAGTTTAGTTTTTATACTTGTCCTCTTTGAAAATTTCGTAGTGACTGACTATATATATAAAGAAGGAAATCAGCTTTTTTGGATTTCATAATTGCATGTTTCTGTTAACCAAACATTTTTACATAATCATGTTATTTCAGTATTTAGTCTAATAGAGTGATTTTACCACACAGCACTTCATTTTTTCAGCAGGTTTGTGCTGTTTGTATTTTTAATGAAAAATTCATTTTTTTTTTACAGGTTCTCAGAATTAGAATGTTTGGCTGAAAGTCATCAACATTTGTCAAAAGAATCTCTGGCAGGAAATAAACCTGCTAATGCCGTTTTACATAAAGGTAAGACTGTTGTAGGACCAAAATTAAAGATGTTTTCTTTAGAAATATCAATATTTTTCACAAAAATGTATGGGTAAATTCTGTAAATTTAAGACCATCTCCCCCTCACCCCCTATATATATTAGTCAAGTTCGGTCATTAAGTATATTTGTAGGTTGTTAGTCTAAATTTTACAACCTGGTTAACATTAGAAGCCAAATGTCTCCAAATGATCTCCTTGACTTATTCAAGGTCAAGTGTGCATATTGGTCATGGTTAAAAAGTAAGTAGGTCATTAGGTCAAACTATTGAAAAAAATCTGTTCTGGAGGTATCATTTTTCCCTGTGATTTTGTTATGGTTTTTAAAAACTACCTTCCTTCCACCTTCCAGATTTGGAAAATTTGGACCCTTTTTATGTCACATATTACGCTCAGAATTTTGAAATTCATTGCAAAGATTTTATATTGTGACAATATCTAACATTTTTTGTCTGTCAGAACAGTTTTGGACAACTGGATTTAACTTAAACTTTTTGATTGTGTGTCACTGTTGCCTTTTGGGGAATTTTAGTTGTCAAATTGGGAAATTTTAGTCTTATTTCTCAAGGGGGAACTACCTTTTATTCGGTAGTAATTTTAGGCAAACAAAACCACTGTTTCCAAAATTTATCTAAATGCAAATTTTCTTTAGGAAAGCACCATATGCCTTAATGAGTATTTTAAATTGTTTTGAATGCCACATCCAGTATAATAATTTTTTTTTGAGAAGATCTTGTTAAATAAATTTGTATTTATTATTTATAGTGTTGAACCAGTTAGAAGAGTTATTGAGTGACATGAAACAAGATGTTAGTCGATTACCAGCAACACTGGCACGTATTCCGCCAGTAACACAGAGGTTAGCCATGTCAGAAAGAAGTATTCTAAGTCGCTTGGTCAATCCAAATCAGCCACAACAGTCTAGTAATTCAGCCGTCACTCAAGCATCCACGGCATCATCCAGTCCAGCTTCAACACCAGCAGCTGGTCCATCCCCAGCAGCCACACCAAGTATGTCAGGACAGTTTGGTGGTAATTTCCCTGCTGGTTTCAGACCACAACTTGGAATGCCACAGGCACCATTTACACATGGTGAGTGATTGTTTTAATAAATGTATACTTAGTACATCTGATTTTTCTTGTATTATGAGGAATTTTAAGGAAATTAACTTTTCTTTTTAAGAATTCCTAATTGATATTTTTATCAATTTTTTAATAAGTTGTTAGTTTCACAAAAAAATTACTATGCAAATTATTACTTTTATGTGTTAGTATTTCCATATATATTAATTATTAAATTTGAAAAAAATTATAAAATTGATTTTCAGAATATTGCTTGTCAGAAGATTAATTGTAATTTATCAGGGTTCAAAATCTTTGTGTTTCCATTCTAAAACTAGTAAATCTCTTTAGTTATTGCAAGGAGTTTCCTGTGTTTGCAAAATTTATGGTAAAATACATGTACATCTTCAAAAAACATTTTAGGAGATGTGCAAAAATATTTGGTTGTTTAGTTTTATTGTTTAACAGATTGAAAAAAATTGTATTTGGTCTGTTTACTAATCATCTTTATAAAGAAAATATTCCATATTTTACAAATTATTTAGATAGAATTAGTTTTAAACCCTGGTAATGATTTTGTTGACAGGTCCACTTGGGTTTCCAATTTTACCTAATATTCCAGGCCAGGCGGACATCAGTACAACAATCTCTGCCATATTAAGTCAAAGTGGTATGTTGTTGTAAGATGAACACAGCAGATGTTATCATTTAGTTTTACTACCATAACCAGACACTACAATGTTTTAGTTACATTTTTAACGAGAGTTTCAACTACACTTTTTTCAGGGCTGGGACTGTAAGATTCAAAAAACCAAACTTACATCGCTTAACATGGTGGACAGCTGATTCTTTTGGCAATAGTTCCACCCTAACTCAATACCTTTTCATTTCCAAAAATATATTCAGCTAATTTTGATGATGGAAAAAAAATTGATTTTGTTTTGGTTTGAAAAGGCTGTTTTTTCTGAAATTTTAAAAGAAACTTCAGTGTCTACTGAAGATGGTGAAGGATGAATTTCATAAATTATTTGTTATTTAGTAATTAGGACAATGAAGATAAGGTTTAAGGGTTTGATATTGACGCTGTTTAACTGCAAGAAATTAATTGTTTCTTCTGTTACCAGAACTAGATCATATCCTCAGTACAAAGAATTTATGATCTACTGTAGAATCATTAATATTCGTTGGGTTAAAATTTCGTGTTTTGCATTTTTAAAAAATTCTATTGGTAGAAATTTTCGTGGAAATCAGTTTTGTGAAAATAAATCCCATTGAGGGCAATGGAAATTAAAAATTTTCAATGACATTTAATTTCGTGGTTTTCAGTAACCCATGAAAAATAACGAAATTTAATCCCCCACGAATATTTGCAATTTTACAGTATATTCAATGGAAATAATACCAATCTAAAGTGTCATGTTGGATATGAGGAATAATTTGCACTAACCATCAAGTGGGCTACAGCACGACATCTGGAACGTGCTTGATTACTTATTAGAACATTTGAATTATTATGACATACATACAGTGCTGGTTTTGGTATTTAAAACTTTGTATAACATCTCTATACTAAGATATCTAGTCATCTACAGAATGGCTGAGATTATCAATGTGTGCTATTTTGGAGTATTTTTCTTTCTTTTTGTTGTAGTATTCAGTCAGATGTACACCTATAAATTTTTTTTTGCAAAGATAGATTTTTTTAATCAGCTTTTGAATGCAGATAGATGTGAACAGTGCAGCTACATTGCTTTATACTTACATTTTATCAGTATTGGTATAATTTAGCAAATTTCTTGTATTAGCAGTTTGTCATAATGATTTGATTAGATAATAATACTCTAAGATTAAGAAACCTGAATTCTAAAAATTTCCATACAATGCTATGTTAAGCCGTTTATTATCTCTCTTATATTGTGGCAATAAGGTCCACTGAACAATTATTTTGACTTTGGAAATACATGCATATGACAGACTGCTAGTAGCCAATGTTTTTATTAATATTATTGCTTTTATCATACCTCAGGATTAATGTAATAGATATTTACATCCAGAGATTAAAAATTTAAAATCTGTAATACCAGTTATTGAGTTAAACTTGTCAACCTTTTGCTTAAAAACATGCTTAGAGACCATTTTGGTTAAACAATGCTGAATAGATTATTTTAGTTCATATTATTTTAATTTACTTTAAAAAAAATGAAAAAAAAAACCCAAAAAACCCCAAAACTAATGGTGTTTAAATTTTATTTATCATATATTATTTTTACAAAGGGTCTTTGCAATAATATGTACTTTGTCATTTTGACACATAGCTTTTTGCAATTAGAAATAATATAATGACATAACAAGCTTATTTATGTAGCAGATTAAAAAAGTGGATTTTGGTGTGCTTATGATTATATTAACATGTAGTTTAACTCGCTTTTCATGGATTTAAAAAAAAATATAGCTTAAAGAGGAAAAAATCATCTCAGGGCACTCCAGTTTCTTCCACCATCCCAAAACTTGATACAAGAGAAAACAATCTTGACTGGGGTGTTACTCCTCTCCAAATTGAATGGTGTCAGATCCAAGTTAATTCTTTTTATGTTTCAGTGCATGCAATATAGTAATATTATCATCTCTCATCATTGCAGTGTTGTAACCTTTCCAGATATTCTGTTGATTTATACATGTATTAGTGATTAGTTTACTTTGAATTTATTGCCTTTGCTTTACATATTATGTATGTCCATTTAATTTTATGGAAATCCCACTAAATGTGATGATTTTGGGGTGTTAACACAAAATAAAATCAAATGAGATTGTTAATTTATGTCAGCAAGAAATTGTTTCAAAAAAAAAAAAAAAAAAAAAGAATGAAAACTTTGTCAGTATAAGACTAAATTTTGTCAGTTTAAAACTGATAAACTTTAATTTCAAATGAAAATCTGAAGTCTTAAAAACTAATCATGTTATTGGTATTCAACTGAAAACATTTGTTATGTAGATAACAAGTGAAGAATAAGACTTTCTTTTGTTGTCCATCTCCAATAAATTCTATGTAAAATTGTTGCATAATTGCTTTGCACAGAAATGATAAAAATGATCTTGTTATTTTATTATTGTTTTAGGCTTTTTCAGTTAGAATTAAGATTTTATTTGGGGTTTGGAAACAAATGGAAAGTCGTATCTATAGACATATAGTGGTATATTACATACAGGAATAGTTCTATGAAAATAGGCAGTAATTTTCTTACTGTATATAACTTATATTTACAGGTCAAATACCTCAGCAAATGGCTGCGGCAATGTCACAAGGTGTAAAATCGAGTCCTGTCAATCCTAGTCCATCCACGTCACACAGATCACCTGCATCTACACCAGGACCAGGTAAATATCAAATACTGTAAAATCACAAATGTTTGTGGGGGATTAAACTTCAGTTTTTGTGGGTAAGTGAAAACAATGAAATGTCCATGAAAAAAGATTTAATAACCAAGGCCCTAAATAGAACTTATTTACATAAAACTGGATTTCATGAAATGTTTTTCCAAACTAAATTTTTTTTTCAAATTGCAAAATCACAAAATTTCAAGCCAATGAATATGATTGATTCTTAGTATGCTGTTGAAAGATCACCCCAATAAAGTGTTTGGTTAAATATGGTAGATGTACTAAGTGGACAGGTGAGCTACACTTGTTTTTTTATTGTACATCCTGTTGATAAAAAATCTTTATCTGATCTTGAATCATCATCATCATCATCCAAGAGAGAGAGAGAGAGAGAGAGAGAGAGAGAGATTAAAAAAAAAGAGCCTCATTTGGAATATTTGATCAGAAATTTGGTAGAAATAAAATTTCATGAAATTTAAAATAAGTCAAAATTTTGAAATTAAAATAACTTAATAGATAGAATGCTAAGGAAAATGATTGTTGTAGAGATGTTGTATATTTGAGAATTCATAACTTTAAAATAAAAAAATGTAAAATATCCTAAAAAGTTTAAGTGCTAAATATCAAAAATCTTATTCAAAAATCATTTTAATATAAGTATTTCATTTTGGTAATATTCATTGTATATGTTAGTAACATATAACTGTATATATGTATGTGTATCTAGGACCTAGTTTTGACCAAGTACAACCATCACCGTTTATATCGGCTGCGGATCCATTCTCCTGGCCAGTTAACTCCGACTCATTTACAAAATCTGCCATGGAAACGTTACTTGGTCAACCCACTACATCTAAATGAACATCAGGCATGTTCCAATTTCTCTATTGGCATGCTGTGTCTGTTGCATTGTCAAGCAGTAATGAGAGAACAAGCAACTTTTTTGTATCATAACAGGACAGAGGAATAGATGGTTTTACTGCTTGACTCATTTTTAAATTGGAGCTTGACTAGGAACCAGATTTGTTTATTAAATTTATCATTTTTACTGCTATCTGTGTCACTCTGTGACAGTAAATAATGTAAAATTTTCATAGAAAATCCAGTGATGTTGAATAAAGTTTAGTATTATTCACTTCTTGAGCCTATTAGTGATGGATTGGAGTGGGGTTATTGTGGTTTACATCCTCGTCAGGATTCTTTCACTTGTATTGAGGTGGTCAGTCCTTGCTTAGTGACCACCTACTTTTGGCAAGCAAACTGAAAAAAATTCTCATAGTAGAATCTGCCCCAGCAGGATTCAAACCAAGGCATTGAGAGGGAATGATATGCAAGTGTGCATTATAGATTATTCTGTCACCTAGGCGCCCCCACCTCGCCCAACCCACACACCCCCAATAGTTATGGATAATCACTAAGGAATTTCTCAAGTATCAAAGTATAACATTTACGTGAACATGTGACTAATTTGCATTATTTACTGTTAGAAAGTGACACAAACAGTAGAAATCTCAAAAACTATACTAGGTATCTTGAATGACTTGGTTGCCTAGCAACAAAAACATTTACTTTGTGTATGCCATCATTATATTGCATTACCATAATTTCTTATTTTTCTGAACAATTTAATTTTAGATTCTTCTCTCAAAAGAATTGTTCTCATTCATTGCTGTTTGACTTTGCAACATAATATTTATATAGAATAAAAGATATCTGCTGAATTGTGGCTTTTAATTTATTTTGTGGCCAGTGATGCATTTCCTGATGTAAAAAGTAGCTACAGTTTTAATTTTATCCCAATATGTTTTAAATGTTGAGCCTAAAGCACCTGTTTTTCAGATTTTTTTTTAGCCCTTATTTTCCATATAATGTCGAGCAATATAAATAATTTAATACAATGTTTTTATCTGTCTATTTAGTACATTGTATTATAATTATTATTATTTTGTTGTTGTTGTTTTTTTTTAAATAAGTATATTTCAAGTAGTTTTAATTTGAGTCCACAAATTTTTGGCAATTGTTATATTTGACATGTATTACATTCTGTAAAAGTTTATTTGCCATTTTAACTATCAGTTTTAAAATAATTTAACTTAGTTTATTCTGTTTTATTTAAAAAAAATTGGCCATGGCTTTTGTTATAGAATCTGTTTGTTATGATGCATGGATACTCGGCTGCAGTATTAAGAGAATTTGTATTTACATGTGACAAGCTTTAATTATATAATCAGTGGGGTATGCTTATTGTTTAAAACGAAACAGAAAATTATGCGTGAAAATTTGTTTTTGTTTATTGAAATTTGCACTTCCTTTGATAATTGTAAAGTTACTCCTCCAATTTATTATTTTGTGTTTGTAAATAGGTTCACCCTTAATCCATGATAGTGTACATTTCTTATTTTCATTGGGTATGGGAGCACAGAGCTTAATAATTTCTGCAAAATTTTACATGATTTAAGAAAATTTGCATTGAGAACATTATCTACAACCAGAGAAAACACTCTGCTCAAATGATAGGGTTGGTTGGTTGAATGTTGTTTTACATTGCATCAGCATTTTTTTCAGTTATTTATGAAAAGATGATTTGTTTTTGATCTCGTTGATAAATTTTAATTAAGAGTTTATGTGGTGGGAAAGTCTAAAAGTGTTTCTTATCTGCATTGTTCCAGGGCGAACTTATTGTGGTCTTAAGAGTGCAAGTAATCTCACCCAAAATTTTTCAGACAAACATCACAAACCACTCCGTCCACAATACTGATAATTAGCCAGTCAGTAAGGGTAAAACCTCTTTCTTGCAGTTGACAGAGTTTGAACCGACAGTGGTGAAATGCCTTTAGATTGAAGGCAAAAACTTTAACTGCTCCATGTAAAATGAAAGGGGTATCACAATATACACTGGTTGGCAACATCAGACATAAATCAGGCTTATGTATTGATTATATTGTTTCTCTCATCTTTATTTCTGATACTCAAGAAATCGTTAAAGGGATTTTTTTTTTTAGAAATATATTGTATTTAAACCTTCTTTTTGTTGCAAGAACTTATTGTTGCAACCTCCTATTGGGAAAATAGAATTAATATAAACAGTTCATAAAGGGTTGAATGGCAAAATTTTGCTTCAATAAGTTAATTTAGTACATGAAATTCGGGGGAGGGGGGGATTAAAAACAAAAAAAATGAAGAAAAAAAATGAATTGCAGTGTATATTGATTAATTGAATGATTCATTTATTTTCTATTGGAAATGTTTTAATTATTATGATGAAGAAAACAAGAAATTTGTACAACAATTTCATATTTCATTCCAAGTTTATTTCTATTATCCAATCACAAACAAGACATTTTCTTTCTTTTAACTGACCAGTTATTAATCTATAAATACTTGTTTATAAAATTCTATGCAATTTGTTGACAAGTTTATATACATTTTTACATATACAGTATATAATGCTGTAATAATGATTCTATTCAAATTTTTTGAATTTTATTTTTCAGCTGTTGTTGGTCAAGTTGAAGATTTGTCCAGAAAATCGGATACTCCGACGACAAAATCAGATACTCCCAAAACAAATGGAAAGAGTGTGATTTGTATTGATGATTAATTGTCGGTCATGTTTTTATTTACCATATTTATTTAATTGGTTTATGAAATGGAATTTGAAAGTAACTGGATATCATCTTATCTGTGTTTAGACAAAGTGCTTTGGACATAGATTAAATAGTGACTGAAAATAAACAGTTTTATAGAAAATATTACATGTACTTACACTTGGTCTGTAAATTTTGAAGTGTTGACAGACTGAGGATTATAGAAAAAGTTTATAATTTATCAGAACATAGCTGGAAAAATGTTCAAAATACAGATATGAACAGAAAAATTCCTGATAAAACTTACTTTGAGTGAAGACCATTTTTAGTGTGTGTGTTGTGTGTATGTGTGTGTGTGTTTACATATTTGTTGAATTTTTACATTGTTATACATGAGTAGGTTTTAGAGTAGATCTAAATTAAGAATGAGATCAAGTAGTAAATTTGTAACTGACAGGCAAGAAAAAATATACAGACTTGTGATTAATAATATATGTATATATAAAAAAAAAACATGTTTGGAACGAAAATAGAGTTATTGCTCAGTTATGATATAAATAGAGAGATTCGCTGTTATTGTATTTGGTATAAACTTGTCATGGTCCATATTAAATATCACATTGAATTTGTTTCTGCTGTAGATCAGCAGCCACAATAAATCATGAGGATTACTATACTACACACACTGGAATATCTCTATCGATACCATACGTACTTTGATTTCTATACATCAGGTATACATTCATGGTGATTTTTCTCTAGGATTTTTTTACAATTTGTAACATAATGTTCAATTTTGATTTAATTACTAAGTAAGACCATTACTTGAGGTCCCTCTAAACACCCAAGATATTTTGGACTTAAAAAAGACATATTGAGTGATTCGAGTCTTAAAATTCAACTAGATTGACATGAGACAGGTCAAGGAGACCTTAAAATATTGCTCTTTCTCAGAAATATTCCTTATATATAAGTGTTCTGTATAGCTGGTTTGACTCTATATGTTTAGGTGTCATGCTTTGGGGTAATTTATGATTTGGGTAGGATTTTAGCCAGTTGTTAACATGTAATGTGATCTATGCTTTTTTAAGTACTTTTTGTTTTTGAGTTTTATATGGTGCTTTTTTTTTTTTTTTTTTTGTAAGCGCTGAAATTCACAAATATGAAAAATATATGAAGCCAAAAACATAATTGGATTTGATTAAGCTTTTATTTATTAAAACAAGAATGAATCATAAAATTATTATAATAATTAAATCATTTACCTGCTAGTTTGTTTTTTTTTTTTTTTGTTTTTTTTTTTTTTGAGAATTATTTGTTCCAGGATAAAATAATTCAAAATGAAATAAATTAAAATTTTCCACAATATTGTTGCTACTGAAATACAGGATTAGATTTCTATGTAATTTAAGCAAAACTTGTGTGGTATTACATGTATAAGCATTTGGAAACATATCATGTTGTTCATTTTTTAAAAATTTCTTTATTTTGTTAGATAACATTTTGAATACATCATCTTGTATAACCGGCCTAAATAGTAAATGTTTTTGTTATTTTAAACTGTTTAAATCAAGTTTTCTTTTTGATATTGAGTATGGCTAATTACTTGGACAGAAATTCAGATGTCATGCAGAAATAAATTATTCACCATGTGATGACTATATTTACAACAAATTATGTAATCTCAAAAAAATAACAGAATCTTCAGCATTATGTTAGATTTTTGTTTCTGTGTAATAAAATTGCTCTTTTTTATATCATGACATTTGAAATAAAAATAGAAATTTAAAATTTCAAAGTTGATTTGTGTATAGTGGTACATAGGTCAAGGTCTGTGAGGGATATATATAATCATGCTAATTTTTTTTATAGTGTTGAATAGGTCAAGGTCTCTATGAGGGATATATAATCATGCTGTTTTTGCATTTTCATGATTTTTGTGTCTTTTTGTAAGAAGTAATGGTTGAGATCATAGTTATTTTAAAACATTTTCATTTTTTTTATACTTGACCATGTTGTTGTCCTCTGTGAATAAATGTTAGTCATATTTTTTTTTTGTTAAAAAGGACTTTATTGTTGTATACTAAGTACCATGAGGAATAAAATTTTCCAAATGAAAAAAAATCCATTGGCAATAAAAAAAGTTTAAAAAATTGAAAAATTGTTTATTGTAATTTTTTACTCTTATTTTGTTGTTCTTTGATACACATATTGGATAATGTAACATGAGGTAAAAGTAGCCATGGTGGAAGAAGCTGAAGCTATTTAACACATGATATATGGTGGAATGGTGTTTGACACCTGTGTTACCTTACATGAATGATGTTAGTTATGGAAATGAAAGAAACAGAGACTACCTGTAGAAAACTTTTTGCAAGCAAACTGGCATGTTTGTTGGTTTCACAAAATGAGCCTGGGCTGTGAAAATTGTTCAGGCCATGAAAAACTTACCATAGTTACAAACGAATTTCAAGCCTTTCAATTAATCCCATTTAACATTGATAATTTTAGATGGGTGGGATGGTGTTTGAAACCCCATTGAAAGTCTTCAATAACATCAAAGTCGTAAGTTGTGGAAATAAAGAAAATGGAATAATCGCAAAAAAATTACTGACTTTTTGCAAAACCATCCATTGTAAAGGGAACATTGGAATCATTCTGAACTTTACGTAAACTGTGTTTGAAGGAACTTCCCAGAATACATAATGCTGCATTGCTGCTGATGCCTTTCACTAACAGGTGATATGTGAAATATAGAAATTATACCGGGGGTATTTCATTTAGAAAAATGTAATGTCTGAAAATGTTAAATGCACTTCATCAAAACAACCAAACAATTTAATAAAACCGATAATCTGCACTTTATAAATCCATGTAATTTAAAAACCTTTATGGACATCATTTTATCACCCGGCTAGTGACTGCCTGTCTTTGTTCAGAGCATAAAAACTGCCGTACAAACCAGAATTCAAGTAGTTCAGAACCAGTTTGTCTTTCAATTGGCCTGTTAATTTCCAAAGATTTTGATATGCTCTATGCTGGAACTATTTGGTGGTCTAAGAGATAAAAAACGACTTGGTGTTGCCATGTTTGTGGCTGAACTATGCATCATTTTCTAGAAAAAATAATTATCTTAAGCAATGGTTGATATTTTTTATTGACTTAAGCCTATTGGTAACGGGAAATCGCTATGTGCAATATCGGTTAACATAAAATATTTTGCAATTAGGAGAATGTTGTCACTATAATATGATGTCTACCTCAGACTGCATATCCTTGGTGAAATTTTGTGTCATATATATAAAAAGTGGGAAACATTTTGCACTAGTATTCTATGGTAGGCATTAATGCATGTAGTGTTTTCTGTTATGATGAACTGGAGTACCGGTAGGTGAAAATATACCAAACTTTATTCAATTAAGTGGATTTTCTTTATTTTTTTTCATAATACACGATAGCACAGTGATTTCAATAATCAGTTTGTGATATTAGTAGATTTTGAGTCCTATGTTTAAGTCTAAACAATCTTCTCTAAATGCCCATACGGTTTTTTCACCACACGATAGATCTATTAACACAGTTCTTTAAGAAGGAGTGCTGGAGTAATAACCAGTGAATCATGTTGGGCGAGGTATAAGGTACAAGTCTGACATGCAGAATCTCTTCTTGGACTGGATCCAACATTACAAATTATATAACCGCTTAAAAACACAGAAAAAACATTGATTTAAAAACATTCCTTGACTTGATGATGTTTCTGAAGCTCTGTACCATCACAAGTTCTTTGCTATGATATGTGCCTTTTTGAACTTGCACGATCAGCTCGCTCTTGTTCCTAAATATTAATGTTATTTACACTCAAAAAACTTCTTGTTATTCCAGGAATGCAATGCTTCTCAATTAAAATTAGGATACCAGTATTTATAGTACATTATATGGCATATAACAATAGAATAGATTTCGGTTTAGAATATTAGAATAATTTGATCCTGGACCAGAAACATTATTTGTTGCATAAATTCAGTTTATATTAAACTTTTTATTTATTTATTTTTGAGAAAAAAAATGTTAAAACAAAATAGTGTCCAGAGAATATTGCAAGACTCCTGGTGAGTATCAAGTGCATTTGCAATGTTTCGGATATGCAAAAACTCGGACCCCTGTTTCGTCGAACTTTGGACTTTCTTCTTCCTGTGAACTTCGAAATAACGAATTTCGACTGTATTTACACAAGTAAATAGTCAAACAGAAAAAGGAACGTGCAAATCAATTCAGCATTTAAAAATGTACTTGGCAAAAGCAATAAGAATACGAGACAATACTGGCAAACAAACCAGACAAGAAAGAACAAATGTTGGGACCACTGACTATAAATTCTCCGACTTACGATGGGCACTTGAGAAAATGTATGGAGGTGTGGTTATATAGTACTCTTAGAGGGGTTTACTTAAACTTATAATAATACCTAGCTTTAGAAATCAAAAGGTCACGAGATATTTTGTTAATCTTAAATTATAAAACTTTTATGTAAGTAATTCAAAAAAATTTCACAATCGATCGTGTCAAATCACGCTGTGTTTGTAAGAATTAATTAAAAGGTGGGATAAACAGTGAAAGTATTAACTCTTTTTGTTGTGGAGATTGATAAGTCAATAGGCGGAAAAAACAAACTTGTTGAAAGTGAAAGTTTGCCAAGGAACTGTCACATCGTTATCAAGGTATCAAGGTAAAGTTTCCGTCTTTAATAGTTTTTTATTCGTGAAAAATGCATTGAACATAGCCTCAATGATATGTATTCAACATAGCCTGAATGCAATAGTAAATTTACGAATTTTTTTTTGAAAGGTGCTCATCGTATGTTCTAGATAGTGCAATGCTGACATTTTTAGACGACAATATATTGTCTGAAAATGTCAGCATTGTACTATCTAGAATACTTGCGACTGTCACTGTCACCATTGATCACTGAGACACTCATAACAGAGCCTGATGCTTTTGTGCTAATTACTCTGGCCCTGTTGATGTAAAAGATAATCATGATCATGGTCAACCCCTCACCCGTTCTTGCTTAATTAATTTCTAACAATTGACACTCTGTCTATTGAGCTAAAAGTTAACCCATAGCCTTATAGACCCAGACATTGGCTTGCTTGCAGTGAACCTTTTACACATTCTTAGTTACATTTTCTTGCCAAGTACTTTCACACATTTTGGGTTGTTCGTAAAGTATCAGTGCATGTTCATGGTTACTTTGACTTGGCAAGTACCTGTAAACATTCTTGATTACCTTGGTTTGCCAAGCACTTGTACATTGGCTTTCCAAGTACCTGTTCTTGTGCTTGGTTATTTTTGCTTGCCAAGTATCTACATGTGTTAATGTTTACTCTAGCTTGCTTAGTATCAGTGCAGTTCTTGTCTAGATTGGCTTGCTTAGTATGGTGTAAATGAATTATTTTATTTTGGTTACATTGGCTTGTTAATTTTTTATGTACCTGTACAGTTCTTGAATACATTGGCTAGCTTAGTACCCATACATGTTCTTGGCAGGGCTCCACAAACGCCGGTACGGTCAATCGGCGGTAGGCAAAGGGTATACCAACCCCCCCCCCCCCCCCCCCCCCCCCCCCGCGCCTCTCAACGTTAGGCAAAGGGTACCCCCACCCCCCACAACAATTTTCTGTTTTTTGTTTTTAATAAACAAACATCAGACAGGTAAAGAAATAAACATTAAAGTTTTATTTCAAAATATGGTGTTAACGTACTGCTTTTTATCTTTCCATAACTGTCCAGTCATTGGCAATGCAACAAAACGTCAATAAACAGTTAAACTGAATTGTGTTTGGTACATCGGGATATCTGTCGTTTTAATTATAAATTATACATCTAAGTCGATGTGTGACAATGTCGCATATATAGATAAATGTTCATAAATACCGCTTATTGGTATCTTGCGAAAATCTCATCACTGGTAATTTAAAATAGATCGACATATAACATATAAAACCACGTGTAATGCCGTGATCATGTTGTTGGTAACCCGAAAAACGGTCGTTATCAATCTAGTCAGCTCTTGTATATAAAATTCAGGGGAGGTTATTAATTATCTATAAACTGGATCGATCAGGCACGTGTAGGTGTTTGTATACTCTAGTAGTAGAAACGATGTGAACAGGTGAAGCCACTAGTAATCAATTAACTTGTAAGGTATTAGGTAATTAATTACCTGTGAATAGGGAAGTTCAGTGAATCGTGACACTGTCCTGAGTAATTTTAATTGTTAACAAGCCGGCATTAAAGAATTTTTAATCAGATTTTGTCTTACTATTATGGGGAAAAAAGCCGATTCAGATATTTTTCAATCGGCTTTTTTAAGTATGAATCGGCGTTTTTTGCCAAAAATCGGCGTTTGTGAAGGCCTGGTTCTTGGTTACTTAGACTTGTCAAGTGTGTGTTCACATTTTTTTAATTTTTTTTTAATTTGGGCTTGTCAAGTTTCTTTACACTTCTTGATTACCTTGGTTTGGCAAACAATTGGAAATTTTCCTTGTTCGATGGTGTGCCAAGCACCTGTACTTGTTCTTGGTTACATTGCATTACATAGAACCTATAAATAATCTTTGTTACATTGGTTTGCCAAGTAATTTTATATGTTCTTAGTTGCCTAGTCTTGCCAAGTACCTATACACATACTTGCATTTCTGTGTTTGCCAAATACCTGTACAAAATTATTGCCAGCTTGGCTTGCTAAGCAATTGTACATTGACTCGTTAAGTTCCTATACATTAGCTTTCCAAGTACCTGTATGTTTCTGGTTACATTGGTTCGCCAAATATATATACATGTTTATGATTACATTGGCTCTCATAATGCCTGCACATGATTTTAGTACTCTACAAGTCACCTTATCAAGCTTTTTAGGAACATATTTAAATGTACACAGGTACCTGTAATTTATAACATCTATACAGTCTACATACTGGTGATTGAATTATGTATTGTATTTGAAATAAATAAATACATTCCAGCTTAATTATATATTGGAGAATGTAAGAGTACCTTATAATTACATAATTATATCTAATTAAAATAAAATATGAACTTAAAATTGACCATTACAGTATTGGTATTGTATACTCAAGGACTAATAAGACACAAATATGCTTTGAGTTATGATAGACATTTATGCAGTCTTTGAGACTAGCTATGAAATGGGACTATTTTAGCTGTTTTCAGACCATTTTGTGTCCTTTAGCAAAACTTCAATTTAATTTGGAATTGGCAGGTCCTATTGTGAGAAAAATTTTAAGTTCATTTGTCATAACTCTGTGATTTCTTCAGATAGACTGGTTTTCTTCTTGTTCCTTGAATCAATATCTCAGTATAAATAATGTCTTCTTGATTTAGGTGCACAAAATCATTACTCCACCGAGTCCACTCTAATTGCCTTCAATCGGAATAAGGTTGGATTCTTCATTACAGTAAGTACATTTCAACTTGTACCCAAAATACAATGTCAGGGCTTCCATTTGACTATGTAAACTTTGTTTTGACTCTTGAATGTATTTAATTTTACCCATGACTTTTGTATCAGGCATTTGCAGTATCATGTCCTGATTTGAAATTTTGAAGTGAGTATATTTGACTGCAGAAGTCAAAGGATCATATTTAAGCCCCCCCCCCCCCCCCCCCCGCAAAAAAAAAAATAATAATAATAAAAAAAAATAAAATAAAAGATAAAAAAATTTAAAAAAAATGAATAAATGAAAATAAATTTCAAAAAATAAATAAATAATAATACCTAACCAATAATAATAATAATAATAATAAACAGAACTTGCAATTTCATATATCCAATGGATTTATAATTTTAAAGGGATAAACTCTTATCAAATAGCATAAGATTTTTTTAATGATAAAATGATCTTAATGATGTAAATGGTAATATTAATTCTTTTTTTTCAAACGTAAACTTGTCTTATCTTAGAAATCATTACATGAACATTTTGAGTTTTTGAATCTATTATATATATGTAATTAGTATGACCTTTAACCCTAGCAAGCTTATTTTCAGATGAGTTATTTGATCAATAGAGCAAATAAATATGCAAATATATTATTACAATAGGATTTTTGTATTAGGCATTGTTTCTTGTAATCAGTCAATGTTTACATCCACCAACTTTGTAAACAAATGTATGTTTTGTATTGTTAAGACTTATTAGCCCACATGTGTACATAAAGAGTTGAATAAGTTCAAAGTTTTAAAAATGCAGGTGCAAATATTATGATTACCTAATAAAGTTGACTATTATTAATGAGGTATCTCAAGTTTCAGAATTCTTTTATTTAAACTAGAAGGGTCAAAGTGTAAAATATTGATGTGATGTTGGACTGGATTGGTTGGTTGTAGGTTTTCAGATATTCATGTGGAAACAATTTTATTCAGTATCAAGGATAAATCTAAACACCTATGGTAAATGAGTTTATGGAAGATAAAGTATAAAGACACATGTACTCAATGTTCAAGATTTATATAAAGATCACTCTGTCTAATTTCCTTGTACCAAGTCAACCAGAATTTTTAGGTTAACAGGGACTCTGTGGCAGAGACCTAGTGGACCACAGTGCCCTCTCACCATCTAGGTTTAAATCCCACTTGGGCAGTTCATAGTGTAATAAGTTTATCAGTTTGTTTGCTAAAGGTCAGTGGTTTTCTCTGAGTACTCAGGTTTCCTCCACCATTCCAGAACTAGCCATTTAGATATAAATGATAGAATCTTGACTGGGACATTAAACACCATGATACTCAACTCTAGGATAACAACAAACTATAAGAATTCTCTATGGTGGTCAAGATTGGACTTATGAATTGAATATTATTCAGAATGCAAAATATGAACTGGATTTGACTCCTTGATTGTATTTGCTTAAACTGTTGGTCTTGATTGGCTTCATGGTATAGTGGATAGGAAAAAAATGCTTAAGTCATCTGAATTGTATTTATCCTTGTTTTGTCTCAATTTTTGTTTTTGTTTATTGTCATATTTTTGTTGTTTCAGCTATTGCCTAGTACATACATGTTTTTTCAAGTAACAGTTTTCTCTATTCCACAAGTTCTTTCTAAAAAACACAATAGTTTACATGTTTAATTAACATTTTGCACAGACTAAATACAACAGTTCAGTCAACATTTTGCAAGACCAAACAGTTCAGTCAACATTTTATACAGACCAAACACAACAGTTCAGTCAACATTTTCTACAGACCAAAAAGAACAGGTCAGTCAACATTTTCTACAGATTAAATACAGCAGTTCAGTCAAAATTTTGTATTGAACAAACACAACAGTTCAGTTAACATTTTGCACAGACTAAGCACAACAGTTCAGTCAACATTTTGCACAGACCAAGCACAACAGTTCAGTCAGCATTTTGAACAAAAAAAACGCAACAATTCATTCAATATTTAGCACAAACCAAACAGAACAGTTCGGTCAATATTTTGTACAGACCAAACACATCAGTTTACTCAACATTTAGCACAGACCAAACACAACAGTTCAGTCAACAGTTTGTACAGACCAAACACAACAGTTCAGTCAACAGTTTGTACAGACCAAACACATCAGTTTACTCAACATTTAGCACAGACCAAACACAACAGTTCAGTCAACAGTTTGTACAGACCAAACACAACAGTTCAGTCAACAGTTTGTACAGACCAAACACAACAGTTAAGTCAACATTTTGCACTTTGCCAACAAAAAGATTTAAATATATATTTATAACAATTACAATCTTACAATAGATTACAATCTCTTGTCAATTAAAAACCAATAACAATTGTTTACCTATCAGTGGCAATAAGTCGTTGATTAAACAACCATCTTCAATAAAATTAGACAAAACTAAGGCACATAACTCTTGACATTATCACAAATTTATCATGGTATCTGTCTTGTATAAAATCAATTCTATCTTTGAAAAAATGTCATTGGTGATTCTATGATAGGGTTAAAGTATTGTTCATCAATTTGTAAATTATACACAATATTTGTCAAATCTTGTCATGTGAAAAATTTACATATTTGTAATTAATTTGTTCTAAATGCAGAACATGAAGATTTCCTCTTTGTCAAGTTGTTAACTAATTTTTTTATATATATTATAAATTTTAACCTGAATGTTCAATAGTCAAAATCTCCCAAATTCTCTCACACCCCCTCCCCAATATTAGCGTCAGTGTTAACTTTGCTATCTAATGTTAAAATATTACTAAAGTTTTTGCAGTCAAGCAGGATTGTTCTTTGGGCAGAAAATTCTCTAATACTTCTTTTGCATAGTTTTATAAGTTGCAGAGGTAAAATATCTTTCTTATTTTTGTCGACTTAGCTTCACTTACTGTAAAATGTGACCTGACAATATGTTTTTTATTAAAGACGTTTTTTTTAAACTAAGGAAAAGTAATAATTTGCATACTCAATATGGGGAGGCCATCTGTTGAATTTAGATAGAGTTATTGCAACTCTTCACAATATTCTTGAGTCCAGAAAGCCTTACCAAACTCTGGACCAAAAATAAAAAACAAAAAACTTTCCCACATGTAAAAAATTTTCTGTTGCTAATAGTAAGTCATATGATAAGTTAAATCAACAGGTGGTTATAGATTACATTAGTCTCCCTCAACAGATTGTGATAAAATTCTTTTAATTATTCAAAACAACCTGAGCAGGTAATGAAATCAATCTCCCCTTGACCAGTCCTAGTTTTACAGACTACAGTAAACAAATATCAAAATCAAGGAAAAAATTATCTTTTTTTTGTACATTGTTAGTAGAAATTTCTACTGTGAGTTGATGCTGAATGTTTGCAAAATTTGACCATTTTGTTGGAAGTATTTTTCTCTCGTCTCTGACATTTTACCGGTTTGTTTGGTGTCAGTGTAATGTTACGGAGAGGTTTTTGATGTAATCTGTGAAATTTGTAGATTCATGTAAATGTTTTCAAGAGGTCAAAAGAATGAAGGTCAAGGAGAAAGTTATGTCCATTTGTTCTGTAATGATAATAAATTAATGTGTATTAAAGCTAAATCTTAGATAAACACGTCTTAATCTCATAATTATCTAATAAGTCAAACTAATCCTCTTTGTACTTGTTTTGTTTTCATTTCACTTTTAAAAGTATTGTAAACAATCCTGTCAGAGTCAACTAAATATTTACAAATATTCCTTGTGTTATTGATTCAATTTCATAAGCATACAGGGTCCTATAATTAGGCCAGATCACATGTTTTAGACCGATAACTTTTGGAAACTCTTAATATTTTGTAAATTTTCCTATACATAATTAATCAGATATATAAAACGTTGAAACTTTTGAGATTGGGATCAAATGTGGCTTTATAAAGATGGGAGTGGGGTAATGGTATTTTACACCCTAGTCAAGATTCTTTCACTAATATGAAAGTGGTCAGCTTTGGGTTGATGGAGTATAGTCAAATTACAATGCTTTATGCCCCAGTCAAGATTCTTTCACTAATATGAAAGTGGTCAGTTCTCGGATGGTGGAGGAAACAAGAGAAAACTACAGACCTTCAGCAAGTGAACTGACAAACTTTCTTACACTAAGATCCATGCAAATGGGATTAAACCTAGTCAATTAAAGGCACTGTGACCTGTAAGCACACACATTAGACATTTGGCCTCTGAGGCCCTGCCTTAGAGTTGGTATAAAGGGTTACATGTATACATGTATACCAATACAGTTGTGACATTTTTGAGAGGACCAGGCCTCAGAAAGGGGGTGACTACTTTACATAAACAGGTAAACTCTTTAGCAATTGTATTGAATACACTATTGTTCTTCGTTTTCTTTTCCAACAACTTTGTTTCATGTGATACATATGCAAGGTATGCAAAAACTTTTAATTTTACATGTTTAACATTTATTTATAAAATTTTGTTTTATAGAGAACTCCTGATTTAAACATTTGGATCTATCACCTGACCTACTTCTTAACTCTTGTGCCCATTGCACCTCTCACAGCTTTTTATTCCACCAAAGAATGTCTTTTTTAATTTTTTTCTTTTTCTTTCTCTCTTTTTTTTTTTCTTTCTTTTTTTTTTTTTTTTTTTAATTTTTTTGCTATAGGCACTCCAGTTTCCTACCATGTCCCTGAAAAGACCACATCTAAATAAGATTTTGACTGGCTGAAAAAATAACATTATTCTACTTCACTCTTTAATGTTTGTATGTGACGGATTAGATGAGTAGATCCAATAAAACTGACCTTTAATAGAAATCTTAATAAATTAATAATGAAGGACATCTGCCAATAGATGGGTCTTATCTTTTAAATATTTTTAATTTCAATATTTGTCTTTTCTGATTGAAAGGAATTAAGTTTGGTAATGGTGTTTTTTGCCAAAGTAAAGATTTTTTTAACTTATATTGAGGTGGTTAGTCCTGGGATGGAGGAAGAAACTTGAGTGTCTGGAGAACACAAATCTTGGACAAGTCAACTGTAAAACTTCTTCACACTCGGATCTTTCCCGAGTTGGATTCAAATTTTGGCAGTGAGAGGCACGCACTCTTTGGACCACTTGTCCACTGAGATACCCTGACTGAAAAGATTATAGAAGCATAATCAATGTTGTGTTATATGCATAAAACTGAGTGTAAAGTTTTGCTAAATGTGCTTTAGATTTCTGTCAAAAGGTGTAATCTATTAAGAACCTATTACTTTTAAAATGTACTGTTAGTCTTAAAGAAAAGATCAAAAAAATGTCAAGGTATATCTTTACAAACTATCTGGTTTGTATATGTAAAATACATGTATATTTAAATATAAAAGTGAAGATTAGTTTTCAATATGGCATGACAGAAGTGTTTAAATACCTAATATTTGTACCTATTACTTTCTCGTTTCTCTTGGTGCAGAATGAAAGCATAGTTTGAAGGGGGCAACACCAAGTGTATGTAAAGATTGAAGGGGTTTATATTTAATGAAAGTTGAGGTTGAAGGGGTGACTAGGGTATCAAGGTATCTCTGAGTGAAAGAAGAGATTGAAGAGGATTGAAAGGTATGTAATTTTCATTGATCTTTGACATGTTGTCAAGACTTTAATAATTCAAAGCCTAAAAGTAGACCTGCAGTATAGTCTTTAGAAAATAGTATTTTTGAAAATGGTAGATAAATGAAATAAAAAAGATGTACAGATACCAAATTAATTTTTTTTAGCAAATATGACAGTTATATAAAATTATAAGGAATTATCTTTTTAATATATTTGTCAAAAACAGATTTTGAGTGACGGGCAATTAAAAATTTAGTAATAATGCTATTTTCAGAGAGACACTCAAATAACATAGGATTTAGGCAATAAAAAAAACTATAAATAATGCCATTTTAAGAAAAAAAACACTTAAATTACATATGAATTAGAATGTGTACTTAGTAAAAAGATTTTGTTTTCTCGTATAATAGGTTATTTTTACTATTCATTTAAGAACAATGAAATGCAGTCAGCAATGAAATTTTAGTTGAGAACTAGTCATAATCTCTTTGAACAAAACTCTTAGTGTATGCTAACTTTATGAAAAGATAACATCTAATTTGTCGATAATTTTCATGTGATTTTCTAAATTAAACCGTTTTTATTTTTATCGCTGTATGGAAGTATTGTGCACTATTCATTCAACTTGTGTGGTAAAAATTTTGAAAAAATGCATAGATTGCTTGTAAAAGTTTCAGAGGTGAAATGTGATTAACCATGGCTTAGATTAGTTATTAAATCTAAAATAAAAAGTATTTTTTTTATTTTTAAGATGATTTTTATTTTCTGTATTAAAATAAACTGATGATAAGTCCAATTTGTGAGTGTAGTGTAGTGAAGTGTAGCGTAATGTGACAACATTGAACCTCTTATGTTTAATATACATTTACTTCAAACAGAAATCATAGTCGTATGTTCATTTGTCAGAATTTTGAGTTCCAGATAAATAATTCAAGGCAGAAACTGTTATATCCTTTTGAAGCAATTTTGATAAAGACATTTAGGTATCTGTTGATTGAACTTTAAAACTTGGAATGCATATACATGTAAATGTATATTCATTTTAATGACCATCTCAAAAGTATTTGCAATTTGGATGTTTTTATTATTTTTGCAATGTTAAATAGATTCTTTTTCTTCAAAAATTGCCCCAAAAACATTCCTTGGATATTTTTTGCCAGAATTTTCATTGTTTTAAGCAGAATTGTTTGAATTTGTTCCCCATAATTTTGCAGTTTTTCTGTTGTCCACAATATGATGAAAAATAATAAAATCTCTCAAAATATATCAAGTTAATTTCCAGAATGCTACAAGCAGAGATCACAACCCTTTATTTTGTGTCAATTGAGGGGTATGCCAGGGTTTTTGATAAGCATGTATTTATATTTGCAACATTGCCAATAGCTTTTAAGTAAAATAATCTTGACTTGGACATACAAATCTCTCACTTATATATCAATTGTTACAGGTGAGCCAAAGGCCTTTTTTTCATTTAAATATCAATTCTGTCTATAAGTACATATTTGATTAAAGGATTTGCTTTTCAATATTATCCTACATATATTTACCAATACAAGATACATTTATCCACGTACTGCTAAGGAAAAATTCAATATTTAGCCAAGTGTAAAACAATAAAATTTCTTAGTGGCCATTATAGTCCTTATAGCTCACTATGTTTATTACACATGGTTAACGTAAGATAATGTTAGTTTTACCAATTTGTTGAAACAATCATTGATTTATTTAGCATATTGTATCAATTAAAGTTTACTGAGGGATTAGTTGGGATTAGGTCGAGAATACCCCCAAGAGGAGTGGTTTTACATATGCCATTGATGGTTATTAGTTTTATAAACAGTGAAATTGAGTGTACTTTCTAGTATTAAAACAATATTTGTTAAAATAGCTGTTTGATGACTTGGCTTCAGGTATGATTTTTACATTTATTTCCTTATTAATTATCAATATAAGTTTGCACTGATTTGCCTGAAAAGTGAAAAAATAAATGAGTAAGCAATTGAAAAGTATTTTAACATCACAGTCAAGATTATTTCACTTGTATTGAGTCAACTATTGGTATACTTTAAGTTGGACAAATGTATGCTTTTGCTATAGAAATGAGGAGTAAGATTCTATTTTGTGTCATACATAACCCATGTATCATCTAAAGTACCTGCATCAAACCTTTTGATATAAGTGAAATAATTCTTTCTAAAATGTTTGAAATATAATAGTCTATTTTTTTAAATCTCAATTTATAGAACTTCCAATTTATTGACTTACAAGAAAAATGTCAACATTTGAAAAATGGTGGTCAATCTGTAGGGGGAAATACAATTTCAGTTGTGATAGAGTGGCTGCTGTGAATGTTAAAGGGTTGGTCTTCTAAAAGAGGTAAATATTGTCATAAACAAGTTAATACAAGAGAAATATGGCTGGAACAAACGGGTGGTCGTTCAAGTGAGTGGCTGCTTAAGAGGGGGGTACTGTATAAACAAACAAGTTAGTATGATCCCTAGAATCTGAGGTGAGACCAGTTAATCTTAAAGAGTAAACCCTTCTTAATTGTAAGGGACTTTTTTGTGCATGCTCTTCAGAATGTCTTCATATTTTGAGTAAGAGCAACAATTTTTTTTGGTTATTAAAATCCAATTTTAATTATGTTGATAATACATGTATTGATATCGTTATGTTATGTATATTGTTAAAATACAGGTCCATTTATTTCTTCAGGAGTTATTGACAATTTCAGTTTGACAAAAAAAAAAAAAAAAAAAAAAAAACCAAGGGTGGATATTTAGTATGCTTACTAAATAATCAGCTTGTTTAAAGGGTTAAGTTGTAAGTGGGAGGTTGTGGGTTCGAACCTTGGCTGGGTCTGACCCAAGACTTGAAAGTGGGTAGTGACTGTTTTTTCACCAAGCACTCGGCATTACGAAATGAAAGTCACGGTTCTTTCGGATGGGAACTTAAAATAAACGAGGTCCCGTGTCACGATAAAGAACCCTGTTGTATAATGCCATCAGCGCAATGCACAGGCAAAATTTCTGCACTTTCGCCTATAGCTGGTGACGTCTTGATATAAGTGAAATATTCTTGACTGGGACGTTTAACACCATTACTCACTTACTCACTAAAGGGTTAAGTATTTTGTTTTTTGCCATAGCAGATTGAAGACAAGCTGCAATGTACTAATCTAAAAAAAAAAAAAAAAAAAATACAGTAGAATATTGATATTGTTTTTTTCAAATGCAAAGGATAACTTAGAAGACAATATTTCATCTCAGTGTTTTATATATGTTTTGATTCAAATTAGGATTGATAGCTTGTTTGCCAGGAAGTTTAAAACAGGCTCATAGATTACAGTGCTTCTAATCCAACTTGGACAGATCCTAGTGTGAGAAATTTACCAGTTCCTTTGTTAAAGGGTGTTATTTTTCTCCAGGCACACTGTTTTTCTCCATCAACCCAGAACTAAGTGCCTTGGTATAAGGATAAAAATCTTGATTACTGGACGTAAAACAACATTACTCCACTCCACTCCATTTAACAACTCAGTGTAGGAGTAGCATCCCATGTACTTTCGGGGGGCCTCGGTGGCCGAGTGGTCTAAAGCATGCACTTACAGATCACAGTGCCTCTCACCGCCTAGGTTCGAATCCCACGCAGGACAGATTCTAGCATGATAAAGTATGTCACTTCGCTTGCCGAAGGTTGGTGGTTTTCTCCGCCATCCCAGAACTGACCGCCTCGAAATAAGTGAAAGATTCTTGACTGGGGCGTAAAACACCATTACTCCACTCCACTCTCCATGTACATTCTAAGTAATGAAGTTTCATTAAGATTGGAAAATCTACATCGGTTTAGATGATGGAATACCACAAGATGTTTTTGACCAACTGAGTAGTATTTTTTTTAAATTAAAATTTAATCAAATTAATAACATGTACCAGTATTTTGTATTTATTTATTCTAGGTAATTTCTTTTTCAGAATACAAATATTAAATTTAAATCCATTTTGGTTAAATTTCATATATATATATATATATATATATATATATATATATGAGAAAATTAGAGATTTACAGGGGTAAATTTTAAACAAATATATAATGATTATACTTTTGTACACCTTTGGTGAATTAAAAATTCACACCATGATATTGAAAGATATCAAAGAAAAATTGATCCCACTTAAAACCTTATCTTTATCAACAGTGACTGTTTTCTATTATATTCTAGATATAAAGAGAAATTCCAATTTTGCCAATTAATTTTTTTCCAAAGTCTGATAAACATAACCTATTTTTAATTAAAATTTTAGAAGTTAATAATAATATATAATATATAAAGTTTATGGCTAAAGAGACAGATAATTTGAAAAATAAAAAACTTAAAATATTCAGTGTCACTGAATTCACATACCTGTCTCAAATTTGGTGTTTGACTATTAGCCAAAAAAAATTGAATTGTAGGAGATATTGAGAATGTTTAGCAAAAAAAAAAAAAAAAAAAAAAAAAAAAAAAATTTAAAATGCTTATTGGTTAGTAGAATATAATGAGAATTTATAGCCAGCTGAGCTTATGGCATGGCAAAGCATTGTGTATCTGTGTGTCTGTGAGTGCATGTGTGTGCAAATTTCAAATTTCAATCTTCTTCTGTGAAACCACATGACCAAATGAAACCTAATTTGGTGTGGAAGGTTCCTAGGTGGAGTAGATTAAAGTTTGTGATTTTCATTTTGATCCTAAATCCAAGATGGCCGCTGTTATTATAAATAGAAAAAACAGGAAATTGGCCATAATATATATTTAATTTTTATCAGTTTGGTTCAAATTTGGTATACGGAATGCAGAACTCTGGCCATTTAATATTTTAATGGGTTTACCATTACTTCTTTCATTGCCTTGTTATTGGTAAATGAAACAAAATGAAACCAATTTTTTTTGGCCATGTTTGGCCTGCCAGTTGAGCAGCACAGGCCCTCTTGGGCCTCTTGTTTTTTAACTTATTGAAATTCTATTGTATGTTTAATTTTGAGCCAGCATGTGCTTCTTTGCAAGACAATTATATAAATAGCCATTCACTTGGCATTTTAATTATCAGAAGTAAAACACTACTCCAAAATTTAAATATGTATATAGCAATATATGTTTCACATAGAAAATGATAAATTTCGAGGTGTTAGCATGCAATATATATAGATAGTTAAGTTGCATTCAAGCTTTGTTCTCATCTGTTGTCTTCAAAATCAATTTTTCATATTGCACACTTTGTCATGTGACACTGTCGTCTGAATCAATATTTTTCCCAAAAATGATATTTCACTAATTTTTATATTAGTTTATAAGAACTAGTGCAATATTTGTGTATTTTGAGACAAAAATGGTATTTTTAGATGAAATACAAGTGGAAAGCGAATGAAATATATTTTGCTATATAATTAAAGTACACATGCAGTTCATTTGTTAATTGAAATTTAATTTCCATAACTTTGTATAAGAACGTTAACATTGTGAATAATTCTTTATAGGCAGTTGCACTCTATAATAATATTAAAAAAAACAAGAACAAAATTATTTTCACTCATGTATTTTTAATTATGTCATTATGACATTTTCACTAGAGTATCTTTAAATTGAACTTTTTATTGCACCATTCTATACATTAATGATTGTGTGTGTATATTATTGCTGTGAAGGCATGCATGCAACATAAAATGTAAGGGTATTTTTTAAATTCCTTTTTAATCAAAAATGGTAATCTTATGAGAAATGGTTTTGTTCATGCTGTGTTAATAATAAGAATTGATTTTATTTTCCAATGAAACATTCTGTTCAATACACAGCGTATTATACATGTATAAATTGTCATTAGGTGAGAATGCTGTGGAAGGAATTATAACACATTAAGTACTGGTACCTTGTTTATTGTCTTAGATGTATGTATTGATTGAGTGGTTGGTTGCAGTGTTGTTTAACATTGCATCAGCAATTTTTTTAGCTATTCACAGTGAGAGCAAGGTTATTGATCTCTAAGGATTAATCTAAGAACAAGTTTTTGTATGTATGAGAAGCTAGTTTGTATTATGTTCTGTCTTTTAATGATGCCACTCAGGTAACTTTTGTTAAGATGCTAGCTCCTGAGTAACTAAGATATCATTCTCCAGTCAGATTATCCTGGCACTAAGGTGAACCAGTTGATAGTTTGTTCCCTTGATGTCAAGTACCGGGGGGCCTCGGTGGCCGGGGTGGTCTAAAGCGCGTGCTTACGGATCACGGTGCCTCTCACCACCTGGGTTCGAATCCCACTCAGGACAGATCCTGGTGTGAGAAAGTTTGTCAGTTCCCTTTCCAAAGGTCGGTGGTTTGCTCTGGGCACTCCGGTTTCCTCCACCGTCCCAGAAATGACCGCCTCAAAATAAGTGAAAGATTCTTGACTGGGGCGTAAAACACCATTACTCCACTCCACTCCACTCAAGTGCAGGCAAGGATACATGTATTAAGATTTTACTTTTTGTTGCAGTTGTGTTTTTGTAGGTTGTATTATTGTTGTAACATAAAAGTCAGTTTTAAAATGTATGTTTAATTTAAACATTACTGTTACTAGATAAGATATCTGGTTTTGTTTAATTTGTTCATTGGAGTTATTGTTATACATGTATATATATATTTTTTTTTTCAAATAAATTCTTTTAAATACAGCATTCAGAGTTCATACTATCAGACACAAATACATTTATAGGTAAACAACATAACAACAAACACACACACACACCACACACACACACACACACACACACACATCAATTGTGACTAACATATTTTCATAAAAGGCTTGAAATATTGTGTTTAATGGTTTCATTTCATCCCATTGTAATCAGTTATTTGTGGTCTTGTAACAAAGTTCTTTCTTATCTGGAAGGTTTTTTTTTCCTATACTTTTAATAAGAATTGATTTTATTTCCCTATGAATACAAAAAATTCAATAACCTTTCAGGAAATTGGTATTCAAAGTTACATAGCATTGATAATTTGGAGAGATTAGATGAACTAGCAAACAGTACTTCATTGTTACTTACCGGTACTAATATTACTTTACTCAGTGAAGTACATA
>CM056597.1:23539174-23729650 GCA_029721355.1 Tegillarca granosa
TACATTGGTATTATCATATGTAATCACTTTAAAGAAATATGTACACCGGATTTGAACTATAATAACGACATTTGTATTATGGGCCAAGGCCATGAAAAACTGAATAAACTTTTATTTATTTATTATTATTAATTATTTTCACAAATCGGTCTTTTAAAAAAAACCCTTCTCCTTGTTGTTTTTGTATAGAGCGGGGGGCGTTTTTTAAAGACCTATTTTTTAAATTTTTACGTATTTTATACAATTTAATCAGCACATAATTTATCAAATTAAAAATAAAAAATCATGTACCAAAATACCTGTGAATTACATATAGATGACGTACAAATGTACTTTGTCAGAATTTTGCTGGCATCACTTTTCGTCATTTAATCGTGGTTACCAAGTCCAACTAATGCCATACTTCCAACGTGATAACGAGATAAATCTTAGGACTACAGGAAATACTTTCCGGATTGCTTTTTTTATGTGCTACTTTTGCATTTTTATGAAATAAAACAATTAAAAAGTTACACATGGAAGTTTTGTAAAATAATGCTAGATTTTGGTATGACGTTTATGCATTTTCACCACTGAATGTTGATTGGTCGTAACGTTGTTAAACGTCGCAACAGCATTTTAATCTAGTCGCATTGAGAACAAGCGTATAAATTCCTAAGGATATACCAAAGAACAAGTTCCTGTAATCTTAAGATGTTCGAGTGTGTATAACCTGCCTTGAACCAGTGCGTACCCAGGGTTAATTTTTGTTGAGGTTTATAAATCATCGAATGTAGATGACCCCAGACAAGCATACCACTTTTACATTTTTCTGGCACCCGGAGAACCGGATGATACTTTGTCTTCTCGAAGCCAAGCCCTGTGTGAGAAAGCAGTATCTCAATTTTTAAAGTCTTATGGATTGTCTAACAAGGGATCACACCCAAATATCAACGATGGTACGGTTAGGACAATAGTACTTCAAACACGAGGTGGGATTTGCCATCCTGTCCGATATCTTCATAAAAAATCGATTTTCTTGAACTAGGAACGTGTTCATATTTTGCTAATTTATTTATTTATTATTTACATGTACTTCTTTTATTGCTCCAACAACTTTAAGGTACACATTATGCAGTGGCACATTGCTTAAGAAAATACAATACAATACAATACAATACAATACAATACAATAAATACTATACTATGCTATGCTATGCAATGCAATGCAATACAATACACTGATGCTCCTGTTTTTATTTATTTTTCACATCAATTGGCATACAACAGAAATACAGCACAGACAAATCCAATATATAGATGGAGTTTTGTTGTGTGTTTAACTGATGTATTTAGTAGCAATTTTGCCTCATATTTTCCAGCCTTATATACTTTTACATCATGAATACTGCCGTGTTCATTGTGGATTTTGTCTTGTCCATCACTGACCGTTCTTTGTTCATTTTTCATCCTCCTATCTTCGTGTTCATTGTGGATTTTGTCTTGTCCATCATTGACCCTTCCTTGTTCATTTTTTATCCTCCTATCTTCGTGTTCATTGCGGATTTGGTCTTGTCCATCATTGACCCTTCCTTGTTCATATTTCATCCTCCTATCTTCTTGATGGATGGGACCTTGTTCGATTTTTAAGTTAGCTTTACTTTTCATTTCATCCCCGACAGGTATTGTGAAACATCCCAATGGAATATTTGCATTTACGACAAACAAAAATTTCACCTCGATTCTTGCACATCCAGAAAACTGGTTATCTTTGACATCAAAGTTATATAAAATTAAACAAAAACTGGCAAGTTTAGATAGTCCTGGTATTTCAAAACATACAGGCGGTGGATTCTTTGCTGAAATAAAAGAAAAGAGAATATTTGATAAATAACAAATATTTATCGTCTTTTTATTTAACATGTTGTAATAGCAACCTAGGACCTGGATTAACCTTATATAAATACATGTATCGATATTTTATTGTCAGAGAAATTGAGAATTGATCTGTCATGTGCTACTTTTGAATTGTATTATTTCATAAAAATTCAAAAGTAGCACATGACAGATCGATTTTTAACTATGTTTTGATTTTGATGAAACCTATTTGTTAAAAAATAAAAAAGCTTAACTCGATAACATTAAGAGGTTTTCGGACTATCATCACATGGAGTGCCCCCGCGTGTACCTGGAATATGTCGTAATTTTCATGCGGAGCTACCATAACCAGTTTGATACGGACTCATATAAGTTACGTTTTCTTGTAAACGTAATGTTATCTTGAAAATTTGCGACATGTTACACGTTTTTCCATAGGTAGTAGACCTCAGTCGTGATAAGGCCGGATTGGGGACGTAGTAGGGCATATAAAAAACTCAGGGGTCTTTACTTAGACCCTGCTCATTTAAATTTGTTAATAGATAGCACTTTGCAATTTTGCCAAGGTGAGAGCTTCTGAGGTTTGCTTAAGAATTAAGCTGAGTTGGATGTCTATCGCACTATATTTCCGGCGTAAGGATTTGAGCCGCACAATGCACTTCCTATGCCTGGACCACATTTTGCATGTAAACATTGCCATGTGTTTTTAGCATGATTGACACATTTTCCAAATTTCTGAAAAAATGAATCAGACAGGTATTGATTTCTTTTGAAAAAGAAAAAAAGTAATATTTGAGGATTCAGGAACAATATGTGCCATTATATGTAGTTCGGGGTTTGTTGACCATCATTCTATGAAAATGGCCTATTTTGAGGTAAAATTTTACAATTTTCTGTGTGGTGCCATGGTAACAAAATGTTTGCTAAACTTGTTAAAATTTGCATTTGGGCCATAAATTCAGTATAGAAATAGTGTTTGAATTCTTGATTTTAAAAGTATCAACATCTCTGGTGTTACTTAAAATTATTGAAATTTTGGTGCATAACACTAAAGGTGGTATGACCAAAATTGGCCGTCATTTCATGACTGAGGTCTGTTACCATATGCCATACCATCTGCACACACGCTATGTGGATATAGTTATTACCTGATAGGTCGATATTCAGTATGACATTTCCATCAATACTGATTTCCAACTTCACTGCAGCATCAGCTGGTATATAAGCAACAGTCATGCAAACTGAAATATATATGAAATAAGATGAAAAAAATATAAAGCACTGTTACATAAAAAAAAGAAATGCCTAGGAGACTTTTTTTTAGCAAAGGAAACGTCAAAACATTGCAGAATTGAATATTGAACGGTAACGATGTTTTGATATTATCGGGAGTCACATTATGGTGCACTGCACTATTTTTTTGTAGTTACGACTTTTTTTGTTGCAGCATTCGCTTACACCAGGGCGACTTGGCATTTAAATGTAGCTCCCATTTTTTGTTTAATGTCTACAAAATTTAGAATAAGTTCTCACTATACATATTGAGAGATTTGAGTTGAGTAATGGTGTTTAACGTCCCAGTCAAGAATATTTCACTTATATCGAGACGTTGCCAGCTATAGGCGAAAGTGCAGAAATTTTGCCTGTGCGTTGCGCTGATGGCATTATACAGCAGGGTTCTTTATCGTGCAACGCCTGTCGTGACACGGGACCTCGTTTATTTTAAGTTCCCATCCAAAAGAACCATGATTTTTCATTTCGTATTGCCGAGTGCTTGGCGAAAAAACAGTCATTTCCCATTTTTAAGTCCTACATATTGGGAGAGGTAGATATACTAAATTTGAATGTTCAAAAAGAATCTGTATAATTATAATAATAATTATTATTATTATTTTATTAGTAGTAGTAGTATTATTTATGTGCAGTTGAGAGGTATTATGAGGTTTTTGCGTGATTTCAGTTTGTTGAAGACATTCACGCACCTCATAAACCTGTGGTACGTTTTAATTCTCCAGAATAATAATAATTTTCTAGTCACGAATAGCCGAAAAATTGCTGATGTGACGTAAAACATCATTTAACCGACAAACTAACAAATTTTCATATAAATTTAACACTTATAAATACACGTAATGCTATGACCAAAAGATGAATTATACACATGCTTATAAATTAACCCACGTGAAAAATGGACGTTTATTTGCGATATATCAACACGTGCACAGCATACACATTGTGAATTAGCACAATCGCACCCATCGTTGTCCCTGTAGCCTTTGCGTGTTGTCATTTCTTTTGCCGGAGAATTGGTAACAATATTCGCTAAAATGAAAAAAAAGAATTTTATATTTCTTATCTTTATCATTCTATGTACCTTGAAATTTAGTGAGAGTACTTCGAATAAAACTTGAAAAATTCGGTACCTTATGTGTTATAAGGAGGCATGACATGAAATCGAACCCTCAATATTTATTGCCGTATTAAAAGTATTTCAAGTAAAGTAGATGTTTTTCTTTAACTAGTGATATCTTTATGTGTGAAATCTTAAAAAATAAAACTCCATTTTAATCACATTAATAAATTTTAGGTGTAGTTTAATTGGATTCTGAGGTATCGTGGTTTTCATCACAAAAAAGACCTCTAAACCGCCTTATCATCTACTAACTGTATTGCCCTTATTTGGTTTGGGATACTGAGGATATTGAACATAGTCAATATAAAACACAAACATACCAACCAGTCCATGACCAAATCAAAGCCACCACCCCCCCCCCCCAATAAAAAAAAAAAAAAAAAAAAAAAAAAAAAAAAAAAAAAAAAAAAAAACCTTTGAAAACTGGTAAATCCAGATGAATGCGGGCACATATCATTGGTGATCCCCTCTCGTGCTTTTTTTCAGATGCAAAAAATTAGGTCGAATGAGAGGTTGATACTAGAATATTGTTCCCACCGTCAGTTGAAACTGCTTCCGCTAACATCCGAACAAAAGACGAGTGAGATAATCCATTTTAAGGAATCGAATATTGATATTTTAGTGAAAAATATTTTTTAAAGTCACCATAAGGTAAAAGAGCTGGATTTAAATTTCATTGTCCAAAAACGATGCTAGTGTGTCATTTTGCCCAGTAGTACTGTCATGTGCTGATTTTGAATTTCTATTAAAATAATGCATTTAAAATAAGCACATGACATTGAATGCATTATTTTAATAAAACTTCAAAATCAGCACATGACAGTACAAAGCAGATCGGACTTTTACACGCCAACTAAAACTGTCTGTACATATACACGTTTATTGAATTATTCCTCGCGAGTAGCTAAATTGCTGATATAATGTTAAATAATATTCAACAAATTAATAACCAGCTAATTCTTCATTTAAGTCATACAACAATGGTTTAATGGAAATGTTAGAAATTTCAATTAGATTTGTTTAAGGTTTCATATTATCATATACCACTTTTTGAATTTAATCATAAAGATACATATAAAAAGTGGTATATGACAATATTATAAGAACTATTTATTCAACATTAAAAACCTAATTTCCCGTGATTTAAAATCCACAGGGACGGGTAACATAAAATGTGATATGGTCGATTATTTCGACTTTCTTAAAACGGGTCGTACTCGGATAAAAAGTGTTGTATTATAGTTGATACATCATCAGGACATATTTACAAGTGAAAAAGTGTAGATAATTTTATTAAATTGCCCAGAAAACGAATATCCAGGAAGAGAGGGGGGGCGTTACCCGTCCTCAAGTACCTGTGTTAAAATCCGATTCTAGTAGATTTTGGTCAAAGATACCTTCCCATAAGACCGGTTCAGTGGTTCAGTCCGTCGAAACCCGATCGAGACATACACGACTATAAAAATTTTCAGATAAAAATCTTCGCCACATTATCACGGTGGGCAATCACGTGGCTTATATGGATCACGCTTACACAAACAGAAGCTCGCTTCAAAGGCAAGTTGACGCTAGTTTAATATGATAGCGCGTGAATTTGAAAATAAGATATAGCCTAATGTTCATGTCCATTAAGTTTTGTTGCCAAAGTACTAAATTCAAACCCCCGTAGTTTCTGCAAACACTTCGACAAAGTGTCAAGCGAGTTACATTTTCGTGTTGATCACGCTTACACTCTTATGCAATCGCAGATGAAATTTAAAAAAAAACGGCCAAATTAGCCTATTTTACGCGCAATTTTGTAGCATCCATTAGATTTTGTACAAAAAAGATAACCATTTAGCCAATATACATGTCAATTAATATTGTATTTTGCCAAACTTTGTGTAAGCGTGATCATTTTGCATAATCTGACAAACACTATGAGTTGATCACGCTTACACAAAATTAAAGTTGCAAACCCTACTCTCTCTCTCTTTTTCGAGGATTTAGCTTTTTTTCACACTGTCATTATTCCCAGCTCATATTGACTTTGCATATTTGACCTATTTATAAATCAGTGTCTTTATCTTAGTTTATAATGGTTTCAAGTTTGTAGCCATTTAACCTTTGCAAATGTCACAAAATGATGCACTTGTTTTGTGAGGTCTCGCCAAGAAATATGATACTGATATACTTTATTTTTATTTTCAAGAATGACCAGAAAAAAGACCAATCTATTGCTAAATAGGCAAAAACGATAGTATTCAAAAGTAACAAAAATTGCGAGTAGTCTAAGTTAACCCTTTAAAACTTTAAAGACTTTAAAAAATCACCTTTGAAATTACCAATAACAAAGAAAATCAAATTGGAAGCAAAATCTAACTTGGCATTTACTTCACCTTCTAAATCATTTGTCAAGTCGCCATTTGTCAAGAACTCTTTAACTCTTAATATCAGGATGAAAGAAAGACTTCAGATAACATTCCACTTTTGGATCCTGAAGACACAGTTGAGGAAGACGATCAAGCGATTGAAGGTGAAATAAATGAACTTTTACTGTTGTATCTGCGTGTCAAAAAGAACTTGAAAACGAGACAAATACTATGTTTTTAGAGTTTTTTTAGAGGAATCCCAAACAAAACAATTCCTTTAAATATCATAGCATTTCTTCTCTGGGTTGAAGTGGTTAGATGGTATGGTAAAGATAATTCTGTTCAGATGCGCTACATAAATGATACAAAGCAATACTGGACTCTTTGTTGAAAGTTGTTTGGGGGAAGTTTTTAAGGTTTATGACAGGATATAAGAACATGGGTCAGTTAAGCTGCAGAGAAACAGAAAGAAGTTACTATAATCCGGATTATATATTTATCAAATTGACAGTACTTTAAACGATGGCTTATCAGAAACATTCAATTGCATATTGACAAAATTGGAAAGGATGTACAGAACATAAGGGATTTGAAGTCAAAGAAAGAATATGCCAGGTCGAAAAACATTGATCGCGCAGGCCCCGACTGGAGGAATAGCAAATTTGTTAACGTCATTAGTGCAGGAGGAGCATATTTGTATGATATAAATTCGTATCTTGAATCATGTGCCAAAATTCTTGACAAACTCTGTCTGTACCTTTCTTACTTAAACCAAACAGAAGATAATTGTACCCAAGAGTCCAGTATTTCTCTTACTGAACACGCCAATTATGTTGAATTGCAAGTAGAAAGCGACGCTGTGGATCCCTGTAAAATCAAACGGCGTTCAGAAAAGTGAAATTCATAGCCAGGCTATGGTAACGGACAGTACGATCTACCAGGCAGTTGAACTCGATGGTCTGAAGAAACAAATCATTTTGATAAAGTAATTTGCGGTATTAGCGAAGCTGAAAAATCATCCGATATCCAAGCGCGATTAGAATACGGAACAAGCAATGGAATAAATGTTGTAACAACGCTTGTTTCTAAAAATATGCCTGTTCTCTATCCAGATCTAGTGTATTAAGAAGTGGGGTGTTACCCTATTTATGACAAAAATAAAATATTTATGGTTGTGTCACCAGCTGGCAAACTTTCATATCGAGAAAATCCTAATCGATGTGCTTTCGGAATTGAATTCAAATGCCCAACAGAAAAACTACATACATTCCGGCTAGATATGTGCTGCAGTGTCTCTATGAAACCGTGGTGCTCCGAGTTGATATTCCTTTTTGACTTCAAATCCTTTATGTCTTGTGCACCCTTTCCAATTTTTGTCAATATGGATTTTAATGTTTCTGATAAGCCATCTTTTAAAGTACTGTCAATTTCATAAATATTTTTTTCTTTTGAAATACCATCCATTTTTACCAAACAATCCCGTAGTTCTTTTAATCGATTTTCAAAAGTCGATATTTTCTTTGCAAGTGACAACCCATTTTCAAATTCCAATAGATCAATTTGTCCACTATCTTTTGTTAGTCCTTGTTTTAATTTTTTTTTTCGTCATAAGATAAGCATGCCGACGTGTCTTTTAAAGCTTTTGAAATTGTATTAATAACGTCTAAAAATACCCCCGGTGGTCTGGTTTGTACATTTTTTAGCTTCATATGGTGTAAAGGCTCTCAAAATGTCGTTTGACGGCACTGCAAAATTTATTTCAGAATCATACGGATTATAGTAACCTCTTTCTGTTTCTCTGCAGCTTAACTGGCCCATGTTCTTATATCCTGTCATAAACCTTAAAAACTTCCCCCCAAACAACCTTCAACAAAGAGTCCAGTATTGCTTTGTATCCTTTATGTAGCGCATCTGAACAGAATTATCTTTACCATACCATCTAACCACTTCAACCCAGAGAAGAAATGCTATGATATTTAAAGGAATTGTTTTGTTTGGGATTCCTCTAAAAAAAACCTCTAAAAACATAGTATCTGTCTCGTTGTTTTCAAGTTCTTTTTTGACACGCAGATACAACAGTAAAAGTTCATTTATTTCACCTTCAATCGCTTGATCGTCTTCCTCAACTGTGTCTTCAGGATCCAAAAGTAGAATGTTATCTGAAGTCTTTCTTTCATCCTGATATTTAGAGTTAAAGAGTTCTTTTCTGTTTCTCTTGGCAAATGGCGACTTGACAAATGATTTAGAAGGTAACTAAATCGCAAGTAAAATTTTGCTTCCAATTTGATTTTCTTTGTCATTGGTGATTTCAAAGGTGATTTTTTAAAGTCTTTAAAGTTTTAAAGGGTTAACTTAGACTACTCGCAGTTTTTGTTACTTTTGAATACTTTCGTTTTTGCCTATTTAGCAATAGATTGGTCTTTTTTCTGGTCATTCTTGAAAATAAAAATAAGGTATATCAGTATCATATTTCTTGGCGGAACCGCACAAAACAAGTGCATCATTTTGTGACATTTGCAAAGGTTAAATGGCTACAAACTTGAAACCATTATAAACTAAAGATAAAGACACTGATTTATAAATAGGTCAAATATGCAAAGTCAATATGAGCTGGGAATAATGACAGTGTGAAAAAAGCTAAATCCTCGAAAAAAAGAGAGTAGGGTTTGCAACTTTAATTTTGTGTAAGTGTGATCAACTCATAAACTTTGTGTAAGCGTGATCATTTTGCATAATCTGACAAACAATGGCAAAATACAATATTAATTGACATGTATATTGGCTGAATGGTTATCTTTTTTGTACAAAATCTAATGGGTGCTACAAAATTGCGAGTAAAATGCACTAATTTGGCCGTTTCTTTAAATTTCATCTGCGATTGCATAAGCGTGAAAGCGTAATCAACACGAAAATGTAACTCGTTTTGTCAAAGTGTTTGCAGAAACTACGGGGGTTTGAATTTAGTACTTTGGCAACAAAACTTAATGGACATGAACATTAGGCTATATCTTATTTTCAAATTCACGCTCTATCATATTAAACTAGCGTCAACTTACCTTTGAAGTGAGCTTCTGTCTGTGTAAGCGTTATCCACATGAGTCACGTGATTGCCCACCTGAGTATCGACTCGTTCTCCGATGCAAAGTTAATGTAGCCGGGGGAATGGTATGCTTGTCTGTGGCATACTGACCCATTAAAATTGCATCTGAACAAAAGGTCGCTCCGAAAGTGATCACAATCTTCACTTGCTATCAACGGTCCTATTAAATTAATTCTGAGAGATTTATAAAAATTTTCTCGTTGCGAATAGTTGAAAATTGTTGATCATGCAAGGTTCAACAACATCTTATCAATGGTAGAAAATTTATTATTATCATTAGAACTGTCATGAGCTATTTTTGAATTGTATTATTTTATAAAAAATTCAAAAGTAGCACATGACAGAACGGGTATTCCCCGTGACTCAACTTCCTGGTAATTACCAGAAAATTTTACTTACTTTCTTTTGTTTTGCATTTGATAATTTGTCATTTGCAGAATTTTGAATATTTCTTTTTGTAATAATTCAAAATTTTGTACATGACATTTTGGTCATTTAAGCAATGAACTTTGATTGTAATCGATTTATTGGCGTGCAACTAACTCTATTGGGTCACGCGCAAATTTTCCATGAACCCCGAACAATCTCATCCCAACAGAGTACGCGTCAATAAATCAATTACAATCTAAGTTCATTGCCTATATAAAATTTACGATCCCATCCAGGGAATTTATTTCGATGGTAAATTTTTACTTACCTTCCCCAACGTACAAGTAGCACAAGAACATCAGTAAAACATAGAGTGTATAGTTGGCCATGTTGCGCATTAGTGTGTTCAATGATCTAATTTATATAAATGCATGGATGTGCACCTATCTATGCACCTTGAACTTTAAAACGAAACAAGTATATTTGTAAGGATTTGTAATTTTGACCTGATTTCTTACGATTTTCATAAAATCATCTCATTAAATATTTTCATAAACTGGTAAAATGCCGCGTGAATTTGTTATCCTTAACATAATTGAAAAGAGCTGTCTACACATGTGACTGACTAGACGAAGGACCATATTGTATCTATTGGGTATAGAACAGAAAGTAGACTTATTTACTGAAATTACAACCTGATTATTAAATAATGATTTTAAAGCATCAATTACGCAATTTGACTTCATTTTCCTAAAGGGGTAAAATGAGTCTAAATGCATACTTAAATGTCGGCCCAAGTTCCACAATCATTTACTCAATTGAATGTACACTCAACTCAAATATTCTCAATTTTTCTCTCATCAATATTTTGAAAATTTTAATTTTTATGAGACAATGTTTTATTATGTTCAACAAACCTACACTAAACAATTTAAATATAATGACAGTTATTCAATAATATTTAAAACTGACATTGAAATATTATTTTGGCTGTTGAGTGAATGGTTGTGAAACTGGGTCTGGGCTAGTATAAGTCTTGATTGGATTTGAATAATGGTGTTTTGCGCCCTAGTAAAGATTTTTTCACTTATATCGAGGCTCAGCTCTGGAATAGTGGAGAAAACCGGGGCACCCTGAAAAAAATCACAGACCTTCGACAAGTCTATTTACAACTTTATTAACACTAGATTGGCATTGGTTTAGAGGCATGCTCTGTTATCCTTAAGCACGCGCTTTTAATCACTCGGCTGAGGCCCCGATCTAAGTCTGGGAAAAAAGTGTCATGAGATGAAATCCATCATGGTGTTGTAGGTGATTTAATGCACTGTTAAATAAAGTAGTCTTAAAAGTAATGATTTACTTTCCTGTTGTCATATACCATATTTTGTATGAATTAAATGATAAAATTAAAAAAATGTATATGACACTTTAAATAGTCTTTATTATTTAAAATAATTACTTTACTCAATATAGCAAATTTATATTTGACTCATGTCGTAATTTTAGAATGTCTTTCTCATGTTCTCGGGGTTAACAAACTGTAATTTAGGTATCCAACATTATCTTTTGATAAAAACAAAATAACATTTTTAACAGTTCCGCCATGGGTCTTTTTCAGTTTTTTTTTTTTTTTTTTTTTTTTTTTTTTATAATTTTATGAAATAATTCAGCCAAACGAAGCACATGATTTTGTTTTAAAATTTTATTGTACAACTTTTAAAAACGATTTAACAAACCCCAGCCTTCACCTTTTTGTTTATTTTTAAATGTATTTTTGACTTAATTTTATTTAATTCATCATGTTTTCAGTACACAACCACAAAACTTTATTCAACATATTGATTTACTAAATTTATTATGATTATTATTATTATTGTTATCATCATCATCATTATTATCATTATTATTGTTGTTGTTTTTATCACCATCAGGATTTTATTTTTTTTATTTTTTATTGTTGTTGTTGTTGCCGTTGTTGTTCTTCATCTTCTACTTCTTCTTGTTCTTCTTCTTATTATTATTATTATTATTTTTATTATTATAATTATTATTATTATCATCATCATCATCATCATCATTATTATTATTATTATTATTATTATTATTATTATTATTATTATTATGTAGCTTCTTAATCATTGTATATATTAATTAGGAGTGGTTAACATGAGAGTTTAATTCTTTTATATTCTTTGTAATTTGTTCTACTTAGCAATTTAAGAATAAAATAAATATTGATTATATTATTTTTGACTTATTGGAAACTTTAGTTTAGTTGGTAAAATAGTCAAATTGACTAATTTGCTTTTTTAGTGCAGGCTACATTTACACATACACGTAACTATGATTTTTACTCTTTTACTTTTTTCATTTTTTATTGTCTATATCAATATTCAGGACGCTCAAGATTACGGATCTTGGTGCCTCTCACCGACTGGGTTCGAACCCTTTTCGGGCAATTCCTTGTGTGGGAAAGTTATGTCAGTTCGCTTGCTGAATGTCAGTTGTTTTTCTCTGGGTATTCCTGTTTCTTCATCATCCCAGAGCTGATATAGCCTCGATATGTGTGAAAAAAATTGACTTGGCATAAAACACCATAACTCAACTCTATATGTATCAATAGTGCATCAAGTCAGAACTTGAAGGGTTGTTTTCAGTGTTATGACTTTCTGCTAGTTATAACGAAAATAACTTGTTTACCCGATTTCGTGTTGTATTGTTTATATTTAAATATATATATTTTACCTACCTGCTACAACATAGAAGTGGCACAAGAGCATCGGTACCACATAAACAATAAAATTGGCCATTTTCTTTGTTTAAACCGTCGGCTATGCGTCGATGTACCCTAGTCTTGACATAAAATACCTGCATACAGTAATATTTATTACATAAGAATAAGATTTAAATGTGCATCAGCGTGATGTCACAAGATGCCTTTGTTATTTAAATCACCCGTTATATTCTATTTTGTATGTTAAAAAGGCAAACAGCTACATGTCAAAATTTAGAATAATTTAATTTTCAATAAAGTTACCTGACAATATATAGAAACGTGTACATTCTGTGACTGACTTGATTCGGAGGTTGTAAGAGTACCTCTACGTAGGCAAAACTTTTTGTCCAATGATACTTATAAATCTTTATTTTCAAACAACACTTATAGGTTAGAAATGTAGTACAAAAACAGTATACAAGATAGTGAAAAAACTATGAAACCACAGTAAAAAAAGTTTGATTAATGATATTCGATTAAAATCAGTGTGTGTGTGTGGGGGGGGGGGGGGGGGTAAACACATACTAAGTATTAAGCCATGTATGAGAGACAGAGAGTGTGTGGGGGGGGGGGGGGTGGCGGTGGAACAGGAAAATTATATTTTTTTTTAAATTTCTGATCAAATAATGCAAAAAATAGTATCTTCTAATGAACGTATAATGATCTTACTAATTTACGAACGTTCTCACTTTACTTTATACAATATTAAAACACACCTGGTTTATGGCTTTAAAAACCAATAGCTCATTTTTGAGAGGTGGGCTATATTGTATTACAAATTATATTCTTTAATTTTCATTTTGTTTTAAACAGACAGATTTTCATCAGAAAACTTGAAAAGGGACATCAGCGGCCGAGTGGTCCGAGTAAAACTCGTGCATACGGATCACAGTTCCTCTCAAATCTTGAGTGGGGCGTAAAACACATTACTTAACTCATACGCAAAAAATCCTAACCATTTGAAAGGCAAATTAAAGTTAACTCTCTTAGAACTTGTGACCATTCATTCTCAGTGTTAGAAACGTAAGTAAAGAGAGAGAGAGGGGGGGGGGGGGTTCGGAATAATTCGTGTCCGGCCCAAAAGAAATCGGTGTTATTTTCTCATTTTTACTCAAAAATTTTGTTTCATGACCTTTTGGGATATTTTCGAAATGTTTTGAAATTTAAATGACCTATTCTCAAAATATTTTAAAATTGTCAATTTGTCAATATTGTCATATACCACTTTTTTAATTTAATCATAAAAATACATTCAAAAAGTGGTATATGACAATATCTATATATATTTCGTATAATATTTAGTTTTTTCTCAGCGTGATAAGATGTGCCAAGTTATCGTGCGCGACCTATAATACATGTAGATTGAATTTATTTTTGAAAAGAAATATTGATTTTTGAAAACGTTTATTGACTATTTTTCATTAATTCCGTATAAATTGCATTTGGTGCATGTGTCACGTATATTACATCAAAAGGTACATAAATAGGCATAGCTGTGGTATTAGCAATTTAATGTATATAATGTATGTTATTTACAACATTTTCTCTACCTTACTTTCAATGGAAAGTTATTTTGCTTTCGTAAGAACTCGGGAATCTCCGTGAACATGTGCGTTGACCCGAGAAGCTTCGTCTCCTATCATTTCCGGGTTACTATTCACACACGCACCAGACACACCAAAATGTCCAGCAAGAAAGCGAAAACTTTAACTAGAGAAGAAGAGTTGCTGCTTCAGGATTTCAGTAGAAACGTATCTACTAAATCTTCAGCTTTATTTTATGGAAATGCTTTGATAGTATCAGCCATTCCAATATGTAAGTAAATCGAACTGTGTTTCTGTTCTACCGGTTGGCGTTGTTCACATTTGCCACGTTGACATACATATCTATGATTATTTTAGATCTAGATCTACAATGTATTTCTAAGATAAAGAATTATTAAATAAATATTCAGTGTTATTTCACTTAAACAATTTTACTGTATTTTGGATGGAGGGGATCGGCGATAAATATTATGAATTATAAATAAATGTGTGTCCACAACCAGGTTCAACAATGGTTTGTATTATTAAATAATTCCAGCACAACTGGCTTTAAAAGGTGTTATATATATCATTGTTTACAAAAGGATCTGTGTTAATTACTGAAATATGGTAATTTATTTCAATGTGTATATACATGTATATATATATTGGTATATTTGATTAATTGTAAAGACTTCTTGAGACTTGTAAAGATTCTTAAAATAGACTTGTTCAAAACCAAGGTGGTGGCATTAGGAATACTGAAGCTATGGAAGATATATAACTTATTGTCCCATTACAGATCTCAACAAGAAAGAAAAAATTTTACCGTAATTATTTTTTAATCCAAATTTAATTTTACATTTTGTATATTTTTTACAGGGTTATTTTGGAGGATACATCAGATGGACTTATATCAATCAGGGATACTTTTTGCTGTAGGAACCATCATTAGTACTTACTTAGTAGCTCTTGCTTACAAGAATGTCAAATTTGTTCTTAAACACAAGTATGTACATTTATTTACTAAACCACATTTCCAACTATTAAAGTAAAATAAAAACCTAACAAGATTGTATATAGCCAAACTTGTCTATAAAAACCACGAGAAACCAATGAATATGTTCTATATGAACATGGTAGGACTTAGATTTTTCATATGTTAAAAAGTTAAAATTATGCTCAGAATTTTTTTTTTTTTTTTGGTCATTCTTTACAGTGTTTGAGTCAGTAACTTTGATTGGATTGGATTAATGGTGTTTTATGCTCCAGTCAAGACTCTTTCACATATATTGGAGCAGTCAGTTTTGGGATGTTTGAGAAAACCATAGTGTCTAGAAAAAACCAGTGGCATTAAACCAATCCAACTGACAATCTGTCTCTCACAGGATTTGTCCAAACAGGATTAAAATTTAATGAGAGACCATGTGATCCATCAGCACATGCTTAAACCACTAGACCACTGAGACCCCTCAGTTACTATGTCAGTAACCACAGTTGACTTGATATCTAGACTGATCAACATGACTTCACTTGATTGCATTTAATTTTGGAACAAGATTAGAAAATGGAACACTGCTTTTAAGTATTTTCAAAATTAAAAGGAAAAAAGTTAATTAAACCACGCTTAGCTTGTGTTTGAAAATTTATTTAACCCCACAAACAAATCCAAGAGATTTTGATTCTGTGTGTCTTGATGAAATAATCTGTACTTACTTACTTACTTAATCCTCTTCATTCCGTGTGGAACATAGGGCTGCAACGACACTCCTCCAGCGCACCCGGTTTTGGCAGGTCCTCTTCAGTTCTGCCCATGTCAATCCCGCCACCCTCATTTCTGCCTCAATGCTTCTTCGCCAGGTCTGCTTTGGACGTCCAGCTTTCCTTTTCCCTTGTGGATTCCAATCAAGAGCCTGTCTTGTGATGTTGGTTGTAGGCTTGCGTAGTGTGTGGCCTATCCATCCCCATTTTCGTTTCTTGATTTCTGTCTCCATTGGGGATTGTTTTGTCATGTTCCAGAGTTCTTCGTTGGAAACAACTTTTGGCCATCTGATTTTCAGGATGTTTCTTAGGCATCTGTTGGTGAAAGTCTGGAGCTTGTGGGTGCTGGTTTTTGTCACTCTCCACGTCTCTGAGCCATAGAGTAGAACCGACTTCATGTTAGTGTTAAAAATCCTGATTTTGTTGCGGATTGAGAGGGCTGTAGATCTCCAGATGGGTCGAAGAGTGTTGAAGGCGTGTCTAGCTTTATTGATACGGCTCTTGATGTCCTCGTTCGTACCCCCATCTTTACTGACAACACTGCCTAGGTAGATAAACTTTTCAACCTCCTTGATGTTCTCCTGGTGTAGTTGCACTGGATCTTTCTTCTTGTTGTTGACCCTCATGACCTCTGTCTTCCCAATGTTGATTTGAAGTCCAGTCTTCTCAGCTTCTTCTGCCACCCGACATAGTTTCTGCTGTGCATCTTGCTGCTTGTGGGAGAGAAGACTTATGTCATCTGCAAAGTCTAGGTCCTCCAGCTGTTTAGTGAAAGTCCACTGGATGCCTGTCAACTGATCTGCTGTAGACTGTCTCATGACCCAGTCAACCACCATCAGGCAAATGGTCGGTGAGAGCAAACAGCCCTGACGGACGCCGGTTTGTACACTGAAAGGTTCCGTCAGTTTCCCATCGTGGACCACTTGACAGGTGGAGTCTTCATACATTTGCTGAATGATGGTTACAAATTTTGGTGGAAAACCATAGTGGTGCATCAGTCTCCATATGACATCACGGTCAACACTGTCAAAAGCTTTTTGGAAGTCGACGAAAATTGTGTACAGGGGGGTCTGCCACTCCAGGGACTGCTCAATAATGATGCGCATGGTTGCGATGTGATCTGTGCACGAGCAATCTTGTCGGAAGCCTGCTTGTTCATCCCGAAGTGTCTTGTCCAAAGCGTTCTTTAATCTCTCTAGAATGATTCTGCTCAGTACCTTACCTGGGATAGACAACAGCATGATTCCCCTCCAGCTATTGCAGGATGAGAGGTCCCCTTTCTTTGGCAGCTTTACAAGATGTCCTCTTTTCCAGTCTTCAGGCACTCGCTCTTGTTCCCAGATCTTACAAAGGAGGTGGTGTAGCATCTCAGTTGAAGTCTGGATGTCGGCCTTCAGAGCTTCAGGTGGAATTCCATCAGGGCTGGCTGCCTTTCCTGACTTGAGGGACTTGATGGCCTTGACGATCTCAGCCTTGCTGGGAGGATTGGTGTTGATGTCGAGGAGCTTGGTAGGTGACGGGATGTCTGGTGAGGTGGGTGGTGCTGGTCGGTTGAGCGTTTCCTTGAAATGTTCCGCCCATCTTGCTCTCTGCTGTTCTTCACCAAGGATGGCGTTTCCGTCTTTGTCCTTGACAGGCCGGCTTGGGTTGCTGTTTTTCCCGGAGAGTGTCCTGGTGATCTCATACATGCGATTCATGTTCAGCTGGCCTGCTGCACTCTCGGCTTCTACTGTCAGTTCCTCAATGTAGGTTCTTTTATCTTTTCTAGCACTTTGTTTTATTTGTTGGTTCTTCTCTCAGTATTGTGCTTGTAGCTCATGTCTCTCTGAATGGTCTTGCGTGCAGTTGATCTGGTCTTTCAAAAGTTGCCTCTCAGAAATAAGTGTCCAGGTGTCTGTTGATAGCCACTCTTTGTGCTTCCTCGTTTTCTTGCCTAGGACTGTTTTGCAAGTTGTTGTCCAGGTCTCTCGAAGGCTGTACCAGTGTTCTTCTATTGAGTCCTTTGGGAGTTGGGAAAGCGCATTGAACTTGTTCTTCAATTCGATCTTGAACTCTTCTGCTTTGAGTTTCTCCTTCAAGGTGTGCACGTTGTACTTGTGCGATGGTCTTGCAGCCTGGTCTTTGAAGGCCTTCAGCTTGGTTTTCAGTACTGCCATAATCAGGTGGTGGTCTGATGCTGCGTCTGCACCGCACTTTACCCTGACATCGTGCAGGCTTCGTCTCCACTTGCGATCGATGGTGATGTGGTCGATCTGGTTCTCCGTCTTGCCATCAGGGGAAACCCACGTGGTCTTATGAATGGTCTTGTGGGGAAACAAGGTGCCTCCAATGACCAGATCATTGAAGATGCAGAACTCCATGAAAAGTTCTCCATTCTCACTCTGCACTCCAGTGCCGTGTCTGCCTATAATGAGCTCTCTGTTAGTGTTGTCGGCACCTACCTTGGCATTCAGGTCTCCCATGAGGATCTTCATGTCTCTTTTGGGTGTCTTTTCTATGACTGCTTGGACTTGTTGGTAAAAATCATCCTTCTCTTCAATGGTTGCCACTTTGGTAGGGGCATAGCACTGGATGATTGTAACTTTCCTGCCCTTTGAATTGAAACATGCCGTGAGGATCCTTGGTGATATAGGCTCCCAAGACAGCAATGCTTGTGTTGCTTCGGGTGTCATCAGCAATGCTACTCCATGAGTGTGGGGTTGGTCTTCTTCCTGTCCAGAGTGGATGATAGTATCTCCACTCACTAGTTGCGTTCTTCCTGATCCTATCCATCTTGTCTCACATAGGCCTAGAATCTTTAAGTTGTATCTATGCATTTCACGACAGACTTGAGCTGTTTTGCCCGTCTCGTATAGGGTTCTGATGTTCCAGGTCCCTATCCTGGTTTTGACCTTGGTCGTCAGAAGAGTTGTCGGCGCACTGGCTTCCTGATGGCTTCCACCAGCTCGCGTCATGGTCTCTACCAGAGAGGACCCTTCCTGGACCAAGCGGATTTCAGAGTTTGTTGTTGCAGTTTCTGTAACAGTTTTCTTTTTACAGAACCAGGTTGTTAGCCTAATTCAAACCCCCAACCTGGAGGACCAGTGGGTACTATTCGTCTGGTCTCTACCCTTTGACCTGTCTGACTTGGGTGACCCTACCAGGAGACAACTCTCCCGCCAGCATAGCTCTCAGGATTATTGAGACACGCAAGCTCCCCAACCAACGACAAGGTTGCACCCACTCTGGGAAGGAAATAATCTGTACTAAAAATTAATTATTCACCCAGTCCTTCTGTTCAATTTTCTTTTTTTTTTCGTAAACAAGTTGTAGTTTGTAGTTGAAAAATTGTACTTGGCATTTTTCATTAGTCAGGGTAACCAAGGCTTTAAAAAAATAATGATAAAGCAATGTACAATATTTTACAACTACAACTACAACACACACATGTACACATTGCTGAAAGTAATGGGCCGTTCCACTCATTTTTACAATCAGTGGTCCCTAAAGTGAACAATAAGTAAAAGCTTATTTAAATGTTTATTTATATTTTTGTAGAATAACATTAAAGAGAGAAGATGCTGTAACCAGAGAAATGACAAAAAAATTTGCAGATGATAAAAAGATGACAAAGAAAGAAAAAGATGAAAGGTAAATTCAAATTTATAAAACTTGATATAAATTCTTTTGAGGAAATTAACTGGATAAATTAACTTTGACCCAACATTAGCTATTTGTTTTTATTTAGAATCAGATTCAATGTTATGATAACAAGGACTTGTGCCTGATTGTCAGCATATTTCCACACATTGTTACAAACTACAGACACTAAACAAAAAAAAAAACTTTTTCAAATGTAGTTACTATGCAGGTTCAGTTATTGGTAATTTATCAAAGTATTTTTCATATACAAATGTCACTCTTAATAGTCTGTATTTTCTGGTTGCTCCAGTTTCTTCCCCCATCCCAGAACTGACATCTGTGATACAGTTGAAAAATCTTGACTCAGACATAAAGACCAATTACTCAACTCAAGTTAACTCTTCTTAGTTAAATGTGTTTGGAGTTGAAGATTTTACTTTATGAATTTAATTTCAAAACTGAAAAAAAAAAATCAAATGTTGAAATCACAAAATTTCACAGCCCTAAAATATAGAAGGGGCGACAACTGTATTGGATTGAAATACAAATATACCCAAGTTATTATAATGGTCTCTTAAAACAATCGTTACTTCACTCCACTTTAAATTGTTATAAAAACTTGTCTATGTATTATATTATGATAATTAGTAATTTTTATTACAGAATTCTCTGGAAGAAGAATGAAGTTGCTGATTATGAAGCTACTACATTTTCTATTTTCTACAACAACTCACTGTATCTTGTGTTGTTGATAGTAGCATCATTTTACATTCTCAAGAATGTAAACCCAACATTGTATCCTTTACATTATCAAAAGTTTCACATTTAAAGTGACACAAAGTGACCCAGTTCTGTCTTGCTATGTAGATGGCAGGGTTAGCTCTAGTTCCAAATGCTTTATCACCAGCAATTTCACCAGAAGCTTAATATTTATGTGGGTGGGAAGCAAGTTTTTTTTTTATTATTGCTTTTGGGTCCCTTATGAGATTGGATAGTAGGTAGTCAGTATTTTTTAATAAAAATGTTAATATTTTATTGCTTAACTATTACAGATCTCAAAATTTGCAAAGGTCAAAACTAAATTATATCAAGCAGATCTAATTACAAACAATACTTCAAATACATCAAAATGCTAATAAAATCAGACAATGAAATTTGCTACATAGTACATAGTATAGGAGACTATATAATTTGAATGTCAAAGACATACCAAACTAATGGCATAAGACAAATGTAAGGTGAATATGTATTGATGGTAGCTATTAGGTCAGGGAATTCTTGGTTGGCCTAAGAAATAGAATCTTTTTTTTTTTTTTTTTTTTTTTTTTTTTTTTTTTTAAATCAACAGAGATAACGTTCACACCTAAATATTATAGTGTTTTGGATTGGTTTACAAAAGTGTTTTATTTATTGTTTCTACCTAGTAATGAATATCACAGGTACATAACTTTTTAACATAAGATCCTATGTATTGCTGACTTACTGTGACCTAAGGAAGTTGTCTCCCTTATACTGTCTGATACAGATCTATTGAGCGGGGTTGAGTAAGGTAAAAGTGTTAAATGTCCCAAGTCAAAATTTGTTACAGTTATTTAGCAGTCAGTTCTGGTATGGTGGGGGAAAACCTGAGCATCTAGAAAATCACAACAGCATACTAAAGACATTCATATGACAACAGTTTAACTGTTCTAAGTTTTTTAAGATGTATAGTTCTCATTTGATATCAAAGCAATTTTTGACTGATTGGTAATAAGTTGAAAAAAATTATGTCTTCCTGTCCCAGGATTAGTTTCTGCCTCCATATTAAGTTTTTATGGCTAAAGACTTCAAGTTTTACTTCAGCTTCATCTCATGAAATTTGTTGTGTAGATAAGTTAGTCTTTGTTTCTTACAGCTTTTGTTAAAAAAATCGATAAACACAATAGATTATGATTCAATATCAGATATTAATAGTATTTAGAGTTGTAGCTCAAATACTTTGTATCACCCTTAACATCCAAACAAGTAATTGTAAAATATAAACATTTCAAAATTAAGAAATAAGCTATGAACAATTAAAAAAGTTCCTTTAATTTTAAATTTAATAAAATCATTTTATTTTTCCTTAACAATTTTTTAGTAATTATCTACTATCAGTAGGATTAGCTGCAGGTCTCCTGGCTTTATTTTCTACTAGTTCTAAATGAATACAAGAACAGTCATCAGAAACCACCAGTTTTTATAGAAATGAATTGGAAAAGTTGAGGGTAATGGAGGAGAGCATTAGCACCGAGTTTAAATTGGTTTTGGTGCATTTTAAAAAGAAACCAGTCACTTTTTATTTGAAGAATATTTGTATAAAATTAAGAAAAATAATTCGAGTAATAAAAATTATTTGTATTAAGATTTTTAGATTTTTGGTTTTTATCTCTCACATGTTTTGTACATTACCTTTTTATGACTTGGCCTATTTTCATAGAAAACTTTCTCACAATCAGCTTGAGAACTCCCTTTTGCTTTTTTTAAATTAGCTAATGTAATTTCTTGTCACTTTCCTGCAAAATATGAAAGATTTGGAAAATAGGAACAAGACAGAAAAGGTTGGTTGGTTGAATGTTGTTTTTTGTCACATCAGCAGATTCTTCAGCTATTCATGAACAATTTGGATTTGTCTCAACACAACTTTGTGCTTGAATGTTGGAGTGTTTATGATCTGCATTATACGAGTCTGCACTTACAGTGGCCTTTATAGAGTGCTAGTGTACTCACCTGTAATGTTGTAGATAAATATGTCAGAGTCTGCTCAGTCTATAATACTTATTCCAAGCCAACCAGTAAAGGCCTTCAACAAGGATAGACATTTCTCGATGGTTAAGAAATTCGAAAATGTCAGTATTCAATTTATTGTGTGCACAATTTAGCACAAATCAAAAGATAAATAGAAGGTTGTATGTAAATAAGCATACGAAATCCAATTTGAAGTTAATACGTTTTCACACCTTTTTAAACTACTGATATTGGTTAATCTGTACATACATGTATTTACATAGACGTTTCTTCAATATAATGGCAATGAGTATAATTTGCAAGGTTTTTCAAGTCTCTTAACCACTTCAAGTAGCATGAGTGGAGTAATGGTGTTTTAAGCCCCAGTCAAGAATCTTTCACTTATTTTGAGGCGGTCAGTTCTGGGATGGTGGAAGAAACCGGAATGCACGGAGAAAACCACCGACCTTCAGCAAGCGAACTGACAAACTTTCTCACACTAGGATCTGTCCCGAGTGGGATTCGAACCCAGGCGGTGAGAGGCACTGTAAGCGCGCGCTTTAGACCACTCGGCCACCAAGGCCCCTTCAAGTAGCATGAATAAAATTTTATTTATGTTATTTTTAAAAAAGGTTTATATATCTGTAAGAAAACAAATAAACGGGAAAGATATATAGTTATCAGATGAGTAACTTCAACCACCAGCACATTGTAACAACAGAAATAGAAGAAGAGGCCTGTGGGTCTTAACGCTTGCCCAATGATGGGACCCAAATCGTTTGCAAAGTACAAGTGACATTAACACACTAATTACAGAAAGTATCCAAGTTTGTCCCAGTTTTGATACCATTGACAAGTACTTAATCAGAAAAAAAAATCAAGTCACTTTTCATTTATAAATAGCAAAAATGTATATAGTAACTGAAGTACAGTGAATAATTTCCAGATAGTAACAATTTCAGTATACTTATTCATCTATGATCTTTACCTTTGAACCTAAGACCTTGAGTCATATATCAAAATGAAACAAAATTATACATGCCTGTACTGAAAGTTTAAAATCTTTAAGATAATTACCGATTTTAATCTTATACAGCTATGACCTTTGATCCCATGAGCTTAAACAATATATCACGATGACATTTAAATATCTACAATATTTTAATATATATAAACCTTGACAAAAAAGTTAATAGTTTTTCAGATAATTCAATCTTTTTACGTAGCTATGACCTTGACCTTTGAGCTTTTGACCTTGAATCATATAAAAATGATCGTACTGTTAATATCTACAATATTCTAATATGCATGCCTAAACATAAAGTTTATAATTTTCAAAATAATTACAATATCAGTCGTCTTATCCAGCTGTGGTCTTGACTTTTGAACATATGACTTCGAACCATATACCAAAAAGATTGACACATCAATACCTACAATATTCTGATATACATACATATATATACAAAAAGATAATAGATCTCTAGCTTATGCACAATTTTAGTAATTATAAGCAAAAAACATTCCCGACTGGTTCACCCGGTGCCTTGATAATGTGACCGGGGGAACTATCATTGGCGAATTGAGGGAGGGGGGGCGGGGTTGCAGGTGTTTGCAACCTCTTTGAAACATTCAAGAGAGAGAGACAGAGAGAGAGACAGAGAGAGAAATGTGGTCAAAAGGTCACCAGAAATATTAAAAATTAATATTTTGCCAAGGGCTTGGACCCGCCACATCAGGTGCCTTTAGCTGCCTCAAGACCCTTAGTCGCTGGGGGATTGAGACTTCGGCGCTCACAATATCTCATGATAATTTTTAATCTCTCCTTTCATAATTTATTTATCATTACTCTGGTCACATTTCTGATAATAACAATGTGCATGTATATATTAGTATTACATTTTTTCGGTCAGCATTTATAAGATGGCATAATTGGAAACATCTAATTACAAATCTGGAATGGCATGGCGCATTCTATACGACTTTGTAACTCAGTAGCCATTTGCACAAGCGCCTACAAAAAACACGGGCGTTAAGATCCCTAATTGCAAAGATAGCTCTGAGTTACCCAATCGTGTTTGCTTCATTGTCAGTAAAACTTTCAACATTAATGATTTTATTTAGAACGTAAAAACCCGAATTGAATTAAAAGCCAAGTGGAGTTTATATAGATAATATTTCAAACTGTAGGGGTGGGGCCTAGAAATCTTTATGTACTGTTTTTCTCCAACAGCAAAGACGAAGTAACAGGGGGAACAAGAGCATTTAAAAGTTGTCGACCGGTTGGAAACTGAATTTAAAGACCAAGATGGTGCTAGAGACAGAAAGTTGCCGACAAAGTCTTCCTGGAAAACTAAGACAAGGTGGCAGCAGAGACATGAGTAAAAATCGCCGACCAAGAAGCAATCAAAAACAAGGACAAAGTGGCAGGAGAAACAGAAATGAAAGTTGTCGACAAAATTTTTACGGAAATAAAAAGCAATGCAGTAACAGAGAAAGGATTGAAAGTGGTGGACCGGGGTTAAAATCGCAGACCAGATAGAAACGGAGGACAAGACCAGTTAGCAGCAGAATTTGGAGTGAAGTCGACTACCAAGTGCCGACGGAAATCAAAGGAACGGTTGCAGCAAAAGCAATATGAAATTGGCCGAAAGGTGGAAACAGAAAACAAACAAAAGAAGCAACAAAATTAGGAATGAAAGTCGACGAAAGGTTGAAACAGAAAACAAAGACAGGGTGGTTGCAGAGACAGGCTAGAAGTCGCCAATCTATTGGACAGAGTGGCAACAGAGACAGAAGTGAAAGTCGCCTACCGGGCGGAAACAAAGAGCAAAGACAGGGTAGAAGTAAAGACAGATGTGAAAGACATCAATCAGGTGGAAACGAAAAATAGAGGTGACAACAGAGACAGAAATGGTAGTGGTCGACTAAAGGTAGAACCGGAGACAACAGACAAAACATCCCTCAATAACAGGAATACGTAAGACAACAACGTACAAATATCCCCCAGTAACAGGGTAAAGGAGACCACGAGGTACAAAATTTCCCCCAATATCTGGAATAAGTTATACGACAGAGTACAAAATATCCTTCAATATACGGAGTAAGTAAGACAACAAGGTACTAAATATTCATCTGTACAGTAATAAATATAACAAAAAAAACAAAATGTATCTCAAGCACAAGAGTAAGTATGACAACAGGGTACAAATTATTTTTCTAGAACAGGTACAAGTATGACAACAAGGTACAAAATATCTTACTCTTAATAACAGTAAACAGTTTGACAACAAGGTACAATAATTCCTTTATAACGGTAACAAGTATGACAACAGGGTTCAAATTATTTTTCTATAACAGGAATAAGTATGACAACAGTTTACACAATATCTTTCAAAAATCAGTATGACATCAGGGTACAAAATCTTCCTCTGTAACAGACGTAAGTGTGACAACAGGGTAAAAAATGTTCCTCAAAACAGGGATATGTAAGACAGCAAGGTACAAAAATATTCTTTTAAAACGGGAATAAGTATGATTACAAAGTACACAATATCCCTCAATAACATAAACGACAACGGGGTACCAAATTTACCTTAACAACAGAAATAAGTATGACAACAAAGTACAAAATATCCACCGAAAACAGGGATATGTAAGTCATTGACGTAAAAAATATCCCGCATCAAGTAAAATAACAGGGGAAAAAAGACAATACAGTACAAAATATCCCTCAATAACAGTAAAAAGCAAGGAGACAAAATATGTCTCATTAACAGTAAAAAGCAAGAAGACAAAATATGTCTCGATAACAGTAAAAAGCAAGGAGACAAAATATCCCTCAATAACAGTAAAAAGCAAGGAGACAAAATATCCCTTAATTATAGTAAAAAGCAAGGAGACAAAATATGTCTCAGTAACAGTAAAAAGCAAGGAGACAAAATATGTCTCAATAACAGTAAAAAGCAAGGAGACAAAATATGTCTCAATAACAGACGGACAACAAGGTACCTAATATGCCTTAATAAAGGAATAAGTTAGACAACAAGGAAGTTATAATCGCTCAATAACAGGGATAGGTAAGACCAAAGGAAACAAAAATTGAATCTTTAACAACAATATGTATGGCAACAGGATACACAGTAATATCCCTGATTAACATGAAAATATGACAACAGGGTGTAATTTTTTTTCTATAACAGGAATAAGTATGACAACAGGGAACAAAATATTCCTTTATAAAAGTATCCTATTTTCATACCTATTACCGTTATTACGAGATATTTTGTACCGGTTGTCATTCTCATTCCTGTTGTAGAGAATATTTTTATCTAGTTTTCTTATTATTCCTTTTATTAAGGGATAAAGTGTACCCTGTTGCCATACTTATTCCTGACATAAACGACAACAGGGTACAAAATTCTGCTCTATAACAAATAAGAGTATGACAACAGGGTACACAATATCTCTCAATAACATAAATGAGTATTCCTTTTATTAAGGGATAAAGTGTGCCCTGTTGCCATACTTATACCTGACATAAACGACAACAGGGTACAAAATTCTGCTCTATAACAAATAAGAGTATGACAACAGGGTACAAAATTCTGCTCTATAACAAATAAGAGTATGACAACAGGGTACACAGTATCTCTCAATAACATAAATATGACAACAGGGTTAAAAATGTTCCTCTGCCATAGAAAAAAGTATGACAACAGAGTACAAAATTCTGCTCTATAACAAATAAGAGTATGACAACAGGGTACACAGTATCTCTCAATAACATAAATATGACAACAGGGTTAAAAATGTTCCTCTGCCATAGAAAAAAGTATGACAACAGAGTACAAAATTGCCTTTTATAACAAGAATATGTGTGAGAACTGACTACAAAATATCCCTCAGGAATAAGTACATGGTACAAACTGTTCCTCTTTGACAGAAATTAGTAAGATAGGAGGGTACAAAATATTTCTCTACAACGGGAATAAGTAAGACAACAAGGTACAAAATCTTCCTAGACAACAAGGTACAAAATCTTCCTCTATAAAAGAAATCAGTATGACAACATAGTACAAAATGTTCCTCGATAACAAGAATAAATATGACAACAGGGTACACAAATATCACCAATAACAGAATATAGTAAGACAGCAAGGTACACGATATCCCTCAATTACAGGAATAAGTTATACAACAAAGAACAAAATATCCAAACAACTTAAACCACAAGGTACAAATTTACCTCAATAGCAGGAATAAATTTTGACGACAAGGTATAAATTACACCTCAGTAACATGAATAAGTATGAAAACGGTAGGCTACACAATATCTCTCAATAAACGCAATAAGTGAGACAACAGGATACAAAATATCCCTTTATAACAAGAAAAAGTGAGACAACAGGGTACAAAATATCCAGACAGGAATAAGTGAGACAACAGGGTACAAAATATCCAGACAAGAATAAGTGAGACAACAGGGTACAAAATATCCCTTGAAAACAAGAATAAGTGAGACAACAGGGTACATAATATCCCTTGAAAACAAGATTAAGTGAGACAACAGGGTACATAATATCCCTTGAAAACAAGAATAAGTGAGACAACAGGGTACAAAATATCCCTTGAAAACAAGAATAAGTGAGACAACAGGGTACATAATATCCCTTGAAAACAAGAATAAGTGAGACAACAGGGTACATAATATCCCTTGAAAACAAGAATAAGTGAGACAACAGGATACAAAATATCCAGACAAGAATAAGTGAGACAACAGGGTACAAAATATCCAGACAAGAATAAGTGAGACAACAGGGTACAAAATATCCCTTGAAAACAAGAATAAGTGAGACAACAGGGTACATAATATCCCTTGAAAACAAGATTAAGTGAGACAACAGGGTACATAATATCCCTTGAAAACAAGAATAAGTGAGACAACAGGGTACAAAATATCCCTTGAAAACAAGAATAAGTGAGACAACAGGGTACATAATATCCCTTGAAAACAAGAATAAGTGAGACAACAGGGTACATAATATCCCTTGAAAACAAGATTAAGTGGGACAACAGGGTACATAATATCCCTTGAAAACAAGAATAAGTGAGACAACAGGGTACATAATATCCCTTGAAAACAAGAATAAGTGAGACAACAGGGTACATAATATCCCTTGAAAACAACTCGGAATAAGTGAGACAACAGGGTACATAATATCCCTTGAAAACAAGAATAAGTGAGACAACAGGGTACATAATATCCCTTGAAAACAAGAATAAGTGAGACAACAGGGTACAAAATATCCCTTGAAAACAAGAATAAGTGAGACAACAGGGTACATAATATCCCTTGAAAACAAGAATCAGTGAGACAACAGGGTATAAAATATCCTTCAATAACATGAATAAATATGACAACAAAAAATTCTTTTATAACATGAATAAGTATGAAAAAAGGGTACACGATATCTCTCAATAAACATAATAAGTGTGACAAAAAGGTACAAAATATTCCTTAATAAAAGGAATAAGTAAGACAACAGGGTACAAAATATCCTTCAATGCAGGAATAAATATAACAACAATGTACAAAATACACATTTCTAGACGCAAATCGCTGTAACAATGCTGATGCGTCTCGTTAAACAAAAACCCGCTCACTTATTTTGATTTCAGCTTATATGATGTTATTATATATCGAAGTATGCATAAAGCTTAGTTTAAACAATATTTTATTCAATAACATGACATACAACATGCATAATAATTTACAATATAGAAGATCCTGGAACAAGAGTAAGTCTCTTATATTAACCAGTTTCCTTAACAATTGGTACAAAAATAATAATCTGCATGACTGAGAAGAACGTATGATAATAAATAAATAAATGAATAAATAAATAAATAAATAAATAAATAAATAAAGCTTTGAATTGTATTGAAAAATTGTATTTATGGACTTCTGTAATTCCGATATAAAAACTACTTATTTATTTATTTGAATATCATCTATTTATTAAAAAAATGAGGTATCATAAATTCGTGTTGGTTTATATTCTAAAAAGCCACTGTACATATAGTCAAAACGGTGGGTAAATTGCAACATTCACGGTGCTATTACGGCATCGGTGCGATGCGACAAAGAAATAAATAGCGACCCGAAAAAAACTTTCTTTTAATATATAGTCCCATGGTTTCAATTATGTAAGTTATCATCGTATTGTGAATGTCTTTAAAACTGAAATAAATAAATAAATGAATTAATAAAATGAATAAATAAAAAATTCCATTTTCAATAAATCTTTAGAAACTGATTATTATTTTAGCCGAAAATATTTTGAAGGCCGAGTATTGTGGTAAACCATTATAATTTGCATCCTGTATTTTTTGTGCAAGACTACCTTATCTCAACGGTATAAAAATCATGATCTTATCAATTTTTATTAAAATTAACGATCTAAATCAATAATTATATTCCAATCAATAAAAAAGAACAATTTGCACAAATATTCCAAAGATTTTAATTTATTTTTATTTTTTCAACTTATTTCTAAAACACGTTAATCTTTTTGTCATTTATTAGGCGTTTTCTTTTTTTAATAAAATTAATTTAAAAACTAATTAATAAGTGTATTACGTAATTACATATAACATGTCACATGCACCGAATGGGTGAAAAACCAAATGTTTCTTTTTGGAGAAAGCTGATATATTTATTTTACTTTATCATATTACTTATTAACTAAATCAGAAATTATGGGATGTAAAAATTCAATCAATGACGTCACACTGCGCATGATCAATTTAGGTGCTCGTGTGACGCTGGGGGTAGGGACATTAGTTTACCCTAATGCACCCCTTGACCACAACGTGAAAAATACTATCAATCAAAGGGCAATTTTTGGGATTTTTGAAGCAAAATAACTTTTTGACATTCTATAGAAACAATCGTTATGGCTAGTAGTGAAGTGACAGACGATAACGACGAAACTATGGAGCAAGAAGAGGAGGCCGAAGAAGGTATTTGCATTGTTTAATTTCGTAATTAGCCATCCAAATTTGTATAATGTTACAGGCGACATGTGTCCTTATTTCTCTAGATTGTTCACTATTACTCGCAAAAATCACTCTTTTATAAATATCACGTATCATTTTAGCTGTACTTTTTCAAGTTTACCGGCATTAGAAAGAAATTCACAGGTACCACGAGAGCGGAATCCCCATTTGCTACGTCTTTGTTCATTTGCATATATCTGACTGTAAATAGAGAAATAGTTCATTCAGAAGGGGGTTTTCCCGTTATTACCGATGTTTTTATATGCTGTAGATATCGTAAAAGGTGTAGATCAGTCAAAAAAATTATTTTGCTGTTTTTTAAAGTAAAATTTTTTTGATTGAAATTTGGTCACAATCGATAGGATAAATATCGGGATAAATATCAAAGAAAGAATCTTATTTGCGCATGCCCGGAAGTTAATTAATAAGGTCGGCATAAATAAGAGATAATCTCAAATTTGCATGGAACCAGACTGCTAAGTGTCATCCTTATGACAGAGTTTATTGTTGTCGAAAAAAACTCGAAGTGTAAATTAAAGGTTATCGGCTTTCTGATGTTTGATATGTGTGATTTCTTATGACATAATTCCTAGTTTCACTTTGTCTAAAGCATGTTAACCATGTGAGTGATGAAAATAGTAGGCCACTGTGTCTGTAGACAGTCTGTCGATTCATAACTACCAACTTATCAAGTCATAAGAATCTAGGTTTTTCTGATGGAGTTTTCTTTTTTCTTTCCTTCTTTTTTTAAATTGTATGATTTAAAAAATCAGTCTATGCATCAATAAAAAAGATATAACAAATAATGTTACAACAATGTGTCCTAAAAATACAATGTATCTTAAGTGATCCCACGTAAAGATGGACATGACTATTGCTCTTATGATCTGAGACAAATATCTAAATAGGTTTTGAAAAAAGTTAAGTTAGGTTCTTAATTTAATTGCTATTTTAGGAATAATTTTCATATTTGTCAAAGGTACAAGCAGAGATTCTCTTTAAATGATCCATTATTACCTTACTTTAAATTTTACATTAAATTAAATTATTTATTTATTCACAAACTTGTATTAGACGATCATGAAGGTCTAATATACCCTTGTTAATTTTGTGTATTATTAGTGTCTGTTACCCTAGTAATTCAATTAAAAATTTAGAAAAAGTATGTTGGACATATTTTACAGTTAAACATTTGTTAATGAAAAATTGCTAAACACGTCTGCAATATTGCAATGGAATATCTTTGCATGGAGTAAAATGTTGCTGCTTACTTGGAAAATTGCATTTTGTAAATGTGATGCAATATGTTGCCAATGACATCAATTCCAGTGTAAACACTATCATGTTAGCTATGATTGATGACCAATATTGCAACATTTTCCTTTCTTCAGAAATGTTTTGTAGTGTTTGAGAATGTACTACAGGTATTTTCAGTTACATACTTATGACAAATAACACGTTAGTCAACAATAACAAAAAACTATTTAGATTCATTTGTTTTTCTATGTAAATTTTTCATAATACAAAGACAGAGAGAAAAATTGAATACTTCTTTATAAAATGCATTACAAGTATACCTTTAATGATTGTACTAAAAGGTTAAACATTACTGTGTTTTATGTTAAGTGCCATTAAATTTTCAGGAGGTACATATTTTTCAACACCTGTCAATCGCTCACCATCTCCGCCTCCACCGGCAGTAGAAATGGAACAGCGCATTGGTTCTTGTAAGTACTGGCTCCGTGCTCTAGTCATTAGACCCAATGTATGCTTGGTTTGAGTTTCTTATTTATGGCTCATATAGTCAGTTAGCATGCATGGTAGGTTAATGGGCTTAGGGAACCAGTACATCTGATTTAATAGACTTTGCTATTAGTGTATTTTATGTATTTGATTTATGCATTTTGTAGAAAATTTCAAGGGTCACATATATGCATATGCAATGTATATATATTTATAAACTATATTAAACATTGTGCAAGAAATTTGTGAGCATTTTAATATATTTATGATTTTTTTATACATGTTGATAACTTAGTTTTCTGTTGCAATAAAAAGAGGAACTTCCATTTGTACCCTAGATTAAATGTTTTAATTTGAAAAAAAAAACCCAACAAAACAGAAATAAACCATTTTGAACATTTGTCTGAAAAATTTTTGTTTTACTAGGAGTAAAAAAAAAAACCTTCCAAGGGTCTTATGAAAGCTTTGCTCAGGTTGTACAAATAACCATTTCTGTAGGATGTATTGAAAAAAAAAACAGACTGAATAATAATTAATCTCTGTAAAAACCAATTAGTCACAAAGGAAAATTGAGTTTTTTTCATTGCAAGCTTACATGTGTTGAGTTTAGAGGGTGACCTGTCCAACTTGGAAACAAGTTTATAACAATTTTTTTCAAGTCATACCTTTTAATTTTGTTTTCAAAATCAATCTGTATAAATCAAACATTTGTCTGATCTGGTAAAAAAAATTGGTGCAGGAGGCATTTGGTATAGAAAGATTTTGTTTTATTTTTATTTTTTTGCTCGTGAGTTACATTTTATTTTATTTCTTGCATTTTGAATTTTACAGGGCCAGAAGATCTAAGACTGATGATCACTAGATAGTTCTTTTAAGCCAACATTTATTATTACCTAATATAAGTGTAAAAGACAGTCACATGCTGTCTGCTATGGCAAAACAATCTCATTTACTAAGTATTTGTCTAGGCCATATTTTATTTTCCTTTTGTCAGTCAGATAAATGTAAAAAGCTGCTGTTCAATGACAGATAGATTTTACTATTACTAATATTGCCAACAATTGATTACTGGGTCCTAAGTCTTTTCAGTACATTTCGGAGTATCAGACAAGAATATTTCTGAAGGTTTACACACCATCTGAAGTTCAGTCACATAGGTGGGGGGACTTACTCCTTAAATAAATTGGATTTTTTGAGTCATAAATGATACAATTCTTTGCTTTCTGAGTTGACAGAGAAAAGTTTGAAAAGTAAGAGGCTTGATTTGTATTGATTTTAAGCTGATTGTTAGCTTTAAGATAAAATAGTTGACAAACATAGATTTTCTAATACTATTTATTAGTTTTGTCACATACAGGCTCTGTTGATGCCACTGAATCCATTCATTAAAAAGACACACATACAAGAAAAAGGGAAAAAACAACTCTGTTATCATGAAATATGGCTTGGAGCTTCTGCTTTTAATCAGTTCACAAGCATACCTTTAAATTAAATGTACTTATTTCACAAGCATGCCTGCAAATTTAATGTTCTCAGTTCACAGGCATACCTGCAAATTAAATGTTCTTAGTTCACAGGCATACATGCTGAAGAAAAACACATATTGATGTACATTTAATATATGATTTATAATATTGGCTTAGCTGAAAAAAAATTTAACTGCACTGACATAAGATCAACAGGCCTATGTAAAATGCTTTGGTAATTTGGTTAATTGAGCTTTGATTCAGTATGTGGAAGGTTGTGAGTTTAACTCTGACTATGAAAAAAAGTATTGACTGATCTTTTGCCAATCACTACATTTAAAGTAAGTTTACAAGTTCATGAGATAAGACCTTTAAAAAATGATATCTGTTGACATGGTAGGACTTGCATACTAAAGAACCCTTACAGCATGTTCAACTGAAGCTTCCGGTAGTATGTCTAGTTACAAGTGTCATTTACATTGTAACATACACATATCAAACAATATCTCAATTTGCCATGAAGTTCTTGTCTTGAAAACTAACAGTAGAGATTCGTGGTGATCAAAATTGGTTATAAAATCTACTATTGATATTACTGATTGAGTGGCCAAGGCGTCTATGGTAAAAATTGGATAGCATAACATTATTTGTTTTCAGCACAGAAGAAAGTTCTGTTTTATTTTTACTATTTTGCATGTTTACTGGTGATGACTTATTGAAATAACATTTGAGTTGTACGATCAACTTACTAGTATATGTATTATAACTTTTTTTATAAAGTTAATTATCAGGTTTGCTCTTCAGTTGATCAGTCAGTGTTATATACATGTATAAATACTAGTATATCATTGTGTTTAAATTGGCTTTGTGGCCATAATAAAGATGAAAAGTTGAACTAATGAGGTGGTGGTAAGATGATAAAATCTTTTTATAACCACTGTGTTCAAAATTTCAAGTCATGATATGTTGTTAATGTACTGATAGTTCAAGTAACCAATGTTTTGCTGCATAGATTTCCTTTTGGCACTTTTGCACAATCCACTAAATCTTTTAAAAAGCTTAATAAACTTGAAACATTTCTCTAAAAAAAAAATTTTTTTTTTATCTTGGGGCATAAAAAAAACTTGCCAATTTTTTTTTACTAGTAATAAAACACCAAAGTGGTTAATCGTAATACTGGTAATATGCTATTTAAATATTTGTCATATTAAGGAAGACCCATTCCTATTTTATGTGTTAGATTTTGAGTATATAGCAAGTTATGTGCATGCTATTTTGTGTGCTTTCAGATGTTATTTTTGATACCAAAGCTTTTATAGAGCATTCCATAAATTTAGTTACTGTTTTTTTTCACATTTTAGAGTTTGTAATCTTTTCTTAAGTTAAGCAAGCATAGCTGATATTTTGTTCTCGTTATTTTACTAGTAATACTGTATTCAGTGTATTTTAACTATCAATTAATGATTGACAAGCAACAATTCATTGCTTTTTGCAAAATTGTTTTAACATAGGTTAAGTACTGGTTATTTTTGTTTCATTTTTATGAAAAAATCTTCTTGGTGACATCGTATATATTTTGTAGTGCCAAAACGTTCTTAAATTGTGTTCATAATTACCCGAGAGCAACAAATTGTGTTAAAAAATGAAAATGAAATTCATTACAAGGAAATTTTTACAACCATGATTTGGGAATCTAGAAATAATTATCATAATTTAGCATGTTTGATAAAGGTTGGTGTAAACAACAAAGTTATGACATGTATGCATATGTCTTTGTGCCATTTAGTCAGTGTCATTAATTTGGATAAAAAGGCTGTTTTGGTGTATTTTTGATTGCATGCAACCTCAGTTTTATTTGAATTTTTTCCACTCATGTGTCATATATGATGTAATTTTAAGTAAAAAAAAAAAAAGACATTTAGAAGCTAGTAATCTCTCTCTCTCTCACTCTGTCATACAGTCATATTCCTGATGTACTGTAAGCACAAACAGTCAACATTTAAGCTATTTGATGTACAAATTTAAAAGTTTGTTTTCCAGTTTTTGATGGATTAAATGTGCAGATGAATTTAGCAATTGGAGATGTTTTGAAAATATAAATATGTATTTTAAGTGTTTGGGTTAAATATGCAAATGCATATACTGGTACATGTATACTAACAGTGTAATTTTGTAAAACTCATATTGAAAATACAGTAAAATAAAACTTTATGTTATCAAATAGTCCATACTATATTTGTATGATCTTCTAAATCAAAGTATTGTTTTAATTATACATGTGTATAAACATATTTTTTCATCTATTTTAATTTTTAATCAGTTGCAAGTCTTGGGGATTCAGAAAAAACAGAAAAGAAGCGAAAGAAAAGGAAATTAAAAGATGCAGATGATGTAGAAGAAAAGAAAAAGAAACAAAAGAAAAAGAAGAAAAAACATGGCATAGATTATTTAACGGTAGTTAACTTTATATGCTTTATTACAAACTGATATATATATACAAAACTGTTTTTTTTTCCTTGACTGTCTTTAAAAATATGAAGAGTTTAACTATTTATAAATAACTGCAAGTCTTTAAAGTCAAAAATAGTTTCATGACCTAGACATGGATCAAGTTGGGTCAGTTGGAAAGTTTGAAGTCTCTGTAGGACTTATTGACAAACATACAGTAATTGACCCTATCATGAATAAATATATTTTTTGTTAGATCATCTAGACTTATATGCATATATACATAAAAATCTTATTAAGAATCTTGAATGGTTGATAAAGTAAACCGGTGTATACTTCAGTCATCTTTTATTACATATTTAAAACATTGCTTTTTTTGGTCCTCAAGATATGGTCCCTGTTTAAATATATAAATCACAAATTTATGAGTCAATTTTCAAGAATAAGGGGGGGGGGGGGGGGGTGGTAAATAAGACAAAGTTACTAATAAAATTTTTTTTTCTTCAATATTTAAAGTGGAAATAAGTTGTCACTAAAATTATATTAACAGTTATGGAATAAAAATGTTTGTCAAGTTGCCTTAAAATGAAAAAGAGAGTGCTGTTTATTAATGATAGAAATAATTTGATATTTTTTTTTTTTGTATTTTAGGATAGTTCATTTAACACAGAGTCAGAACATGAATCATTAACTACACCAAAGAGGAAAAAACAAAAGGGAGGTGGTGGTGTAGATAAGGTAGGATATTTTGATCAGTCTAAAGAAATGGAATAAAGACATTATGCAGCAAACAGGAATCTTATATCATGAAGGGCAGATGTGAGATTGTTGGATGTAGTATCATAAGGATAGATAGTTTAGGAAATTTGTTTGCCAGAGAAAACCATTTAACAACTCAAGTTGACAAGGAAAATGACAGACTTTCTTGCTTTCTAGGCTTCAAACCTAGGCAGTAATGAGGCACTTTATCTTGTCAGCTATTATGTTATACCATTTAGTCACCGTGACTCCTGTTAGAAAAGAAAGAGCTTTTGTCCTGACAAGACACTTTAGGTCATCATTGGTATCTATGAACTAGTAGAGACCCCACTCTTGGTTCATTACAGATTGGTCTTGGATTATGAATCGGTCAGTTTTTTTAACTGGATGATAAAAAGATCATCAGATAAATAATAAAATGATATTAAACCATACTTGCACATTTTAGTCTGTCTTTCTCAGCTAAAAGATGGGTATATTAACCTGTTCAAAGCTAAGCATTGAAGTTTTACTGTAAGGCAGTGGTCCATTGATTTCGTTGGCCTATGATTATTACCTGATGTAATACAAAGGCAGATACGATAATGTTTCATAAAAGAAAAAAAGACCAGAAAAAGAATAAAAAACTGAAAGTGATCTAATTAAAGTCCATTTTTACTATCATTGTGAGTAAGATATGCTAAGTTGAATCTTGTTATTTATGTTACAGGAATTCAAAAGTCCTTCAGACAAAATAGCTAATGATCTTGGAATTAGTAATGTTGAAATAGAATATGAAGAAGAAGACTTTACTACATTAACTAATTACAAACTGTTTAGACAGCATGTTCAGCCATTGTTGGCAAATGCCAATCCAAAGGTTCCACAAGCTAAACTTGTAACATTGATTGCTTCCAAATGGAAAGAATTCGCTTCTTTAGTGGCTGCTAGAAATAAAAGGAGGGACAGTGGAAGTGGACTCCAGTCTCCTCCCAGTGCTAAGAAAGATGATGATAAAAATGAGGATGGTACAAAAGAGGAAGAAGAAGACGGAGAAGATGGAGAAGCAGAGGAACCCTCTATAAAGGAAAATGGTAAAGAGAGAAAATATAGAACTTTTATTGTCATTCACCTCTTCCATTTTTTATTTGTTAATTTAAATGGACATTAGGTGTAAAAAATATAAATTTATAATGAGCAGTAAAAGGGAGAAATTTATGGTACTTTTCTTCTTATGTATGGGCAGCAGTGTTTAGTTTTTGGTAATCTTTATCAGCAAGAAAAGGCAAATGTTGGATGTAATTATGGATAAATTTTGTTTGGTTTGTGGTCCGCTAGTCATTAAGGATGTAAGTTTTGTTATTACATGTGCAACAACAACAACAACAAAATTAAATAAATAAAAATTAAATAAATTGTCTAACGTTAAAATGCCATTCTATGTCTGAAATAGATTTCAGAGGGGGGAAGAAGGAAGGTCTTAAAAAAATCAACATGAATTTTATAAAAGTTCTGGTTTGATCTAAAATGTTTACTTACAGGTGATGAGGATACAGAACCTATGGATGATGCTCCAGTAGAGAAAAAACGCAGAAAGAAAATGAAGAAAACAGTAGCACCACTCAAAATAAAAATTAAGAAAAAGAAAGGGAAGAAGAAGCAAAGTTCTGTAAGCAATTAAAGTTATGAAAAATGTTTTTAAATATCACTTGACTAGATGAATAATTACTTTAAAGTCTGTGTGGCATTTGTTATAATGTATTTAATGGCCTTGCTTTTTTTACACATACTTGTACTGCATGGTTTAAAATATATATTTGGATGTTGAGTTTATTAAGATAAAATGTAGAAGAGCTTTTGTCACGCTCTTTATGTAAATGTTTCTATTTTGTATTAAAGGTTTTTGATGGACATTTTGTGATTTTGTGGATAAAATTTTCTGTTGTTTTTGATAGTCAATCTGAGTTTTTTGGATTAAGTTTTTAATATTTTTGATTGTGATTTTTTTTTAAAAAGCTATTTAAAAAGTTTTTATCAACAATTGTAAATTTTTATTGATTTAGTTTTCTGGTTGAAAATATTAACATGCGAGATTTTGTATTGTTTGTATTTGTTAATAGTATCAAGGTTTCTTATAAATATATCTCTTCTCATCTGTAGGAAGAAGAGGGTGGTGGATTTAACACAAGTGATGAAGAATTTGAAAGACAACTTGAGGAAGCATCTTTGTTGGAAGCTGAAGCTAAGGCTGAAGAAACTAAGACAAAGAAAGGAGGAAGAGGCAAAAAACGAGGCAGAGGTGGACGTAAAAAGACAAAACTGACCAATAAATTCCCAGATGACCCAGATGCGGAAGGTTACGAGGTATTTATTTTATATAGTCAATTTTTATCATATTATATATTCTAAACAATTCTGATATTGTGATCTTTGTTTTGTTTGGGTCACTGGAAGTTATACACTTAATATTCAGGAAAAGAACATTATCATTGGCAATAACAACAACAAGATCATCTTAAGAATAGTTTATTAAACACTGTTTAAAGTTGCCATAATAACAGGGAATTCTTGGCTAGTTTGTAGTATATGACATTTGGTGAAAGAAATGTCAAATCACAGTGTCTTTATCTTGTGTAAAAAAGGTCAGGTTGTAGATTATGGGTCTAATTAGCAGAAGAGCTGAGCTTTGTAATAAGTTGTCCAGATCTATTTTACTGATAGTTCCAGTGTTTCTTTAAACAGTTATTTCTTGTTACTTATTCCTTAAAAGTTACAATAGCCAGTGCAGGTTGATGATATCTTTTATATATTTACATCTGTTTTGTAGACTGATCACCAGGATTATTGTGAGGTTTGTCAGCAAGGTGGAGAGATTATTCTATGTGATACATGTCCAAGAGCATATCACTTGGTTTGTTTAGATCCAGAGTTAGAAGAGGCACCAGAAGGGAAATGGAGCTGTCCACATTGTGTTAGTAGTCAAATATATATATAATCTTTAAAAAAAAAATAGAGCTGCTCACATTGTGTAATTGCTACAGTGAAATACAAAACAGAAATGGAGCTGTCCATGTTGTAGAGATTCTTATGTTGAAATACTTTCAATCAGAATGTACAAATACATGTATTTATAATAATAAATGGAAGATCTTTGATTATCTGATGTACATGTATGGCTTTATATGTTTCTTACAAGATTAAGAATTTGTAAATTCTGTAAGAATTATATTATATTTTAAGGTTGGGGAAGGTATCAAAGAACAGGAAGAAGATGAACATATGGAATTCTGTCGAGTATGTAAAGATGGTGGAGAACTTCTCTGTTGTGACAGCTGTCCTTCAGCTTACCATGTTCACTGTATCAACCCACCTTTAAAAATAATACCTGATGGCGACTGGCACTGTCCACGCTGTGCTGTAAGTATTGCAGAATAATCTTTTTTTTTTTTTTTTTTTTTTTTTTTTTTTTTTTTTTCAATAACTAAAATAACTTTTTATCTTGCATGTCTGTACAGACAAGTGGTATTCAATTCTACATTGAATTTTGACTTCTGATTTATATCTAGACCACCCAAGAGTTTTTTGTTTATACTAACATCCTTGAAATTCAAAATTCAGTGAATAAATGTCCTTTTAATACCTTCCAAAACTAAAACAAAGTTTTTAATAAAACATTATTGAAAAATAGAAAAAAAAAATGCTTGTCTAGGTTATTTTTGAAAACACTAATTTTACTTTTGATGAATTTGTGTGGATTTTTAGTCTGTTTTAAATGTACATGTATGTGTTAAATTAATCTTATAGGCTGAGCCACTTAAAGGAAGAGTAGCCAAAATTTTAACTTGGAGATGGACAGAGCCAGTAAAACAAGAAGAAAAGATGGAGGAACTAGACCACACCCACCCACATCTCCCTCCTGCCCATAGGGTAAGTAAATGAGACCTCTAAGTTAGATTACTACATTATAGTCTTTACTTCATCTATTTACATTTATCTCTTGTGTACTGTGGAAGATATAGAGACCACTCTCTTCAAAGATGCTGTTCAGAATAAATACTATATCGGGAAAATTTCTTGTCAATTCACCTTTGTGACTGTTATTTTAAAGTATTCACATACTTTTATTTTTGCATAATGTGAAGATAGTGCAAATGCAATTGAAATATAGCGAAAAAATTTGCATAACTTGTTTTTGCAACTTATTTCACTTGCAAATTAACACAAAAATAAAACACATGCAGTAAATTTCTTATTGTTACAGTAGGTGGAGAACATTGGTTTTTATTACTATTGTTTACCTAGGTTGCTCTACATGTTTATAGTCAAAGAAATCATGCTGTATTTATATCAATTATTGCATTTAAATTTTTGCAACTTATTACTCTTGCAAATTAACACAAAAATAAAACACATGCAGTAAATTTCTTATTGTTACAGTAGGTGGAGAACATTGGTTTTTATTACTATTGTTTACCTAGGTTGCTCTACATGTTTATAGTCAAAGAAATCATGCTGTATTTATATCAATTATTGCATTTAAATTAGAAATATTTGAAGCAGTGAAGAGCAGTTAATAAATAGCTGCAAGTTGAATCATATCAGCAGCTTTTTTCACTATTTTTATTAACTACATGTCATTTTATCAATCTCAAGGATTAACTTAAACTCATTATAATATTATGTTATGTGTTTGTGCATGTTTTATAATTAAAAAGTTGAATGATGAAATTTTTATCATCTACACATAATTCAACCTGTGATGTATGTCCTTAGATATTTATCTTCCACGGAAAAGTTTTAAAGTCGGATATGATATTTGTCTTCCATCTGCAGTAAACTATTAAGTCAAATCATGATGAACATGTTTGTCAGATTATGATGTGCTGTGTGTTATAAAATGTTGAATTTTGTTGTGTCTTTGTTGTTACAGAATCACAAACCAACTCGTGAATTCTTTGTAAAATGGAAGGATTTGTCATATTGGCACTGTAGCTGGATCAGTGAACTTCAGGTATTTAAATTTTCATACATTTTTGTCAATGTATACATGAGAGACTTTTTTCTTGAATTATATACTTGAAATCACTTCAGAAGTTCAGTCATGTATTCAAGTAAACATTGTTTTCAAAAATTAAAAAAAATTTAGTTTACTCTTTTTTAATTAACCTTAACAAGTGATTGTATTGATATGCATTAAGCTATTTCAGCGGACTTTGACAATGTTTGTAGTTTCAAATCCAAGATTTATTAGCTTAGGCTATTTTTCCAAAATAAAATTTATAAATTACCTATTAATAATATTATTTTAAATGAACTATATTACTGTGTTTTTGACATTATTGAAAAAATGTATTTTTAAATTTTTTTTTTTTTTTTTTTTTTTTTTACATTAAAAGCTTGATGTGTACCATCCTGCAATGTATAGACATTACATTCGTAAGAATGACATGGACGAACCACCACCGTTAGAAGACGGAAGTAGTTACGGTGGTTCTGATAAAGTCCGCAAGAAGGCTGAAGCTAGAGCCAGTGATGAAGAAAATCTAGAAGAAAAATTTTATAAATACGGTGTACGTCCAGAATGGTTACAGATAAACAGAATTATTAATCACAGGTGAGATTAATATCATTTATTTTAGAATACATATACTTAAATCTTGTGACCCACCATGCTTTCCTTTTGCTGATGTGGCTGATTGGTCTAAAGTGGGCACTTATATATCTCAATGCCTCTCACTGCCTAGGTTTGATTCCTTTCAGGCAGATCCCAGTGTGAGAAAGTTTGTCAGTTGTCAGTTTGCTTGCCAAAGGTTCATGGTTTACTCTGGACAATTCAGATTTCTACCATCCCAGAACAGGCCTTCTTGATATATATGAAAGAATGTTGACTGTGGCATGAAATGCCGATAATTCAATCCATCCAATCCTGTGCTGAAGTTGCTTTTACTTCCAATGATGTGGCAAGACAAAGTGGCTACATTGCTAAAAAACATCAAAGATTCTAGTTCAACTTAGCACACTTAGTAAACAACGCACACCAATTCACACATGCACACAATTAGTTTGACATTGAATTGGAACTGTTTGTGTACTTATATAGCATTGAAAGAAATATTTAACAGTATTTTTTGATAATGATATTTTGTTAACATCTGACCAAAATACCTTTGTTTTTCCAACAGATATGCTAGAGACAAGTTGATGTATTTGGTAAAATGGTGTGATCTACCTTATGATTTTGCTACATGGGAATCTGAAGACAGCAGTATTCCAGAGTTCAAAAAATTTGTGGATGATTATGAATGTTTAAGGTAAGATAAGAATTGCTTCAACTGCTATTTTATGTTGAGATAGTTTCTTTTTAGTCCAATTGTACCAGGTTTACAGAGGTCTAAGCACCTGCATAAAACATGTACTCTACTTAAGTTTTTTTATGGATTAGATGTACTTAAAAACATTTTTAGTTCATCTGATGGTAGTAGTCACTTGACAAACACTAAATTGAGACTTTAGGTCATTTATGACATACATGTACACATGACAGTTCTCTTCTTGTTCAATTTATTTTTTTCTAAATTATGCTCATTTGCTTTGAGTATTGATGTCATGAGTGTGGCATATGATTAGAATTTTAATGCTTTTGTATCATCAAAATAAAAAACAAAAAGAGTATGTGACATTAGTCTTGGTGACATATGTGTATATTTTACAAAATAGCAGTCATCATAATTACATGTATGTTTTTAGTTTTTCTGTATGAAGTTGTAACAAGGAAGAGAAGTTTATAACATATCCTTGGTACATGTATAATCGTAATTAAAAAAATATGAACATTATTCTTTAAAAATTAAAAGTTGAAGTTCATAATTGCATTGTTCTAGTAAATCCAATTTCTATTTACCTGTTACATGTAATTCTTGTGGCCACTGTTGAATACTTTGTCTTTTATTTACTGTTGATTTTCAGACAAGTCATGTGTGGTGCTAGTGAAAAGAAGAAAAAGAAAAAGAAGAGAGAAAGTAAAGAAGTTGAAAGTATGGTTAATTCTAAAACACCACCAGCATTTCCAACAGCAGATGTAAGTTCATTAAACTAAATACACACAAAATCTTTTTAAATAAAGCCAAAAAAATATAGGCATTGTAGAATTTCATAATATGGACTTAAAAATAGATAGAAAATTTTTATAGTGAAAAGGTCTTCTTTTATGATGAAGAATCTTAAATTTCATGACACATAGCTTACACATATTGTTCAAACTATGCAATATAGAATGTAAGTCCATAGAAAGTAGATTTAATTGTTTAATTGTGAAGTTTTTGTCTCAAAAAGAAACTATTCTTCAAAATGGACATTAAATAATGTATCGGTGTTAGGTGTCCAAAGTTAATATGAGAAAGAGATTTTGACTTTGATAAAATAACCAGATTTCTTAACAGAAACCTTTCAGATATCTTTACATTTTGCAGTAAAGTTTTGTCTTTGGAAATTATATTATTATTTATCTGTTTTATAGCTACGTAAGAAGTTTGATAAACAACCATCATATATTGATGACACTGGAGGAACTCTGCATCCCTATCAACTTGAAGGACTTAACTGGCTGCGATATTCATGGGCCAACAATACCGACACTATTCTTGCAGATGAAATGGGTCTAGGAAAAACTATCCAAACCATTGTGTTCCTGTATTCATTATATAAAGAGGTGAGACTATGTTGTGTTGATTCTAGATAATCACATGTGTTTACCCTGCAATTAAACATTAATGCCTGACAATATATTTTAATTGTCAGATGAACATACATATATTTTTTACTGATTTAATTAATAGATATGTTAATAATTTGTCAGTCGATTTGCATGTACATAAACATACATGTTACATGAAAATGCATTTTAAAAAAAATGAAATATCTTCTCAAAACTTAAGTAATTGTAATGCCATCACTGGGATTTGAAAATACAAAATTTAGGATTTCTTTTTAATTTTGACTTTCCTGTTGCAGAATAAGATGTTATAAATTTTTTCTACAATGTTGATAATAGATAAAATAATTCAATCTAAAATTCATCATTAATAATGTGAAAATGATATGCCTATGAAAAAAGAATGTTTATAGTATTTCTTATTATATATAATGTTCCTGTTTAAAAGTTTTTAAAGAAGTATTTGTATTTCTTTACTTTAATATTTGTATCTTTTGCTCTCTGACAGGGACATTCCAAAGGACCATTTTTAGTGAGTGCTCCACTCTCAACAATTATTAATTGGGAAAGAGAATTTGAATTTTGGGCACCAGATCTTTATGTTGTGACTTATGTTGGTGATAAGGACTGTCGATCTGTGATCAGGTAAACACATTAGTCTTTTTTTCAGTGGTTTACAACTGAACAAATTGTGTTCAAGTTCTTTTATTATCACAATGTACATGTACGATAGAGATAAAAGAAAGATGTAGTTTTTATCAAACTATTATTTTAGTTCACTAGGCTGAAAGACCATTAGAGATGATACTTAATTAACCTTTTGTATATTTAACACAAAACTTTTCATCTAGAACTATTTACAGTAGGTTTGATGAAACTTGAGAAGTATACATGTATTATCAGGACTTTTTATGTCTTAAGGCAGTATTGTTATTTCCCTTGATAAAGATAAAACTTACATGTTAAGTAATTGTTTCTCAAACATTTAACTTTTATAATGCTACTTTATTATAGGCAGGTTTGGCATTTTTGCTTGCCTTTGCAAACTTCAGAAAATCAGAATAGCTTATGTCATCCCACATCATTAGTGGAGAGACATGATCTAATGTCAGTTTTTGAGTGTGTAATTGTCAAAGTAGCTAGACAAGTTACATTATTCTCCTGTGAGCTATTGTTACCAAAGAAACAATACTGAAAGAGATTGAGAATAACAGCTTTTTTCTGTTTTTGTAAAATTTTATACCGTTATTTAAATTATGGACTTGGTTTTGTATTTCAGAGAACATGAGTTTTCATTTGATGAGAATGCTATAAGGGGAGGGGCTAAAGCATGTAAGATGAAACAAGATTGTCCAGTAAAATTCCATGTATTGTTGACTTCATATGAATTGGTCAGTATAGATAGTGCTACTCTTGGATCTGTTGATTGGGCAGTTCTGGTGGTTGATGAGGCACATCGTTTGAAAAACAACCAATCAAAGGTAAGAAATAGATTTAAAAATGCTTTTGACTTGTTAAAAAAAATTATTGCAGTGAAACTTACATGTATGTCATGGTTATATACATGTGTATTAAGTAATTGTGTACAAAGGATGATTGACTGTCAAAATTTTAGACCTCGTCTTAGTTTTGAATAGGGTACACATATTAAATCAATAAATCTTATTCCTAAATACAGTGCAATATTTTTGATAAATATTTATTTTGAAAAAATCTTTGATATTTTTTAACTTTACTATCAATGTATTGACAAAATGAATATAAAATTGGATATTAATTATAACAGAAAAAGTGAAATGATACATAGTTATTTTTCTCGTTTTTATTTCAGTTTTTCAGAGTATTAAGTTCTTACAAAATTGGATACAAGTTACTGCTGACTGGAACACCACTTCAGAACAATTTGGAAGAACTCTTTCATTTGTTAAACTTCATGAGTCCAGAAAACTTTGGGTAAATAAGATTTGTTAAATTTATATCAGTCTATCAATCTTGGGATATTTTTTGCATTTATGATGGCACAGTTTTGTCAAGAATATTCTACTTACATCAAGATTTTACCAGCTTTTACTTCACTTACATTAAGATTCCACCAGCTTTTGGATAAATTTGCATAATTCATACCTATGGCAATATGTAGTGGAATCTTTTTTTCTTCCATGCCTACCATCATTCCTTAGGACACTGGTTGTTAAGGTCTTCTTCAAAAGTGCAGTTGTTCGCTGAAAGGAGCATTTTGAGATGTTTCATTTCTGTTCTCTTTGTAAACATTACTGTATTTTGATGCAAGATTTTAGCTTTCCTGCATAAAGTACAGTAATTAAATTGTCACTTAAAATTTGCATACATTTAAAATATAGTGCAAGTTAAAACAGCTACTACAGACTTTGAGTATGTTTACTTATCTTTAATCCTGATATTGTATCTATTTGCATTTGTAGACAACAACAGGCTTTATTTATGCTGTACTTAATTTTTATGTGTATGTGGTATATATTTTAGGGATATGAGTATATTTTTGGACGAATTTGCTGATATTTCCAAAGAGGAGCAGGTTAAACGTTTACATGATATGCTTGGACCCCACTTACTTCGCCGTCTAAAAGCTGATGTACTTAAAGGAATTCCATCAAAGAGTGAATTTATTGTCAGAGTAGAGTTAAGTACCATGCAAAAGTAAGTTTAATGAAAGAAATTGATATTATTTTGAATACTTTCCATTTATAATATAACTTATTGAATTACACACTTGAAAGAAAAATTTATTCACCATTGCTGGTTTGTTCAAGACTTTCTTAGCTTAACAGAATAGTAAGTGAAAATTTAAAATGTTATTAAAATTAAATATATTCTTTATAGTTTTGAATTGATTTGTTTTTGTTTGATAATAATTATAATTGTTTGTATTTACATTTGAACTGAATTTTAAATAATATTTTAGGATTACTGTATTTATAGGATTTTATGTTATATATTCATGTAAACAGCAGTTTGTTTTTCTCTTTTTCTGTCTGATTTCTATCATAATAATTTCTAATCCTTGATATTAGTATTTTAATAACTTCTAGGCATTATGAGATAATAATTTTTCTATGAATATATTTTCAAATAGAGCAAGAGTGTAGCTGTTTGCTTGTTAAATCTTTAACAAACATGTTTATTGTATGTTTACAGGAAATATTACAAGTACATTTTAACAAGGAATTTTGAAGCTTTGAATGCTAGGGGAGGTAATCAAGTATCATTACTGAACATAATGATGGATTTAAAGAAGTGTTGTAATCACCCATATCTCTTCCCAACTGCAGCTAATGTAAGTATAACATGTATATGTGGTGCTAAAACTGCATTAAGTTTTCCAAAGAAAAAAAATAAAACGGTGCTAATCTAATAAATGATGTTCCTAATGAACAATGTTACATTTGGTTCAACGATAAAAGCTCGAATAAATACAGAAATTACAGTATTTACCAAGCGAGATGCAGCATTTGGGATCTAATATTAGAACATGGTTACGTCATCAAAACCCGGGTCATTTAAACACAACTTTCAAAATGTTGAAATACAATAAACACAGAACTTCTTGAATTTGTCATTTGTGACTTAGCAAGGGAAAAATAACACCATTTCAAATACATCTGGATATTAATGAAGGACAATTAATGCAATCTGTCATGTTTCACTTTCGATTCTAGGCTTTTCCGTACATCCGTGCGCATGCTCCAAGCTCATAATTACCATCGTTGAACTGTGTTACTGACGAACCGGTCAGAGGATTCCGTTTATTTACAGCTAAAAGAAATGAAATTTTAGGAAATGAATGTCACGGATCGTGATTAGAAGATATCTACTTTTAAAAAAATATATTTTTAGAAAATCAAAAAAAATTCAGAAATTTGGTAAACTTAATGCAGCTTTAATTGGAATGATGTTTTACAACTCAGTCAAGATTATTTCACCTATGTGTAATACACACATACAAAACAGAGAGCTTTTAAAGCATGTTCTTAGAAATTTCTCTATTCTTTAAATGTGTGTATCCTGATTAAAATGGAAATACCTTAATAAAGTAGACTCTCTTAGTAATAAGAAATTTAATTAGAAGAAAAATTTGCAGCGTACTATTGCAAGTGCCTTAACAACCATGATGTACTAGACTTTTACAGACTTTCTGAAAATGCACGACAGTTATTAATTTTTTTGTTCTCAGATTAGCTCATTAAACATTTTCTTCAGCTACATATGTGAGAAAAATGATCAAAATGATTCAACAACTTGTACAAAAGTATAATAGCCTCTCCCTCTGAAAGCCTGTTTTGTATTTGTATTGTAATGTTAATTGATATTTTTGTTTTACAGGAAGCACCAAAAATGGCCAATGGAGCATTTGAAGGCAATGCATTAATAAAGGCTTGTGGTAAACTGGAACTTTTATCTAAAATCCTCAGAAAATTAAAAACTCAGGGTCACCGAGTTTTAATATTTTCACAGGTATGTAGTAAATTTAATTGAAAACATTAATAAAAAGAAAGTAAATCAAATTTAATTTAAAAAAATGTTTTTTGTATGAAATTAGATATTTTTAAAAAGCTCTTGTCACAAAAACACTGTGAAAATAAAGACATGCTTAATTAAGAGAAAAGATGTAAAGTTTAAGTTTTCATCTACAAATAAGATTTGAATACTACATTTATTCATTGTTTTAGTTTATTTAATGTTTGTTCTTTTCACTTGACTTGAAAAATTGTTAACATTCTGGGTCGAGGTATAGTGGGGAGAGAAAAATAGATAGACAGATAGAGAGAAGAGGTGGGGGTCCGTTATTGAAATAATTTTTCATATTCTGTTGTTATACTTCAGTTATTTTAGTAATTGTATATGATATAAACAAATCTATACTATATTGTTGTGTTTGGCAGTTAAAGTTTTATGCTTTATTTATAGATGACAAAAGTGCTAGATATATTAGAAGATTTCTTGGAACATGAACAATATAAATACGAGAGAATAGATGGTGGCATTACTGGTTCATTAAGACAAGATGCTATTGATAGATTTAATGGTTAGTTTTACAGTAGGCTTTTTTGTAACCAAAACTTGTTAGTCAGAATTCAAAGAAAAAGATTTTTTTTGGCTATGTAAGAACCATTAGATATTCAGTTTGATTTTGATGTTCTACTGTTAGATTTTGTTTAAGAAAGTAATTATGAAAATAAAATTGGTTGATTGAATCCCATTTTTGTATGGGATTAGCAATGATTTAAATCTATTTATCTCGAGAATTAATCTTCATATATATAAATTGTTAATTTAAATTCCTAGTAGTAATACAAAACTGATATATATAAATATAAAATTGTTTATTTATTTATTGTAATGTTTTGTTTTTCAGCTCCTGGTGCACCCCAGTTTTGTTTCTTACTTTCTACAAGAGCTGGTGGATTGGGTATTAATCTGGCCACAGCTGATACAGTTATTATATATGACTCTGACTGGAATCCACATAATGACATTCAGGTAAATATTGCCTTGCCAGCATATTAATACATGCATTTAAGTGCACCAGTTGTATACTCAAGTTAATGTTCAGTGTTTCATAAATCCAAATTAACCATAAACAATTACATCAAAAGTACCATCTCAGTTTGATTGAAAGTTTACCAGAGTACTGACCTGGCCCCAGTTTCACAATCATTCACTCAAATGAGTGTACACTCAACTCAAATTTGGGAATATTTTAATGTCAATTTTTAGGACATTACACAGTTAAAATTGAGTTTCTAATGTTCTATCTAAATTGTTTAGCGTAGTTTTGTTGAATAAAACAAAATATTGTCTCATAAAACTTAAATTTTTTTAAAATATTGATGAGAGACAAATGGGAATATTTGAGTTGAGTGCACACTCAGTTGAGTGAATGATTGTGAAACTGACGCCTGGCCTTCAAATCATAAACGTTACTACCACCAAAATTGCTCATTTAGACATTAAAAAATTAATAACAATACTATATATTGTTGTCTTTTAGATAGTTTGATGTTTTTTTTGACAGGCTTTTAGTAGAGCTCACAGAATAGGTCAGTCTAACAGGGTGATGATATATCGATTTGTAACCAGATCAACAGTGGAGGAGAGAATTACACAAGTTGCCAAAAAGAAGATGATGTTAACCCATCTTGTTGTCAGGCCTGGACTGGGCAACAAAGGTGCTAACATGACCAAGCAAGAAATGGATGACATCTTAAAATTTGGAACAGAAGATTTGTTTGTGGATGAACAAAGTAAGATTGAAATTTTGATGTTTACCAATACACAAACATTGTACATGCTTGTACATATATAAGCTTAAAAATTTGAATCAAAGTCCTATGCCAATACAGTTTGACCTGTCTTGTATCTAACTTATATGGGCCCCAAACCAGTACAGTTTGTATGTCACCTTATCAAATTTCTTGTGTACTTATAACATTTAAACATGCCGTATTTGCCAGTTATACTGGGCAACTCATATACATGTAAGATTTGGATACATTTTGCTGTATTTGTTCATTAAATCTCTCTACTATGTATCCAATCAAATATAAGCTTATTTATGCATCTGTATCCAATCAAATACAAGCTTATATATGCAACTGCATTTATATACTGTTTTATCTTGTGCTGTAAAACGTTTGATCAATATGGTAAATACTGTAGATCTGAAAATATTGTGTCAAATAATTTTTGTGAGGATGGCCCTTTCAGGATATTTGCCTACTTTTAATTATTTGTAGGATGATAGTCCATGCAAATATAAGTGAAATATATTAAAATAAAATATTTGCCATAGTTTAATTTCACCTTTTATTACTCTTGATGTAACAGATGTGAAAATTTCCTGATTTACAGTTACTAACTTGTAGATAATGCTCCATATTTAAAATGACCCTCCATTTATCCATGTTAATTTTATGTTTTTTAAGACACCCCATTAAAATGTTTAGCATCTTAACTACATAAGTTTTAAAGTTATTTGTTGGTTAAAGTTGATCTTAGATTAATTCGATTCTTTTCTATAACAGCTACCGCAGAAAGTGATGAGCACAGAATTGTTTATGATGACGGTGCAATTGAGAAGTTGTTAGATCGTACACAAGAAGGACAGGAAGAAAAGGAGATGGCCATGAATGAATATCTGAGTTCATTTAAAGTGGCTAGTTATTCCATTAAAGAAGGTGAAGAGGTAAGATGCAAGGAATTCATTCCCAATATTTTGAAGAAACATCACTGTCCCAAATGTACATTATTTCTCTGGGTAATCTTTTGAGAATTGTCCACTAGATATCAACAATCTTTATGGGGTTGGTTTGGAGGAGAGTAAAACACTATTCTAACCAATTGTCATCAAAATAACAGATGACTACAAACATTTCAAACTTGAAGTTTTGAATTTAAAATGAATAAAAAAATAAATAAAATAAATGAATAGAAAATTAAATGAATAAATAAATAAACGTGTAATGCAGGTTTGACTTTATAATAATTCACGTGCATTTATTAAATGTTAATAGGAAGAGCCAGAGACTGAAGTTCTTAAACAAGAAGCTGAACATGCTGACCCTGCCTACTGGGAAAAATTACTGCGACATCATTATGAGCAACAACAGGAAGATATGGCTCGAACACTTGGTAAAGGAAAGCGTGTCCGTAAACAAGTCAACTATAATGATGCCATGACAGGACATGATGAACAATGGAAGGACCAGATTTCTGATTTTGATGATTCAGACTTTAGCGGTCATTCCGGTGAGATGTTTGTTTCCAATATTGTAGACATTGTAGATGACGTAGCAATCTGTCTTCCTAAATGTCACATCCATTGTGGTGAATATTAACCAGATATCAGGAAATCAACTAACATGTGACATAACTCATCCCATTCTCTGGCTTAAGTGGGGAAAAAAAAAAGATTGGACTTAAGTATATGTTTGATTTTTTTCGCTGTGAATGACATTAATTTTTCATTAAGTTACCAGATTTCCGAAGTGCATTTAACAGGATAGACTAATGAGTCCTTATTTCTTGCATGATTCTACCACCCTTCATTCAGATTAGAGCTTTGAAGTTGGGAAAATCTCTCTTTAGTTTTGAGTTTAAATCTTGAAAAGAAAATTTGAACCAAAAGGTCTGCCTTTAATTTTTGAAATTTGGAATGAAAACAAATAAAAGCACTACTTAGCTTGTTAATTTATGCGTGTATTAAGTATTGAACACTTAATTTAAGTATGACAATGTTCAAAGGTAAACAGATATTAAATAGGCATTATGATTGTAATGTTCCAAGGAATTGTGACCTTTATAAAAATACCAAAAGAATAATAAAAAAGATGATTATGTATGTTAGTGAAAATTAATGAAAACTAATTTTTTTTAACTTTTCGAGTGTACTTTTAAACAATATCAAGTACTGCTTTTCAGTGTGCAAATATTTAATTATATTGATAGTAGTAATGACGAGAAAAATAGCAACTTGATCATTGTTTTTATGTGTACATATTTTATATTCCAGAAGAAATACATGTTTTAGCCATCAAATGTATATTTCTATCAGTTGAAACATTCCTTTATTCTTTTTTATCTCTGTTCTCAGCTCTTTCATTTTCATATGATTGTAAGCTTCACTAGCCAAGGATTTGCTGTTTGTATTGCAAGTATGGGTATCTCACCAATCAAACATTGTTTTGGTCACATGTCAGTAATGTGACCTTAACTATTCAGTCGATTGGTTGCCAGAGACTTTATACTTGTGATATAAATGGTAAATCCTTGGCTAGCGAAAATCAAAGGGCTTTGTCTTTACTTTGTAGATAACAATGCAGATGATGACGATTTTGACGAAAGCAAAGAAGGAATGAACTGTAAGTTGATTAAAATTTGAATTTTATTTCATACAAGTCATGTAGTTTTAAAAACATTAACATAAGTTTGTACCTGCATTGTCAGATCTGTGTTAGTTTTCTGTGCATATACCAGTTTATAGATGTTTAAAACTCTACATGAAAATTGAATATATTGCCTGTTTATCCAAGTTTATTTTTCCTAACTTTCAGCTATTGAGAAAGAAATTTAAATTTAAATAAATCTTACTTGAGTGCTCTATATATAGAGATATATAGTATTTGTGTATGTAAGTAAACATTGTTTGTTATATCCGTTTTTAGTGAGCAGAAGAAGCAAGAGATTTATGAATGAGAAAGATAGACCACTTCCACCATTGTTAGCTAGAGTTAACGGACAGATTGAGGTAAATGTTCAATAGATGTGTATGTACAGGTAACTTAGTTTTTAGGTTGCTGTATATATTCTGCAGTTCTCATTAGCAATTCTTAACAATTTTGGATCAGGAGATGAAAATGTTTCCAGTAGTTTTGAGTTTGAAATAAAAGTTTAATGTTGTTAATGTTAAATGATAAAGTATTTTGAAGCATTTCACATGGTGTTTGATCAAGGCAAATATTCTTCTGGTCAATATGTTTGTATTTCAAATTCATGTCTGTCAGGTTGATATTAATCAGGAATATTGAATAATGAAGAAGCACAGCATTTTATTGTTTGACCTCTGTAGTTTGATAATCGAAACGGAGGTCTCAAGTGTGCACTAATAAATCACAGTGCCTCTTACTGCCTAGGTTTGAATCCTGCTAGGGCATATCCCAGGGTGAGAAATTTTGTTGGTTCATTTGCTGTAGGTCGGTGGTTTTCTCAAGGCACTCTGGTTTCCTCCACTATCCCAGAACTAACCACCTTTGTATAAATGAAAGAATCTTGACTGTGGCTTAAAACACCATTAATCCAATCCTAATTATGAAGTCAATCCAGGTAAAGGCAGACCTTATATTGTACAGTATGGTATTGTAGTATTAAAAACCCTGCAGTATTTAGGGGACATGGACTAAATTGTGTCCTGTCTTTAAAGGCACTGCAGAACATAAATTTTACATGTAGTAATTTGTTTTCTTTCAAACAAATGTTTCTATGTGTATCATCCTGCATCAACACAGACTGGACAGAGATTTGTCTTTTCTTACCAACATGCTGGACATTCTTAGTTTCTTTGAATTATTTCTTTTAATCCAATTTTATGGCTAGAGAGAAATAGTTTTATTCTCTGTGACATATGGTAAAACCCAATAATTAAAATATGAACACAAAGCGGTTTATTACTACTTTTATATATAGAACAATTTGATGTTTTATAGATAAATAAATAAAAAAAATGTTTCTACACAGTTTTCTGGCTTTAAAACATGAGAAAGAATTAAAATGAAAGTTTTAGATTTTAACTCTCATTTACGTAAAGAATAAATTAAAATTTTAAAATCTTCAGATGTTGTGACATAAAAATGTGTCAAAGATTTATTACTTGAATTTAATCCAGTTGTTATGAGAAACTATAATATAACTCCCCAAAAATAAATGGATAAATATTAAATGTAAATTATTTGACAGTCTTAATAGTTGTATCTACACACATTTTTTAGGTACTTGGATTCAATGCAAGACAAAGGAAAGCTTTCCTAAATGCTGTTATGAGATATGGAATGCCACCACAAGATGCTTTTAATTCACAGTGGTAAGATGATAATGCTAATACTTACAATGGGGATTATTTCGGGAGTGAATACAATCCAGTCTTTTTATTGTCCAGTGTGTCTTATCAAATACTTCTACTTCTAATTACTTGTTAGTTTTGTTTGTTTAGGCTTAATACAGTAAAAAGTTAATTAAGATAATTATCCCAAGAACCTACATCTAATTCTCAAAATAATTCATCAGATATATATGAAAATGAACTTGTTCTCTATAAACTAGATGTAACAAAAAACTAAATTTAGTTCCAGTACAAAAAACCTACATTAAAAAACTAAAAAAAAAAAGATCATACATAGACACAGTAATATTGTGCATCATTTTGTCTTCGTACTATTGATTTTTTGTCTATAGTAATGTTTGAATCAACATGTTATTTAATCTCACTGATGTTTGTTCTTTATTTTATTTCCTGCTGTAGGCTTGTAAGAGATTTGAAGCAGAAATCTGAAAAAGTGTTCAAAGCCTATGTATCTCTATTCATGCGACATTTATGTGAGCCAGGGGCAGATAATGCAGAGACATTTGCTGATGGTGTACCCAGAGAGGGATTGTCAAGACAACATGTACTTACACGTATAGGAATTATGTCTCTTGTGAGGAAAAAGGTAAGATTCCGATGAGTTTGATTTAAGAATAAAATTCAAGTTTTTTATTATGATAATGTCTCTTAAGAATTCTTTTGTTTAGAGGTAAAATAATAACTTCTGTAAAATGTTAACATCGAGGTTTTTTTCCCCTCTTGTGATTTGTAATTAATATGACCTACTTATTTGTACTGCTTTAAAGCAGAAGTTGAACTATATTGAGAGAAGAGTTCTTGAAAGATAGATGACAAGTTTTATGTTTTAATTGTACAATGTATATAAATCTATAATAAAAGGTAATATGACATTATAGGTATTGGAAAGTCATAGCTGTGACTCAATGAAAGAGCTAAAAATTTTAAAATGAATTATAAGTTGTATTTCGAGTATATTGTGATCACCAGTGAATTGATTATACCATAGTGAATGGATTGATTAAAGATAGAATTTGAAATTTCCAAAAATATTGATCAAGTTAAAATAAGTTCGAGTCTTTTTCATTATTTGCTATAAAGATAGAATGGAAAATTTTAAAAATATTGATCAAGTTAAAATAAGTTTGAGTATTTCTATAATTTGCCATAAAGATTGAATGTGACATAAAACATGAATTGTTCCTAGATAGTAAAAAAAGCCAAATTGAAATGTAAACAATTTTTTGTCTTAAGGTTCAAGAGTTTGAAGATATTAATGGCTCACACAGTATGCCATATATAACAGCGACTAATGCAATGGAAAATCAGAAAAAAGATAAGTCTGGTAAATCAACTCCAACAGATTCTGTTACTGCGAATGGAGTTAAAGAAGAAGAGAAGAAAGGGGATACTAAGGATGAAAGTAAAGAAGAGGCAAGTGAAGAAAAGAAGGACATAAAGAAGGAAGAGACATCAACGGAAAAAGAGGGAGAGAATGAATCAGCCAAAACAGAGGAGAAGGATGTAAAGAAAGAAGTGAAAGAAGAACCCGAGGAAAAGATGGAAGTAGATGCAGCAGCTAAAGATGTTAAATCTGAGGTGTGAATAATGGATGTTAACTTTTATCTGCAAGAGTTTTTGAAAATTTAGATATTAGAAATTATAAAATTTCAGTGTTTATGCAGTAATACTATAAATTCGTGGTAAAAGTCTCATTCAGATTTTACCCCCCCCCCCCCAAATATTAACAGAACAATTTATTATATGGTTATGCTGAAATTGTGCTTAAAAACTTTTTGACTTTGTACAAGATTGTGTCAAATGCTAGTTATAAGACGTTTTATTTTGAGTGTTAATATAACAACTAATGTTTTGTGTCTTTCACTAGTTTGTTCTGAACTAGTATGATGGACTATGGATATTGACATGGTTTGTCATTGAACTAGCAATTTACAAATTGCTGTAGATGTGCACTCATTATATAAAGTTAATTTTTTGGAGATGAGTAACACAATTTTACTTTGAGAAAATTGCTGATGCTACCGACAAACCTTAATTGTTTCAAGTAAAAAGATAAAAATAAAAACAGTCTATTTTTATTGTAATTATATAGGGAGAAGACAAAGAAGGGAAAGCTGAAAAATCTGAAGAAAAATCAGAAGAAAAAGAGAAAGAACCAGAAGAGAAGGAAGTCAAGAAAGAAGAATCTATGGAAGTTGATGAGGACAAAAAAGACATCAAAGAAGAAGTAAAAGAGGAAAAAGAAGATGCTGAAAAAAACAGAAAATAAAGATGAGAAAATGGAAGAGGATAAAAAGCCAGCAGAGGAAACCGAAAAGAAAAGTGAGGAAGAGGATAAAAAAGAGGAAAAAGAATCAAAAGATGAAAAAGAGATAGAGAAAGATGAAGAAAAGGATAAAACTAAAGAAGATGTTACAGAAAAGAAAGATGGTAGGATATATCATTTGTTTATTTTCATTTCCTACAGGCTGAAAAAGTAATATGTCATCAAGTTTGTGTGAATTGTAATCATCTATCAGAAATGGCTACTGTCATACACAGCAATGTTGGTGTCCGTTGTTACAGACTTTTTGATTTACTAGATTTACTATAAGGCTTGATTTCTTTTGACAGCTTTTTAGTTTAAAATTGTAATGGTTTGTGTTGCCATTTTGCTTGTCTTTTAACAAGAAATACTTTAGAACACAAGTTTCCAGTATAAAAACTATTTATCAGAACTTGTTAAAACTTGATGGAAAGAACCATCAGTGACATAGGAAAATGTGTATATTAATATTTTTTAACAAATGTTCAGATCAAAGAAATATATCAAATGATGGGGATACTACAGTGAAACTTGTGAAAACCGGACCGGCTCTGTTCCTTGAAAAAAATCCGGTTTTCACAGGATACGGTTTATTAAGGTTATTCGCTAGAGTTCACTGCCTTTGATAATAAGTAGCAGATCCATTTGTTATCTCCCTTTGGGATGTGTAGACATGGGTAACACATGTACATGTGGCTTATTGGAAACAATAAACTTAAAATACAACGTAAAGTGATAATCTAAAATTTTTTGGGTAGGTTGCTTGTATTTTAATGTTTTATTTATCTCAAATAAACTATCATGAAATGATAGACGGGTGGGATCAGACATCATCATTATGATGTATAATTGTCTCATTGAGATATTAAACTTGAAATACAACGTATATCATAAAGTTATTATGGTAAGAAATGTGTATTTTAAGTTGTTATTATTTCGATGCAAACATATCGTCAAAAATGCAGGTGCTCTGCAGGAGGATGTAGGTCAACGTAACTAAGACTCAGCCAAAACATTAAACAGGGTTCGCACAGTCCTGGAAAAGTCCTTGAATTCGCGATTGTCCTGGAAAAGTCCTTGAAAACGAAATGTCCTTAAAAGTTCTTGAAAAGTCCTGGAATTTGTCAAAAAAGTCCTTGAAATCTTTGAATTCTGTAAAATACATGTATCTTAACCTACCCTCTCAACTAATGCAAAGTGAATCGCGGCTTTTTCTTTATTTATTGGCATAAACCGAAAAATTGGTTGTAAACAGTCTATTTACATTCCTATGTGATAGCTGACATCAGGGACAATTATAATTCATTTCCTGTCTGTATAACCCGAGTAATCTTGAATAATGCTCTCAGGCAGTACTATTTATTATTGTATCTTGGTAAAGAGAGACAACTCTTTGAAGTTAAACATGGCGATGGCAAAACGAAAGTGTGTCTTTAACATAAACTGGACCAAAAATGGAAATTATTCCCAATGGATTCAGTCGTTTAAAGGAGATAGACACAAGTGTCTTTGTACAATGTTCCACAAAATCATTGACGTTTCTAGCATGGGGAAGCTGCGTTGAAATCACATATGTTAAGTACCAAACACAGAGACAATGAAAGTCATCATCGAGTCAATTAACCTCTGTGAGTGTGAACGTAAAAACCTTTTTTTACAACTTCATCAAATGTTAAAGCCGAAGTAGAAAAACCCGGTAGTTCTGATGAGAATAAAAATAACAGCACAGTGAATGAAAACGATCGTAAAATTCCAGAGCAGCCATCAAACGTAAATGAAACTACAGTAACAACAAAGGGAAAACAAACTCCTGATAGTGTTTCTAAATTTGTTATAAAGGAAAATGTAACCAAAGCAGAAATTATTTGGACTTTAAATTTAGTTAATAACCACCAGTCATACAGGTCGTCAGAAAAATCAGATGTAGTATTTCTAATCACTTATTGAATATTTTCAGTATACATTTACCAGTTACTCAGTGTGTGTTTTTCAGCGTCAAGTAACATTGAAGTAGTCAGTCAGTATTTGTATTTGTTAATTCTGTTTGTTTGTTTATTAAGATTTGTTCATTAAATTTGTATTCAGTTGGATATTATATCTTCAAAGTGTGAATATTTTGACATTCATTACATTTGTTGGTGTCCTGGAAAATGGTTCAAAAGTCCTGGAAAATGCCTTGAATTTTGTCAGCCTAAACCTGTACAAACCCTGTTAAATTGCTTGAATTTACTGACATGGCACATAATCGATGTTTGGTTTATGTCGATTAATGATAACAACTGCCATTCCATTGTTAAGAAACTTGTTTTCCTTATTTTTCCATCATCTGACTGCGCAGAATGTTTTATCTATACAAAGCGCATTTCAGTTGTTCGATTGAGAGCCGAATAATTTCAGGATTCAAGGTCATCTTAACTGCGACTATTCTATTCAATTCTTTTTTTGACTGAAGTTTTGTGTAACCTCTAAACTTATTAAAATATCAATCTTGACTGAAATTTTGTCGATTTAAGATAGCAGAGAAAGTTGTAAATTATCACTGTGATATCGAGTCATACCAGCAAAATGAACCAACAAAGATGTTCCTTACAAAATTAACACGTTACAATTGAACACAAGCTAACCTTGATTTCAGTTGACTGATCTCTTTAATCCGATAATTATTGTTTATTTGTGACACCTTTCACACGTGTTAATGTATACTTAAGCCCTTTGATGACGGTAATAAATTGTATTTCTTACAGTTTTGTTTTACTTAGAAGTTAAAAGATGTTATTTATGATATCGGAAATTACTTTTACTTTTGTTTGTAGTTAATGTTTTTATGATATCGGAAATAACAGTCATTTTGTTACAAATTTGCAAGTTTAAAAAATTTCAATAAAATTCTCGGTTTCGGTTTGGGTTTTTTTCATAATCAGAAAATCAAAGGTGAAAATATATTTTTTTTTTATGATCCAGACGGTGAAATGCGTCTGGTTTTCAGAATTCACAGGATCCGGTTTATTAAGGTTTCTATCACATAGAATAAAGAAGAGAGTAAATCAGGACAAGCACACACATCTGGTTTTCACAGGATTCTGGTTTTTCCAGGGTCCGGTTTTCACAAGTTTCACTGTATCTCAGTTACTATGATGGTTTCACCTGTAATTTTCAAGAAATGCTCCATTTTACACCATATGATTCTATACAAGTATATGTAGCCAGAAAAAAAATAATATAAAAAATAAATAAATGAATTTAAAAATTTGTCAACTCTTGAGATAATGCAATTATTGTCTTTACATTTCAGAAACTGAAGAAAACAAAAAGGAAGAAACAGAGAAAGATAGTGATAAGGAGAAACCAGAAGTAAAGAAAGATGAAAACAAGGATGAGAAAAAGAAAGAAGGTAATATATACATGGTCAAAATATTACTAAAATACTGATTTTAGCTAGCTAATGCAAAATACAAGGGCTTACATGTATGTCAAATCTTCAACATTTGTTGGCATCCAATGTTTAAGGTTTCTGTTAAAGGAATTTATGGAATAGATGTGCAAGCAGGATATTTCCATCTTTTACAGCTTTTTGAAGAAAAAGTGATTATTTAAGATACATGTAATTTATTTATTTGTATAAACATTTATTGTTAAATGACAGATTGTAGGGTTTACTTTTATATTTATATGTTAAAATGATTACTATACAGATCCTAGTGTAAGAAAGTTTGTCAGTTCACTTGCTGAAGGTCGGTGGTTTTCTCTGGGCACTACAGTTTCCTCCACCATACCAGAACTCACTACCTCCATATAAGTGAAAGAATCTTGATTTGGATGTTTAAAACCATTACTCTGCTCCACTCCCATCCTTTCAAAAGTATATTGGTCACTTGTTATAATGGTTATTGGCTAACATTCAATAAATAATTAGTAAGCTCATGTAGTCATTTTTGGTTATAAAGTAATTTATAAATACATGTTGATACTTCAGATGCAAAAACTGAGAAAGTTGAAGAGGAGAGTGAAGAAAGCAGGAAAAATGAAGAAAATAATCAAAAATTCATGTTTAATATTGCTGATGGAGGCTTTACAGAACTTCACACTTTATGGACCAATGAACAGAGGGCTTTGCTCCGCAATAGAGAGCATGAAGTTTGGCATCGTCGCCATGACTACTGGTTACTCAGTGGAATAGTTACATATCCTTTTTCTTATTGAAAAAGAAAGTTAAACATGATTTGAGAGACTTAATGTTTTGTAGAGATTTCTTTGTTTTGAAAAATTAGTATAAGTGTTATTTATTTACACATGTTTACATGCATTTTATTAAACATTACAGAAAATTAAGTAAATGTTAATGGGAATGTATGACACAAGAACTATTATTGAATATAGTGTGAATTCTGCCTTGATATACTATCAAAATATAAAAATGGTCAAAGCTTATAAAAATTGATTCTTTTTCCATCTAAAATTTTAAAATTTTACTCATTATGACATAAAATAAAAATTCTAAAAAGTCATTTTCGTTCTCTTGCCTTATTCAGATATTAAGGATATATATACTACTTTTTTAACCTTTTTCTTTTTTTAATAGAAGAAGAGTGTATGTTTTGAGAACAGAAGGTTGTGGGTCTGAACCCTGGCTGGATCATACATAAGACTTTAATAAAATTTAAAATACTGATTCCCTGCCTGGTGCTTGATATTGAGAGGACAGAGACTAGCACATCTCATTCATACACAAACTTGTATTTAAATTAATTTTGAGTGTTGAAAATAGCTGAAAATTTGTCAAGGTGAAATTTTACAACATTACAACTAAACAACTAACCAACAAACCAATCATTTGCTGAATTTGTGCCTTTAACAACATTGTTCTTCACTGTTTAACAATATCATAAATATAAAACAAGACTTGTACTAGCAAAGGTAACCTCATTTAGGCAGTTATTTTAGTTATTTCCTTAACACTTATTAGTCATGGTTATGGTAGATGGCAAGATATCCAGAATGATTATAGATTCCAAATTATTAATGAACCATTCCAAAGTGAAGCTGGCAAGGGCAACTTCTTAGAAATAAAGAATAAATTCCTTGCAAGAAGATTTAAGGTATGTCATCATATAAAAATTTCAGTTCTGTAATTCCATGTTTTTTGTACGACAAAATGTAATTTTACAATATAATAGACAGTGGATTATTTATGATTGATTTATTGGGGTTTCACATCCCATTCGGATTATTTATTTATTGGGATTTCATGTCTCAGTCAGATGATTTATCTATTGGGGTTTCATGTCCCAGTTGGATTATTTATTTATTGGGATTTCATGTCCCAGTTGGATGATTTATCTATTGGGGTGTTCACGCCCCCAGTCGGATTATTTATTTATTGGGGTTTCATGTCCCAGTTGGATGATTTATCTTTTGGGGTTTCACGCCCCAGTTGGATTATTTATTTATTGGGATTTCATGTCCCAGTTGGATGATTTATCTATTGGGGTTTCATGTCCCAGTTGGATTATTTATTTATTGGGATTTCATGTCCCAGTTGGATGATTTATCTATTGGGATTTCATGTCCCAGTTGGATTATTTATCTATTGGGGTTTCATGTCCCAGTTGGATTATTTATTTATTGGGGTTTCACGTTCCAGTTGGATTATTTATCTATTGGGGTTTCACGCCCCAGTCGGATTATTTATTTATTGGGGTTTCATGTCTCAGTCAGATGATTTATCTATTGGGGTTTCACGCCCCAGTCGGATTATTTATTTTTTGGGGTTTCATGTCTCAGTCAGATGATTTATCTATTGGGGTTTCAAGTCCCAGTCGGATTATTTATTTTTTGGGGTTTCACATCCCAGTCATATGATTTGTCTATTGGGGTGTTCACGTCCCAGTCAGATGATTTAACTATTGGGGTTTCTGACTGCCTATTGACCTTACCGGCATTTGTTGAGCCATGATAAAGTGACATCATTGACATGAAAAACATGTAAAAGTTTCATCTGTAAATCATTTATTCACAATACAACAAGAATTGTACACGTTAAACTGTTATTTAATACTCTGTTTAAATATAGTAAAATGTATTTTGATTTTAGCTGTTAGAACAAGCACTTGTGATAGAGGAACAATTAAGAAGAGCAGCTTATTTGAATCTCACACAGGACCCAAATCATCCAGCTATGGCATTAAATGCCAGGTAAGAAAAAATATTATTTAATACTTTAAGAATAACCTATAGTAGAATTAAATGAATTGTTAATGATATTTGAGGTTTAAAAAAGAAATGATTACAATGAAATTCATCGTCATTAAAATGGCATTTTCATTATCAAAATTCTATGTAGTTTTTTTTCTCAGCAAGGGGATTTCTAGAACACAAATCATTAAATATTTATTCACATAATGTAGTAGGGGTGTGTTGGATCAAAATGATCAAAGATCTGTTGGTAACTTGAAATCCTTCTGAAAAATCCAAAAAAACTACACCAGTTTAGTTTTTATACTTGTCCTCTTTGAAAATTTCGTAGTGACTGACTATATATATAAAGAAGGAAATCAGCTTTTTTGGATTTCATAATTGCATGTTTCTGTTAACCAAACATTTTTACATAATCATGTTATTTCAGTATTTAGTCTAATAGAGTGATTTTACCACACAGCACTGCATTTTTTTCAGCAGGTTTGTGCTGTTTGTATTTTTAATGAAAAATTCTTTTTTTTTTTTTTTTTACAGGTTCTCAGAATTAGAATGTTTGGCTGAAAGTCATCAACATTTGTCTAAAGAATCTCTGGCAGGAAATAAACCTGCTAATGCCGTTTTACATAAAGGTAAGACTGTTGTAGGACCAAAATTAAAGATGTTTTCTTTAGAAATATCAATATTTTTCACAAAAATGTATGGGTAAATTCTGTAAATTTAAGACCATCTCCCCCTCACCCCCTATATATATTAGTCAAGTTGGGTCATTAAGTATATTTGTAGGTTGTTAGTCTAAATTTTACAACCTGGTTAACATTAGAAGCCAAATGTCTCCAAATGATCTCCTTGACTTATTCAAGGTCAAGTGTGCATATTGGTCATGGTTAAAAAGTAAGTAGGTCATTAGGTCAAACTATTGAAAAAAAATCTGTTCTGGAGGTATCATTTTTCCCAGTGATTTTGTTATGGTTTTTAAAAACTACCTTCCACCTTTCAGATTTGGAAAATTTGGACCCTTTTTATGTCACATATTACGCTCAGAATTTTGAAATTCATTGCAAAGATTTTATATTGTGACAATATCTAACATTTTTTGTCTGTCAGAACAGTTTTGGACAACTGGATTTAACTTAAACTTTTTGATTGTGTGACGCTGTTGCCTTTTGGGGAATTTTAGTTGTCAAATTGGGAAATTTTAGTCTTATTTCTCAAGGGGGAACTACCTTTTATTCGGTAGTAATTTTAGGCAAACAAAACCAGTTTCCAAAATTTATCTAAATGCAAATTTTCTTTAGGAAAGCACCATATGCCTTAATGAGTATTTTAAATTGTTTTGAATGCCACATCCAGTATAATAATTTTTTTTTTTTCTTTTTTTTTTTTTGGTGTACTAAATTTTTGAGAAGATCTTGTTAAATAAATTTGTATTTATTATTTATAGTGTTGAACCAGTTAGAAGAGTTATTGAGTGACATGAAACAAGATGTTAGTCGATTACCAGCAACACTGGCACGTATTCCGCCAGTAACACAGAGGTTAGCCATGTCAGAAAGAAGTATTCTAAGTCGCTTGGTCAATCCAAATCAGCCACAACAGTCTAGTAATTCAGCCGTCACTCAAGCATCCACGGCATCATCCAGTCCAGCTTCAACACCAGCAGCTGGTCCATCCCCAGCAGCCACACCAAGTATGTCAGGACAGTTTGGTGGTAATTTCCCTGCTGGTTTCAGACCACAACTTGGAATGCCACAGGCACCATTTACACATGGTGAGTGATTGTTTTAATAAATGTATACTTAGTACATCTGATTTTTCTTGTATTATGAAGAATTTTAAGGAAATTAACTTTTCTTTTTAAGAATTCCTAATTGATATTTTTATCAATTTTATAATAAGTTGTTAGTTTCACAAAAAAAATTACTTTGCAAATTATTACCTTTATGTGTTTGTATTTCCATATATATTAATTATTAAATTTGAAAAAATTATAAAATTGATTTTCAGAATATTGCTTGTCAGAAGATTAATTGTAATTTATCAGGGTTCAAAATCTTTGTGTTTCCATTCTAAAACTAGTAAATCTCTTTAGTTATTGCAAGGAGTTTCCTGTGTTTGCAAAATTTATGGTAAAATACATGTACATCTTCAAAAAACATTTTAGGAGACGTGCAAAAATATTTGGTTGTTTAGTTTTATTGTTTAACAGATTGAAAAAATTGTATTTGGTCTGTTTACTAATCATCTTTATAAAGAAAATATTCCATATTTTACAAATTATTTAGATAGAATTAGTTTTAAACCCTGGTAATGATTTTGTTGACAGGTCCACTTGGGTTTCCAATTTTACCTAATATTCCAGGCCAGGCGGACATCAGTACAACAATCTCTGCCATATTAAGTCAAAGTGGTATGTTGTTGTAAGATGAACACAGGAGCTGTTATCATTTAGTTTTACTACCATAACCAGACACTACAATGTTTTAGTTACATTTTTAACGAGAGTTTCAACTACACTTTTTTCAGGGCTAGGACTGTAAGATTCAAAAAACCAAACTTACATCGCTTAACTTGGTGGACAGCTGATTCTTTTGGCAATAGTTCCACCCTAACTCAATACCTTTTCATTTCCAAAAATATATTCAGCTAATTTTGATGATGGAAAAAAAATTGATTTTGTTTTGGTTTGAAAAGGCTGTTTTTTCTGAAATTTTAAAAGAAACTTCAGTGTCTACCGAAGATGGTGAAGGATGAATTTCATAAATTATTTGTTATTTAGTAATTAGGACAATGAAGATAAGGTTTAAGGGTTTGATATTGACGCTGTTTAACTGCAAGAAATTAATTGTTTCTTCTGGTACCAGAACTAGATCATATCCTCAGTACAAAGAATTTATGATCTACTGTAGAATCATTAATATTCGTTGGGTTAAAATTTCGTGTTTTGCATTTTTAAAAAATTCTATTGGTAGAAATTTTCGTGGAAATCAGTTTTGTGAAAATAAATCCCATTGAGGGCAATGGAAATTAAAAATTTTCAATGACATTTAATTTCGTGGTTTTCAGTAACCCACGAAAATAACGAAATTTAATCCCCCACGAATATTTGTGATTTTACAGTATATTCAATGGAAATAATACCAATCTAAAGTGTCATGTTGGATATGAGGAATAATTTGCACTAACCATCAAGTGGGCTACAGCACGACATCTGGAACGTGCTTGATTACTTATTAGAACATTTGAATTATTATGACATACATACAGTGCAGTGCTGGTTTTGGTATTTAAAACTTTGTATAACATCTCTATACTAAGATATCTAGTCATCTACAGAATGGCTGAGATTATCAATGTGTGCTATTTTGGAGTATTTTTCTTTCTTTTTGTTGTAGTATTCAGTCAGATGTACACCTATAAATTTTTTTTTGCAAAGATAGATTTTTTTAATCAGCTTTTGAATGCAGATAGATGTGAACAGTGCAGCTACATTGCTTTATACTTACATTTTATCAGTATTGGTATAATTTAGCAAATTTCTTGTATTAGCAGTTTGTCATAATGATTTGATTAGATAATAATACTCTAAGATTAAGAAACCTGAATTCTAAAAATTTCCATACAATGCTATGTTAAGCCGTTTATTATCTCTCTTATATTGTGGCAATAAGGTCCACTGAACAATTATTTTGACTTTGGAAATACATGCATATGACAGACTGCTAGTAGCCAATGTTTTTATTAATATTATTGCTTTTATCATACCTCAGGATTAATGTAATAGATATTTACATCCAGACATTAAAAATTTAAAATCTGTAATACCAGTTATTGAGTTAAACTTGTCAACCTTTTGCTTAAAAACATGCTTAGAGACCATTTTGGTTAAACAATGCTGAATAGATTATTTTAGTTCATATTATTTTAATTTACTTTAAAAAAAATGAAAAAAAAAAAAAACAAAAAACCCCAAAACTAATGGTGTTTAAATTTTATTTATCATATATTATTTTTACAAAGGGTCTTTGCAATAATATGTACTTTGTCATTTTGACACAGCTTTTTGCAATTAGAAATAATATAATGACATAACAAGCTTATTTATGTAGCAGATTAAAAAAGTGGATTTTGGTGTGCTTATGATTATATTAACATGTAGTTTAACTCGCTTTTCATGGATTTAAAAAAAATATAGCTTAAAGAGGAAAAAATCTTCTCAGGGCACTCCAGTTTCCTCCACCATCCCAAAACTTGATACAAGAGAAAACAATCTTGACTGGGGTGTTACTCCTCTCCAAATTGAATGGTGTCAGATCCAAGTTAATTCTTTTTATGTTTCAGTGCATGCAATATAGTAATATTATCATCTCTCATCACTGCAGTGTTGTAACCTTTCCAGATATTCTGTTGATTTATACATGTATTAGTGATTAGTTTACTTTGAATTTATTGCCTTTGCTTTACATATTATGTATGTCCATTTAATTTTATGGAAATCCCACTAAATGTGATGATTTTGGGGTGTTAACACAAAATAAAATCAAATGAGATTGTTAATTTATGTCAGCACGAAATTGTTTCAAAAAAAAAAAAAAAAAGATTGAAAACTTTGTCAGTATGAGAATAAATTTTGTCAGTTTAAAACTGATAAACTTTAATTTCAAATGAAAATCTGGAGTCTTAAAAACTAATCATGTTATTGTTATTCAACTGAAAACATTTGTTATGTAGTAACAAGTGAAGAATAAGACTTTCTTTTGTTGTCCATCTCCAATAAATTCTATGTAAAATTGTTGCATAATTGCTTTGCACAGAAATGATAAAAATGATCTTGTTATTTTATTATAGTTTTAGGCTTTTTCAGAATTAAGATTTTATTTCGGGTTTGGAAACAAATGGAAAGTCGTATCTATAGACATATAGTGGTATATTACATACAGGAATAGTTCTATGAAAATAGGCAGTAATTTTCTTACTGTATATAATTTATATTTACAGGTCAAATACCTCAGCAAATGGCTGCGGCAATGTCACAAGGTGTAAAATCGAGTCCTGTCAATCCTAGTCCATCCACGTCACACAGATCACCTGCATCTACACCAGGACCAGGTAAATATTAAATACTGTAAAATCACAAATGTTTGTGGGGGATTAAATTTTACTGTTTTTGTGGGTAAGTGAAAACAATGAAATGTCCATGAAAAAAGATTTAATAACCAAGGCCCTAAATAGAACTTATTTACATAAAACTGGATTTCATGAAATGTTTTTCCAAACTAAATTTTTTTTCAAATTGCAAAATCACAAAATTTCAAGCCAATGAATATGATTGATTCTTAGTATGCTGTTGAAAGATCACCCCAATAAAGTGTTTGGTTAAATATGGTAGATGTACTAAGTGGACAGGTGAGCTTCACTGGTTTTTTTGTACATCCTGTTGATAAAAAATCTTTATATGATCTTGAATCATCATCATCATCATCCAAAGAGAGAGAGAGAGAGAGATTTAAAAAAAGAGCCTCATTTGGAATATTTGATCAGAAATTTGGTAGAAATAAAATTTCATGAAATTTAAAATAAGTCAAATTTTGAAATTAAAATAACTTAATAGATAGAATGCTAAGGAAAATGATTGTTGTAGAGATGTTGTATATTTGAGAATTCATAACTTTAAAATAAAAAAAATGTAAAATATCCTAAAAAGTTTAAGTGCTAAATATCAAAAATCTTATTCAAAAATCATTTTAATATAAGTGTTTCATTTTGGTAATATTCATTGTATATGTTAGTAACATATAACTGTATATATGTATGTGTATCTAGGACCTAGTTTTGACCAAGTACAACCATCACCGTTTATATCGGCTGCAGATCCATTCTCCTGGCCAGTTAACTCCGACTCATTTACAAAATCTGCCATGGAAACGTTACTTGGTCAACCCACTACATCTAAATGAACATCAGGCATGTTCCAATTTCTCTGTTGGCATGCTGTGTCTGTTGCATTGTCAAGCAGTAATGAGAGAACAAGCAACTTTTTTTGTATCATAACAGGACAGAGGAATAGATGGTTTTACTGCTTGACTCATTTTTAAATTGGAGCTTGACTAGGAACCAGATTTGTTTATTAAATTTATCATTTTTACTGCTATCTGTGTCACTCTGTGACAGTAAATAATGTAAAATTTTCATAGAAAATCCAGTGATGTTGAATAAAGTTTAGTATTATTCACTTCTTGAGCCCATTAGTGATGGATTGGAGTGGGGTTATTGTGGTTTACATCCTCGTCAGGATTCTTTCACTTGATTGAGGTGGTCAGTCCTTGCTTAGTGACCACCTACTTTTGGCAAGCAAACTGAAAAAAATTCTCATAGTAGGATCTGCCCCAGCAGGATTCAAACCAAGGCATTGAGAGGCAATGATATGCAAGTGTGCATTATAGATTATTCTGTCACCTAGGCGCCCCCACCTCGCCCAACCCACACACCCCCAATAGTTATGGATAATCACTAAGGAATTTCTTAAGTATCAAAGTATAACATTTACGTGAACATGTGACTAATTTGCATTATTTACTGTTAGAAAGTGTCACAAACAGTAGAAATCTCAAAAACTTTACTAGGTATCTTGAATGACTTGGTTGCCTAGCAACAAAAACATTTACTTTGTGTATGCCATCATTATATTGCATTACTATAATTCCTTATTTTTCTGAACAATTTAATTTTAGATTCTTCTCTCAAAAGAATTGTTCTCATTCATTGCTGTTTGACTTTGCAACATAATATTTATATAGAATAAAAGATATCTGCTGAATTGTGGCTTTTAATTTATTTTGTGGCCAGTGATGCATTTCCTGATGTAAAAAGTAGCTACAGTTTTAATTTTATCCCAATATGTTTTAAATGTTGAGCCTAAAGCACCTGTTTTTCAGATTTTTTTTAGTCCTTATTTTCCATATAAAGTCGAGCAATATAAATAATTTAATACAATGTTTTTATATATCTATTTAGTACATTGTATTATGATTATTATTATTTTGTTGTTGTTGTTTTTTTCTTAAATAAGTATATTTCAAGTAGTTTTAATTTGAGTCCACAAATTTTTGGCATTTGTTATATTTGACATGTATTACATTCTGTAAAAATTTATTTGCCATTTTAACTATCAGTTTTAAAATAATTGAACTTAGTTTATTCTGTTTTATTTAAAAAAAAATTGGCCATGGCTTTTGTTATAGAATCTGTTTGTTATGATGCATGGATACTCGGCTGCAGTATTAGGAGAATTTGTATTTTCATGTGACAAGCTTTAATTATATAATCAGTGGGGTATGCTTATTGTTTAAAAACGAAACAGAAAATTATGCGTGAAAATTTGTTTTTGTTTATTGAAATTTGCACTTCCTTTGATAATTGTAAAGTTACTCCTCCAATTTATTATTTTGTGTTTGTAAATAGGTTCACCCTTAATCCATGATAGTGCACATTTCTTATTTTCATTGGGTATGGGAGCACAGAGCTTAATAATTTCTGCAAAATTTTACATGATTTAAGAAAATTTGCAGTGGGAACATTATCTACAACCAGAGAAAACACTCTGCTCAAATGATAGGGTTGGTTGGTTGAATGTTGTTTTACATTGCATCAGCATTTTTTTCAGTTATTTATGAAAAGATGATTTGTTTTTAATCTCGTTGATAAATTTTAATTAAGAGTTTATGTGGTGGGTAAGTCTTAAAGTGTTTCTTATCTGCATTGTTCCAGGGCGAACTTATTGTGGTCTTAAGAGTTCTAGTACTCTCGCCCCAAATTTTTCAGACAAACATCACAGACCACTCCGTCCACAATACTGATAATTAGCCAGTCAGTAAGGGTAAAACCTCTTTCTTGCAGTTGACAGAGTTTGAACCGACAGTGGTGAAATGCCTTTAGATTGAAGGCAAAAACTTTAACTGCTCCATGTAAAATGAAAGGGTATCACAATATACACTGGTTGGCAACATCAGACATAAATCAGGCTTATGTATTGATTATATTGTTTCTCTCATCTTTATTTCTGATACTCAAGAAATCGTTAAAGGGATTTTTTTTTTTAGAAATATATTGTATTTAAACCTTCTTTTTGTTGCAAGAACTTATTGTTGCAACCTCCTATTGGGAAAATAGAATTAATATAAACAGTTCATAAAGGGTTGAATGGCAAAATTTTGCTTCAATAAGTTAATTTAGTACATGAAATTCGGGGGAGGGGGGGGGATTAAAAACAAAAAAAATGAAGAAAAAAAAATGAATTGCAGTGTATATTGATTAATTGAATGATTCATTTATTTTCTATTGGAAATGTTTTAATTATTATGATGAAGAAAACAAGAAATTTGTACAACAATTTCATATTTCATTCCAAGTTTATTTCTATTATCCAATTACAAACAAGACATTTTCTCTCTTTTAACTGACCAGTTATTAATCTATAAATACTTGTTTATAAAATTCTATGCAATTTGTTGACAAGTTTATATACATTTTTACATATACAGTATATAATGCTGTAATAATGATTCTATTCAAATTTTTTGAATTTTATTTTTCAGCTGTTGTTGGTCAAGTTGAAGATTTGTCCAGAAAATCGGATACTCCGACGACAAAATCAGATACTCCCAAAACAAATGGAAAGAGTGTGATTTGTATTGATGATTAATTGTCGGTCATGTTTTTATTTACCATATTTATTTAATTGGTTTATGAAATGGAATTTGAAAGTAACTGGATATCATCTTATCTGTGTTTAGACAAAGTGCTTTGGACATAGATTAAATAGTGACTGAAAATAAACAGTTTTATAGAAAATATTACATGTACTTACACTTGGTCTGTAAATTTTGAAGTGTTGACAGACTGAGGATTATAGAAAAAGTTTATAATTTATCAGAACATAGCTGGAAAAATGTTCAAAATACAGATATGAACAGAAAAATTCCTGATAAAACATACTTTGAGTGAAGACCATTTTTAGTGTGTGTGTGTGTGTGTGTGTTGTGTGTGTGTGTGTGTGTGTTTACATATTTGTTGAATTTTTACATTGTTATACATGAGTAGGTTTTAGAGTAGATCTTAATTAAGAATGAGATCAAGTAGTAAATTTGTAACTGACAGGCAAGAAAAAATATACAGACTTGTGATTAATAATATATGTATATATTAAAAAAAAACATGTTTGGAACGAAAATAGAGTTATTGCTCAGTTATGATATAAATAGAGAGATTCGCTGTTATTGTATTTGGTATAAACTTGTCATGGTCCATATTAAATATCACATTGAATTTGTTTCTGCTGTAGATCAGCAGCCACAATAAAGCATGAGGATTACTATACTACACACACTGGAATATCTCTATCGATACCATACATACTTTGATTTCTATACATCAGGTATACATTCATGGTGATTTTTCTCTAGGATTTGTTTACAATTTGTAACATAATGTTCAATTTTGATTTAATTACTAAGTAAGACCATTACTTGAGGTCCCTCTAAACACCCAAGATATTTTGGACTTAAAAAAGACATATTGAGTGATTCGAGTCTTAAAATTCAACTAGATTGACATGAGACAGGTCAAGGAGACCTTAAAATATTGCTCTTTCTCAGAAATATTCCTTATATATAAGTGTTCTGTATAGCTGGTTTGACTCTATATGTTTAGGTGTCATGCTTTGGGGTAATTTATGATTTGGGTAGGATTTTAGCCAGTTGTTAACATGTAATGTGATCTATGCTTTTTTAAATACTTTTCGTTTTTGAGTTTTATATGGTGCTTTTTTTTTTTTTTTTTTTTTTTGTAAGCGCTGAAATTCACAAATATGAAAAATATATGAAGCCAAACATAATTGGATTTGATTAAGCTTTTATTTATTAAAACAAGAATGAATCATAAAATTATTATAATAATTAAATCATTTACCTGCTATTTTTTTTTTTTTTTTTTTTTGAGAATTATTTGTTCCATGATAAAATAGTTCAAAATGAAATAAATTAAAATTTTCCACAATATTGTTGCTACTGAAATACAGGATTAGATTTCTATGTAATTTAAGCAAAAAAAAAAAAAAAAAAAAAAAATCTACCATTGCTATTAACCTTGGGATTACAAAAATTTAAGCAGGTGAACACTGTCATTCAGAATTGTGGTAGAACTTGTGTGTTATTACATGTATAAGCATTTGGAAACATATCATGTTGTTCATTTTTTAAAAATTTCTTTATTTTGTTAGATAACATTTTGAATACATCATCTTGTATAACCGGCCTAAATAGTAAATGTTTTTGTTATTTTAAACTGTTAAAAACAATACATGTTTAAAACAAGTTTTCTTTTTGATATTGAGTATGGCTAATTACTTGGACAGAAATTCAGATTTCATGCAGAAATAAATTATTCACCATGTGATGACTATATTTACAACAAATTATGTAATCTCAAAAAAATAACAGAATCTACAGCATTATGTTAGATTTTTGTTCCTGTGTAATAAAATTGCTCTTTTTTATATCATGACATTTGAAATAAAAATAGAAATTTAAAATTTCAAAGTTGATTTGTGTATAGTGGTACATAGGTCAAGGTCTGTGAGGGATATATAATCATGCTATTTTTTTTATAGTGTTGAATAGGTCAAGGTCTCTATGAGGGATATATAATCATGCTGTTTTTGCATTTTCATGATTTTTGTGTCTTTTTGTAAGAAGTAATGGTTGAGATCATAGTTATTTTAAAACATTTTCATTTTTTTTATACTTGACCATGTTGTTGTCCTCTGTGAATAAATGTTAGTCATATTTTTTTTTGTTAAAAAGGACTTTATTGTTGTATACTAAGTACCATGAGGAATAAAATTTTCCAAATGAAAAAAAATCCATTGGCAATAAAAAAAAGTTTAAAAAATTGAAAAATTGTTTATTGTTTATTTTTTACTCTTATTTAGTTGTTCTTTGATACACATATTAGATAATGTAACATGAGGTAAAAGTAGCCATGGTGGAAGAAACTGAAGCTATTTAACACATGATATATGGTGGAATGGTGTTTGACACCTGTGTTACCTTACATGAATGATGTTAAGTTATGGAAATGAAAGAAACAGAGACTACCTGTAGAAAACTTTTTGCAAGCAAACTGACATGTTTGTTGGTTTCACAAAATGAGCCTGGGCTGTGAAAATTGTTCAGGCCATGAAAAACTTACCATAGTTACAAACGAATTTCAAGCCTTTCAATTAATCCCATTTAACATTGATAATTTTAGATGGGTGGGATGGTGTTTGAAACCCCATTGAAAGTCTTTTCAATAACATCAAAGTCGTAAGTTGTGGAAATAAAGAAAATGGAATACCCGCAAAAAAATTACTGACTTTTTGCAAAACCATCCATTGTAAAGGGAACATTGGAATCATTCTGAACTTTACGTAATCTGTGTTTGAAGGAACTTCCCAGAATACATAATGCTGCATTGCTGCTGATGCCTTTCACTAACAGGTGATATGTGAAATATAGAAATTATACAGGGGGTATTTCATTTAGAAAAATGTAATGTCTGAAAATGTTAAATGCACTTCATCAAAACAACCAAACAATTTAATAAAACCGATAATCTGCACTTTATAAATCCATGTAATTTAAAAACCTTTATGGACATCATTTTATCACCGCTAGTGACTGCCTGTCATTGTTCAGAGCATAAAAACTGCCGTACAAACCAGAATTCAAGTAGTTCAGAACCAGTTTGTCTTTCAATTGGCCTGTTAATTTCCAAAGATTTTGATATGCTCTATGCTGGAACTATTTGGTGGTCTAAGAGATAAAAAACGACTTGGTGTTGCCATGTTTGTGGCTGAACTATGCATCATTTTCTAGAAAAAATTGGTAACGGGAAATCGCTATGTGCAATATCGGTTAACATAAAATATTTTGCAATTAGGAGAATGTTGTCACTATAATATGATGTCTACCTCAGACTGCATATCCTTGGTGAAATATTGTGTCATATATATAAAAAGTGGGAAACATTTTGCACTAGTATTCTATGGTAGGCATTAATGCATGTAGTGTTTTCTGTTATGATGAACTGGAGTACCGGTAGGTGAAAATATACCAAACTTTATTCAATTAAGTGGATTTTCTTTATTTTTTTTCATAATACACGATAGCACAGTGATTTCAATAATCAGTTTGTGATATTAGTAGATTTTGAGTCCTATGTTTAAGTCTAAACAATCTTCTCTAAATGTCCATACGGTTTTTTCACCACACGATAGATCTATTAACACAGTTCTTTAAGAAGGAGTGATGGAGTAATAACCAGTGAATCATGTTGGGCGAGGTATAAGGTACAAGTCTAACATGCAGAATCTCTTCTTGGACTGGATCCAACATTACAAATTACATGTATATAACTGCTAAAAAACACGGAAAAAACATTGATTTAAAAACATTCCTTGACTTGATGATGATGTTTCTGAAGCTCTGTACCATCACAAGTTCTTTGCTATGATATGTGCCTTTTTGAACTTGCACGATCAGCTCGCTCTTGTTCCTAAATATTAACATTATTTACACTCAAAAAACTTCTTGTTATTCCAGGAATGCAATGCTTCTCAATTAAAATTAGGATACCAGTATTTATAGTACATGATATGGCATATAGCAATAGAATAGATTTCGGTTTAGAATATTAGAATAATTTGATCCTGGACCGGAAACATTATTTGTTGCATTAATTCAGTTTATATTAAACTTTTTATTTATTTATTTTTGAGAAAAAAATGTTAAAACAAAATAGTGTCCAGAGAATATTGTAAGACTCCTGGTGAGGATCAAGTGCATTTGCACTGTCACTATGTTTCGGATATGCAAAAACCCGGACCCCTGTTTCGTCGAACTTTGGACTTTCTTCTTCCTGTGAACTTCGAAATAACGAATTTCGACTGTATTTACACAAGTAAATAGTCAAACAGAAAAAGGAACGTGCAAATCAATTCAGCATTTAAAAATGTACTTGGAAAAAGCAATAAGAATACGAGACAATACTGGCAAACAAACCAGACAAGAAAGAACAAATGTTGGGACCACTGACTATAAATTCTCCGACTTACGATGGGCACTTGAGAAAATGTATGGAGATGTGGTTATATAGTACTCTTAGAGGGGTTTACTTAAACTTATAATAATACCTAGCTTTAGAAATCAAAAGGTCACGAGATATTTTGTTAATCTTAAATTATAAAACTTTTATGTTAGTAATTCAAAAAAAATTCACAATCGATCGTGTCATATCACGCTGTGTTTGTAAGATTTAATTAAAAGGTGGGATAAACAGTGAAAGTATTAACTCTTTTTGTTGTGGAGATTGATAAGTCAATAGGCGGAAAAAACAAACTTGTTGAAAAAGGAACTGTCACATCGTTAAATCATAGACACATATTGTATCAAGGTAAAGTTTCCGTCTTTAATAGTTTTTTATTCGTGAAAAATGCATTGAACATAGCCTCAATGATATGTATTCAACATAGCCTGAATGCAATAGTAAATTTACGATTTTTTTTTTGAAAGGTGCTCATCGTATGTTCTAGATAGTACAATGCTGACATTTTCAGACGACAATGTCAGCATTGTACTATCTAGAATACTTGCGACTGTCACTGTCACCATTGATCACTGAGACACTCATAACAGAGCCTGATGCTTTTGTGCTAATTACTCTGGCCCTGTTGATGTAAAAGATAATCATGATCATGGTCAACCCCTCACCCGTTCTTGCTTAACTTCCATTGTCAATTGACACTCTGTCTATTGAGCTAAAAGTTAACCCATAGCCTTATAGACCCAGACATTGGCTTGCTTGCAGTGAACCTTTTACACATTCTTAGTTACATGTTCTTGCCAAGTACTTTCACACATTTTGGGTTGTTCGTAAAGTATCAGTGCATGTTCATGGTTACTTTGACTTTGCAAGTACCTGTAAACATTCTTGATTACCTTGGTTTGCCAAGCACTTGTACATTGGCTTTCCAAGTACCTGTTCTTGTGCTTGGTTATTTTTGCTTGCCAAGTATCTACATGTGTTAATATTTACTCTAGCTTGCTTAGTGTCAGTGCAGTTCTTGTCTAGATTGGCTTGCTTAGTATGGTGTAAATGAATTATTTTATTTTGGTTACATTGGCTTGTTAATTTGTTATGTACCTGTACAGTTCTTGAATACATTGGCTAGCTTAGTACCCATACATGTTCTTGGTTACTTAGACTTGTCAAGTGTGTGTACACATTTTTTTAATTATTTTTTTTATTTGGGCTTGTCAAGTTTCTTTTCACTTCTTGATTACCTTGGTTTGGCAAACAATTGGAAATTTTCCTTGTTTGATGGTGTGCCAAGCACCTGTACTTGTTCTTGGTTACATTCATTACATAGAACCTATAAATAATCTTTGTTACATTGGTTTGCCAAGTAATTTTATATGTTCTTAGTTGCCTAGTCTTGCCAAGTACCTATACACATTCTTGCATTTCTGTGTTTGCCAAATACCTGTACAAAATTTTTGCCAGCTTGGCTTGCTAAGCAATTGTACATTGACTCGTTAAGTTCCTATATATTAGCTTTCCAAGTACCTGTATGTTTCTGGTTACATTGGTTTGCCAAATATATATACATGTTTATGATTACATTGGCTCTCATAATGCCTGCACATGATTTTAGTACTCTACAAGTCACCTTATCAGGCTTTTTAGGAACATATTTAAATGTACACAGGTACCTGTAATTTATAGAGAGCGCAGCGATGCTTGCACCAAAGGTGCAAGCTCACAAAGCGAGCTCTATAGATATCGTGTACGGAGACAAGTTGAAAATTAGTAGTAATCCTTCAAGTTTTGTTTTTTGACACCAGTGAATTACGTCACTTCCGAGGTCGTGAGGGAAAAAACGGCAGTGAAAAATATTTTTTTCAAAATCGCTTATTTAAAATAATTTACAAAATTATTAACGACAACATAATGGCCTACATTTGTGAGTTATGGTTCGTTACGTTAAAATTGGTGGCGCTGCTATCGATCCGGTCCATCCGTAGCCATTGTTTACACTGTAACTGAGGAGATTTTTTTTATCAAAATGCCATATACATGTTATTGTGTACCTGGATGTTCAAATAAAGGGGGGCATTATTTTCCCAAAGATATGAAACTAAGAAAAAAGTGGATATTTTCTATTCGCAGGAACTCTTCAGAACAAAAATATTAATTGTGGGAGACTAGCATTGTTTGCAGGGAACATTTTTTGCCCTCCGACTATGTCGGAGAAACCGTCTTTGGTACATCAAACTTCATAAATATATTTACATTGCTATTTTCATCAAATGCGAACAATTCTCATTCCAAATGACTTATACTCTATTGTAATTATAAATAGTGATATGTCATACACATATACTATCGCCAAGAGCTAGGCCGAGATGACTCGGATTTTCGAGAAATCCAGTAGACATAAAACGTCAGATTTTCAAAACAACCCCCAATTCAGGATCTATACCACAGGCACTTGTTTCGTATACGAGGTCCCCCTACTATAGGTAGGGGGGGACCCCGTATACGAAACAACCGCCTGTGATCTATACTGAAACCATAATAAAAATCTTAGTTTTATATACGACTTCTGTTTCACATATGAAGTCAATGTAATAATAAGAATTGATTGCATTTGCTTTGTTTTAAAGTTTATTATTCTTATTTTTAATATAATTATTTTTCTTTAATGTTTGACAAAATTATATTCAGTCTGATGATATTATTCTTTAAATATGGCCCCTCATATTCATCTTTTTGTTATCCCATGCTGGTAAAGATGTTGAAATCTTGATGATGATGTTTAATCTTCTTTATGATGATAATGATTTATTTATTGTTTAACATTGCTTTAACAATTCTACAATCATGTCATGACATGCATGGTGTATGATTGAAGTGTCTTTTACTTGACAAGTGCAGACTGATGTTATCTTTATATTGCTGGTACACTGATACACAGTTTGGCAGATACATACTATATACCACCTGGTCACATTATACTGACACCAAGCCAACCAATAAAGGCCAATGGCAGGTGAAACCACTTTCTAACATATGAGCCCATGTAAGGTATGAACCCACAGTGGTGAGAGACAGTGGACTACAAGGCTAATGCTGAATACACTGAGCCACAAACACAAATAACAAAAAAATGACACCTACTATTATTTAAATGACATTTTATTTACAATGGGTACAAGTAAAGAATATTTTGGTTTATTACTTAATTTTAATACACAAATTGTTAAAGTACATGTACTTCACATTTAATTTAAAAAAAGACTTGAATTTGTCAGAAAAAGTTTATTTTGTATGCATGTTATTAAGCCATTACTGTTGAACCAAAAGTCTACCGGTATACTTTTTCACAATACAAGAAAGTGTGTTTACATTTTTCATAGAATTCTCTTTAGAAGTTAAAAAAATGTATTTAAATATGAACTTTTAAGAAAATTTTATTCTCTTAACAAATCTTTGATTCTTTCTAGAATTTATGTAATATTGAAGTGTTATTTTAAAACTTCCTTAGACAAGTAGCTTTTAAAGAATGATTTTTTTCTATTTTTATTTTTAAAGACATTATGTCTTAATCCTCAATACAAGCATACCATTAAAAATGTAACAAGTCAATAATTTACCATTACTTCAAAATGAATATTTTTCATATTCCTTATAAAAAATTTTCTATAGTACAGCATTTTAAAAATATTTTTCATAAAACTCTGTGAGTTTTGATACCATTTCATTAATGAAAGATTCATTTCTTTTAATATTTACAATTCTCATATCATTGAATGTATAAACAACTAAATCACATTCAGTTCCATTTGTACAGAAAAGTTGACCTTGTATCTGATAGTAGTAATCATGTGTAGTACTGAGCTGTAGATCACCATCTTTGTTTTTTAAGAAAGGAACAGTGCTTTCTGAAATCATGCTGTCTTTAGCACTATTGGCATTTTACTTCAACAAAGTTGTCAGAATTAGCAACTAAAGCATCAAGTGAAGCTGCAATATATGGATGTGTTTTGCTTACATGAATGCCACATGATTCTGTCACAACTTCAGTCTTATTGGAGTACTGATCCAAGGCAACAGACTCATATTTTCTGCCATGAAGAAGTGGTGGGGTTGTTAATTTGCAAACAGTTGTTAGATATTTCACCAAATTATTGAAATCAATTCTGTTGGTTGCCTTGCAAATTTAACCAGGCAGTAGGCAAGCAGGTTGTGTCCTTAACTCATAATTAGGCATTAATGCTCAGCGACAGTGCCAAGCTGAGCAACTGAAACTAAAGGTTGTATTACTTTCCCCCCTTTAGTCTTACACTAGGTAAGCCAGTCTTTATTCTAACCCATTAAAGCCAAGTGCCAAGGCTAGCAGCAGAAACTTCAAATATTTTACAACTTAAGTATTTTGTGGCCTGGTATTGAACCCAGATTTGCCATACATGAATATTTCTAATTAATTAGTTATGTGCATTTACAACAAATGCTTTTTACAGCATGTTAAAATCTGTTAGACATAGTCACAAGTAAAGTTTGTCTGTTTGCTTGTAGCTCAGTGATTCTCTTTGGGCACTCTAGATTTCCTACACCATTCAAGAATCTGGACTTTGTCTTGCCTCTTGGGCATAAACACCACTGTTTTAACAATAAACTACACAAAAACCTACTACTGTTATTTAATGATAAAAAAATCACCAAAATATTATGATATGTAAATGATTATATAGACAGTTACACTTAGCCTATATTTTACTGTAGTGTAAAATGAAAGTAGAAAGATGCCTGCCAAGTCGGGAAATGTCGGCATTTTGTAACATAAATGACAAACGACTGTTAACACAGCCTATCGTTTAATTAAATGATTACCACAAATTCGCTTATAGCGTCAGTGCCATCGTATCGAATGATTTGAATCTTGGAAAAATATGTAGATCTATTTGTTATTGAGGCCAAGCCCTTTCAGACTTTTTGAATGAGGAAACTATTCGCGAATATGTACCTCTCTATTAACTCCGCTTTCCGACCTGAAATTCTCGCACCGTGCTTTTTAAGTTCTTCTTTGAGTGCAGAAAGATCCCACGATCCATAATCACCGAAGTTGCTAGCCATCATCACATTCAATATTATAATACAGCCTACGTTACGTACGTCAATATGGCAGTCGCAACAAGCTAGGACCGGATCGATTCGTACGCCACCTGTATTCAGGGGGACATAACCCACTATATAAAACGACAAATGTTTCCCATTGTCTATAAAAATTAAGTTTCGTCATGAGACTTACAAAAACTTACAATGTCGATTTATTTATGACAATGTTACGGTAACAAGCGATTTATGGCGAGTGTCAATCTTGTTGACAAAAGAACTTGGCAGATACCCAATATGACGTCATGGATGATGAAGGTCAAAGGTTACAAATGGGACCGTCATGAATTCTACAGAACAGTGGATGATAAATCTGCTAATGGTCGTGTTTCAAAACTGTTCAGAGATGTCAAAAATAATTAAAAATCCAAATGAACACTTAAAACATATAATCTACCGCACCAGCTCTAACTTTTACACAAGATAATGTCTGAATTTGACATATAAAATGGCTGACGTAATGAGCAGATTATCACTCACTGTTACTGTATTGAGATGAATCCGAATGTTTCCGATCTGTAAATCTACTGTGTCTAAGATATAGCCGAAAATTTAAAGTGTTTATTTTAGAGATAGCCATTCGTGATTGACTTACCTGAACCAATCGTTATTAGAGATCCAAAAAGTATTTCCAAACAATAGAAATTACGTGTAGGTCTAGCTCAAGTAAGATTGTTTTGATTATGGCGGGAATGTGACGTCATCATTACATCATAGGGTCACATGGCATAAATCCAGTAAACATTTTTTTTCGTGGGATTTGGGGTTGTTGAAATAATAATTATTTTTATTTAATTTTATTTAATATACTAAAGTATTATGTACCGAAATATCTCATTTATTACCAAAAATAGAATTAAGCATAATATGATATAGCATAAAATTATGTTTAGCAGTATGCCTCACGTTCTCATACATATCTTGGTGAACATATAACTCTCATATATAGTCTAATTAGAAAAAAATCAAGTTAGCAATATGACTTACTGCAATTAACACGGAATAAAATCTTTTCCCCAACTATTTGGGAAAATTAAAAAAAAAAAGTGCTTAGATATCAAAGTATATTTCTTTGTTGTTAAACTATGCATTGATACGTAAAACTAATTTTCTAAAACAATGTGGTTTCGAAAGTAAGCTTATTTTGTTGCACAAGATACAAGGTATTTAAACAGTCGCATAGTAATTTGATGATATTGTAACACTACACAGTGGCACGATTGATGATTAAATTGAAAATAGGTGCAACTTCTGTAACCTATAACCTAAGCATGTGATTTATCTGTTACCTGTTTTAAGCAATTTTAACTAAACTGAATTAGATGTATATAAGTTGCTGAGTACGTCAATTTATAGATTACAGTTCCTCTCGTGAACACGCTAGGTTTGAATCTTACCAGTGCAGAAGTTCTGTTGTAGGAGAATTCTTTAGAAAATTTTCAGTCAAATTTATTTGATTAGGGATTTCAATAAGCTAAACATATCAAAATTATGACTTTGTCTTTTATTAGCAAATAACCGTCATATTTACATAGTCTAAATAAATTAGTGAAATGAAATAATAAAAATAAAACCTTAAATTATAAACAATATAATAAACCATCATAAATGGAAAATGTGCTTAAAACAATTTGCTGCGCTCTCTACATAGGCTGTGCCTACAATCATATTAACATCTATAGTCTATATACTGATGATTGAATAACTAGTATGTATTGTATTTGAAATAAAGAAATACATTCCAGCTTAATTATATATTGGAAAATGTAAGAGTACCTTATAATTACATAATTATATCTAATTAAAATAAAATATGAACTTAAAATTGACCATTACAGTATTGGTATTGTATACTCAAGGACTAATAAGACACAAATATGCTTTGAGTTATGATAGACATTTATGCAGTCTTTGAGACTAGCTATGAAATCGGACTATTTTAGCTGTTTTCAGACTATTTTGTGTCCTTGAGCAAAACTTCAATTTAATTTGGAATTGGCAGGTCCTATTGTGAGAAAAATTGTTAGTTCATTTGTCATAACTCTGTGATTTCTTCAGATAGACTGGTGTTCTCTTTGTTCCTTGAATCAATATCTCAGTATAAATAATGTATTCTTGATTTAGGTGCACAAAATCATTACTCCACCGAGTCCACTCTAATTGCTTTCAATCAGAATATGGTTGGATTCTTCATTACAGTAAGTACATTTCAACTTGTATCCAAAATACAATGTCAGGGCTTCCATTTGACTATGTAGACTATGTTTTGACTCTTGAATGTATTTAATTTTACCCATGACTTTTCTATCAGGCATTTGCAGTATCATGTCCTGATTTGAAATTTTGAAGTGAGTATATTTGACTGCAGAAGTCAAAGGATCATATTTAAGCCACCTCCCCCCCCCCCCCCCCCAAAAAAAAAAAAAAAAAAAAAATTAATAAATGAAAATAAATTTTAAAAAATAAATAAAATAATAATACCTGACCAATAATAATAATAATAATAATAATAATAAACAGAACTTGCAATTTCACATATCCAATGGATTTATAATTTTAAAGGGATAAACTCTTATCAAATAGCATAAGATTTTTTTTTAATGATAAAGTGATAATCTTAATGATGTAAATGGTAATATTAATTCTTTTTTTTCAAACGTAAACTTGTCTTATCTTAGAAATCATTACATGAACATTTTGAGTTTTTGAATCTATTATATATATATGTAATGAGATGACCTTTAACCCTAGCAAGCTTATTTTCTGATGAGTTATTTGATCAATAGAGCAAATAAATATGCAAATATATTATTACAATATGATTTTTGTATTAGGTATTGTTTCTTGTAATCAGTCAATGTTAACATCCACCAACTTTGTAAACAAATGTATGTTTTGTATTGTTAAGACTTATTAGCCCACATGTGTACATAAAAGAGTTGAATAAGTTCAAAGTTTTAAAATGCAGGTGCAAATATTATGATTACCTAATAAAGTTGACTATTATTAATGAGGTATCTCAAGTTTCAGAATTCTTTTATTTAAACTAGAAGGGTCAAAGTGTAAAATATTGATGTGATGTTGGACTGGTTTGGTTGGTTGTAGGTTTTCAGATATTCATGTGGAAACAATTTTATTCAATACCAAGGATTCATCTAAACACCTATGGTAAATGAGTTTATGGAAGTTTATTTTTTGATCTGCTTTCTACTAGTGCAGACATAGTGTGGAAGATCTGCTTTCTACTAGTGCAGACATAGTGTGGAAGATCTGCTTTCTACTAGTGCAGACATAGTGTGGAAGATCTGCTTTCTACTAGTGCAGACATAGTGTGGCCTTCAGAGAGTATAAAGACATATGTACTCAATGTTTAAGATTTATATAAAGATCACTCTGTCTAATTTCCTTGTACCAAGTCAACCAGAATTTTTAGGTTAACAGGGACTCTGTGGCAGAGACCTAGTGGACCACAGTGCCCTCTCACCATCTAGATTTAAATCCCACTTGGGCAGTTCATAGTGTAATAAGTTTATCAGTTTGTTTGCTAAAGGTCAGTGGTTTTCTCTGAGTACTCAGGTTTCCTCCACCATTCCAGAACTAGCCATTTAGATATAAATGATAGAATCTTGACTGGGACATTAAACACCATGATACTCAACTCTAGGATAACAACAAACTATAAGAATTCTCTATGGTGGTCAAGATTGGACTTATGAATTGAATATTATTCAGAATGCAAAATATGAACTGGATTTGACTCCTTGATTGTATTTGCTTAAACTGTTGGTCTTGATTGGCTTCATGGTATAGTGGATAGGAAAAAAATGCTTAAGTCATCTGAATTGTACTTATCCTTGTTTTGTCTCAATTTTTGTTTTTGTTTATTGTCATATTTTTGTTGTTTCAGCTATTGCCTAGTACATACATGTTTTTTCAAGTAACAGTTTTCTCTATTCCACAAGTTCTTTCTAAAAAACACAATAGTTTACATGTTTAATTAACATTTTGCACAGACTAAATACAACAGTTCAGTCAACATTTTGCAAGACCAAACAGTTCAGTCAACATTTTATACAGACCAAACACAACAGTTCAGTCAACATTTTCTACAGACCAAAAAGAACAGGTCAGTCAACATTTTCTACAGATTAAATACAGCAGTTCAGTCAAAATTTTGTATTGAACAAACACAACAGTTCAGTTAACATTTTGCACAGACTAAGCACAACAGTTCAGTCAACATTTTGCACAGACCAAGCACAACAGTTCAGTCAGCATTTTGAACAAAAAAAACGCAACAATTCATTCAATATTTAGCACAAACCAAACAGAACAGTTCGGTCAATATTTTGTACAGACCAAACACATCAGTTTACTCAACATTTAGCACAGACCAAACACAACAGTTCAGTCAACAGTTTGTACAGACCAAACACAACAGTTCAGTCAACAGTTTGTACAGACCAAACACAACAGTTCAGTCAACAGTTTGTACAGACCAAACACAACAGTTCAGTCAACAGTTTGTACAGACCAAACACATCAGTTTACTCAACATTTAGCACAGACCAAACACAACAGTTCAGTCAACAGTTTGTACAGACCAAACACAACAGTTCAGTCAACAGTTTGTACAGACCAAACACAACAGTTAAGTCAACATTTTGCACTTTGCCAACAAAAAGATTTAAATATATATTTATAACAAATACAGTCTTATAATAGATTACAATCTCTTGTCAATTAAAAACCAATAACAATTGTTTACATATCAGTGGCAATAAGTCGTTGATTAAACAACCATCTTCAATAAAATTAGACAAAACTAAGGCACATAACTCTTGACATTATCACAAATCTTATCATGGTATCTGTCTTGTTTAAAATCAATTCTATCTTTGAAAAAATGTCATTGGTGATTCTATGATAGGGTTAAAGTATTGTTCATCAACTTGTAAATTATACACAATATTTGTCAAATCTTGTCATGTGAAAAATTTACATATTTGTAATTAATTTGTTCTAAATGCAGAATAAAGGATTTGTTGTAGATTTACTCTTTGTCAAGTTGTTAACTAATTTTATTTATATATTATAAATTTTAACTTGAATGTACAATAGTCAAAATCTCCCATATTCTCTCACACCCCCTACCCCAGTATTAGCGTCAGTGTTAACTTTGCTATTTAATGTTAAAATATGACCAAAGTTTTTGCAGTCAAGCAGGATTGTTCTTTGGACAGAAAATCCTCTAATACTTCATTCCCATACTTGCAGAGGTAAAATGCCTCTTTCTTATTTATTGATATACATGTACATGTATTTTAATTTTTAACTTGAATTTTCAATAGCCATTAACTCCCACCATCTCTCCCCCTTCCTATATGATTGTCAGTGTCACCTTTAGTATCAAATACTAAAGTAGGGTAAAAGTTTTTGCAGTCAAGCTGGACCATTCCTAGGACAGAGAATTCTCAAATACTTCATTCGCATAGTTTTATTAGTTGCAGTGGTAAAATATCTCTTTTTTATTTTGTCATTTTAGCTTTACATACTGTAATATGTGACCTGACAATACATTTTTGATTAAAGATGGTGCCAAAACTTAGTACTTTTTTTAAAAATTGAATTAAGGGAAAATAATAATTTGCATATACTTAATATGGGAAGACCATCTGTTAAATTTAGAAAGAGTTATTGTAACTCTGTTCAATATTTTTGTGTCCAGAAAGCTTGATGACCAAGTTCTAGACAAGTTTTAGAGAGTATGGTAAACAAATATCAAAATCAAGGGAAAAAAATTTTTTTTTTCTACATTGTTAGAAGAAAATTGCTACTGTGAGTTGATGCTGAATGTTTGCTATATTTGACCATTTTGATGGAAGTATTTTTCTCTCTTCTCTGACATTTTACCAGTTTGTTTGGTGTCAGTGTAATGTGACCAAGAGGTTTTTGATGTAATTTGTGAAATTGTTGATAAACTATTAACAATTCTTGTAAATGTTTTCAAGAGGTCGAATGAATGAAGGTCAAGGAGAAAGTTATGTCCCTTTGTTCTGTAATGATAATAAATTAATGTGTATTAAAGCTAAATCTTAGATAAACACATCTTAATCTCATAATTATCTAATAAACCAAACTAATCCACTTTGTACTTGTTTTGTTTTCATTTTACTCTTAAAAGTATTGTAAACAATCCTGTCAGAGTCAACTTAATATTTACAAATATTCTTTGTATTATTGATTCATTATCGTAAACATACAGGGTCCTATAATTAGGCCAGATCACATGTTTTAGACCTATAACTTTTGGACCTGTAATATTTTTAAATTTTCCTATACATAATTAATCAGATATATAAAACGTTGAAAATTTTTAGATTGAGATCAAATGTGGCCTTATAAAGAGTGGAATAGAGTAACAGAGATTTATACCCTAGTCAAGATTCTTTTAATTTTATAAAAGTGGTCAGTTCTCGGATGGTGGAGGAAACAAGAGAAAACCACAGACCTTCAGCAAGTGAACTGACAAACTTTCTTACACTAAGATCCATGCAAATGGGATTAAACCTAGTCAGTTAAAGGCACTGTGACCTGTAAGCACACACATTAGACATTTGGCCTCTGAGGCCCTGCCTTAGAGTTGGTATTAAGGGTTACATGTATACATGTATACCAATAAAGTTGTGACATTTTTGAGAGGACCAGGCCTTAGAAAGGGGGTTACTACTTTACATAAACAGGTAAACTCTTTAGCAATTGTATTGAATACACTGTTATTCTACATTTTCTTTTCCAGCAACTTTGTTTCATGTAATACATATGCAAGGTATGCAAAAACTTTTAATTTTACATGTTTAACATTTATTTATAAAATTTTGTTTTATAGAGAACTCCTAATTTAAACATTTGGATCTATCACCTGACCTACTTCTTAACTTTTGTGCCCATTGCACCTCTCACAGCTTTTTATTCCACCATAGAATGTCTTTTTTAATTTTTTTCTTTTTCTTTCTCTTTTTTTTTTCTTTTTCTTTTTTTTTTTTTTTAAATTTTTTTTGCTATAGGCACCCCAGTTTCCTACCATTTCCCTGAAAAGACCACATCTAAATAAGAATTTTGACTGGCTGAAAAAATAACATTATTCTACTCCACTCTTTAATGTTTGTATGTGACAGATTAGATGAGTAGATCCAATAAAACTGACCTTTATTAGAAATCTTAATAAATTAATAATGAAGGACATCTGCCAATAGATGGGTCTTATCTTTTAAATATTTTTGATTTCAATATTTGTCTTTTCTGATTGAAAGGAATTAAGTTTGGTAATGGTGTTTTTTGCCCAAGTAAAGATTTTTTTCACTTATATTGAGGTGGTTAGTTCTGGGATGGAGGAAGAAACTTGAGTGTCTGCAGAACACAAATCTTGGACAAGTCAACTGTAAAACTTCTTCACACTCGGATCTTTCCCGAGTTGGATTCAAATTTTGGCAGTGAGAGGCACACACTCTTTGGACCACTTGTCCACTTAGATACCCTGACTGATAAGATTATAGAAGCATAATCAATGTTGTGTTATATGCATAAAACTGAGTGTAAAGTTTTGCTAAATGTGCTTTAGATTTCTGTCAAAAGGTGTAATCTATTAAAAACCTATTACTTTTAAAATGTACTGTTAGTCTTAAAGAAAAGATCAAAAAAATGTCAAGGTATATCTTTACAAACTATCTGGTTTGTATATGTAAAATACATGTATATTTAAATATAAAAGTGAAGATTAGTTTTCAATATGGCATGACAGAAGTGTTTAAATACCTAATATTTGTACCTATTACTTTCTCGTTTTACTTGGCGCAGAATGTAAGCATAGTTTGAAGGGGGCAACACCAAGTGTATGTAAAGATTGAAGGGGTTTATATTTAATGAAAGTTGAGGTTGAAGGGGTGACTAGGGTATCAAGGTATCTCTGAGTGAAAGAAGAGATTGAAGAGGATTGAAAGGTATGTAATTTTCATTGATCTTTGACATGTTGTCAAGACTTTAATAATTCAAAGCCTAAAAGTAGACCTGCAGTATAGTCTATAGAAAATAATATTTTTAAAAAATGGTAGATAAATGAAATAAAAAAGATGTACAGATACCAAATTATTTTTTTTAGCAAATATGACAGTTATATAAAATTGTAAGGAACTATCTTTTAAATATATTTGTCAAAAACAGATTTTGAGTGACGGGCAATTAAAAATTTGGTAATAATGCTATTTTCAGAGAGACACTCAAATTACATAGGATTAAGGCAATAAAAAATTCATAAATAATGCCATTTTAAGAAAAAAAAAACTTAAATTACATATGAATTAGATTGTGTACTTAGTAAAAAGATTTTGTTTTCTCGTATAATAGGTTATTTTTACTATTCATTTAAGTACAATGAAATGCAGTCAGCAATGAAATTTCAGTTGAGAACTAGTCATGATCTCTTTGAACAAAACTCTTAGTGTATGCTTACTTTATGAAAAGATAACATCTAATTTGTCGATAATTTTCATGTGATTTTCTAAATTAAACTGTTTTTATTTTTATCGCAGTATGGAGTATTGTGCACTATTCATTCAACTTGTGTGGTAAAAATTTTAAAAAATGCATAGATTGCTTGTAAAAGTTTCAGAGGTGAAATGTGATTAACCATGGCTTAGATTAGTTATTAAATCTAAAATAAAAAGTATTTTTTTATTTTTAAGATGATTTTTTTTTTCTGCATCAAAATAAACTGATGATAAGTCCAATTTGTGAGTGTAGTGTAGTGTAGTGTAGTGTAGTGTAGTGTAGTGTAGTGTAGTATAGTGTAGTAGAGTGTAGTGTAGTAAAGTGTAGTGTAGTGTAGTGTAGTGTAGTGTAGTGTAGTGTAGTAGAGTGTAGTGTAGTGAAGTGTAGTGTAGTGTAGTGTAGTGTAGTGTAGTGTAGTGTAGTGTAGTAGTGTAGTGTAGTGTAGTGTAGTGTAGTGTAGTGTAGTGTAGTGTAGTGTAGTGCAGTGTAGTGCAGTGCAGTGCAGTGCAGTGCAGTGTAGTGAAGTGCAGTGTAGTGCAGTGAAGTGTAGTGAAGTGTAGTGTAGTGAAGTGTAGTGTAGTGAACTGTAGTGTAGTGTAGTGAACTGTAGTGTAGTGTAGTGAACTGTAGTGTAGTGTAGTGTAGTGAAGTGTAGTGTAGTGAAGTGTAGTGAAGTGTGACAACATTGAACCTCTTATGTTTAATATACATTTACTTCAAACAGAAATCATAGTCCTATGTTCATTTGTCAGAATTTTGAGTTTTCTGCATTGTACGTTTTCAGAAAAATCAAAAGTTGTCCACAATATGATGAAAAATAATAAAATCTCTCAAAATATATCAAGTTAATGTCCAGAATGCTACTAGCAGAGATCACAACCCTTTATTTTTTGTCAATTGAGGGGTATGCCAGGGTTTTTGATAAGCATGTATTTATATTTGCAACATTGCCGATAGCTTTTAAGTAAAATTATCTTGACTTGGACATACATATCTCTCATTTATATTTCAATTGTTACAGGTGAGCCAAAGGCCTTTTTTCATTTTAATATCAATTCTGTCTATAAGTACATATTTGATTAAAGGATTTGCTTTTCAATATTATCCTACATATATTTACCAATACAAGATACATTTATCCACTTACTGCTAAGGAAAAATTCAATATTTAGCCAAGTGTAAAACACTAAAATTTCTTAGTGGCCATTATAGTCCTTATAGCTCACTATGTTTATTACACATGGTTAACGTAAGATAATGTTAGTTTTACCAATTTGTTGAAACAATCATTGATTTATTTAGCATATTGTATCAATTAAAGTTTACTGAGGGATTAGTTGGGATTAGGTCGAGAATACCCCCAAGAGGAGTGGTTTTACATATGCCATTGATGGTTATTAGTTTTATAAACAGTGAAATTGAGTGTACTTTCTAGTATTAAAACAATATTTGTTAAAATAGCTGTTTGATGATTTGGCTTCAGGTATGATTTTTACATTTATTTCCTTATTAATTATCAATATAAGATTGCACTGATTTGCCTGAAAAGTGAAAAAAATAGATGAGTAAGCAATTGAAAAGTATTTTAACATCACAGTCAAGATTACTTCACTTGTATTGAGTCATCCATTGGTATACTTAAAGTTGGACAAATGTATGCTTTTGCTATAGAAATTAGGAGTAAGATTCTATTTTGTGCCATACATAACCCATGTATCATCTGAAGTATCTGCATCAAAGCTTCTGATATAAGCGAAATAATTCTTCTAAAATGTTTGAAATATAACAGTCTTTTTTTTAACTCTCAAAATATAGAACTAACAGTTTATTGACTTACGAGAAAAATGTCAACATTTGAAAAATGGTGGTTGTTCTGGAGGGGGGAAATACAATTTAAGTTGTGATAGAGTGGCCGCTGTTAATGTTAAAGGGTTAGCCTTCCAAAAGAGGTAAATATTGTCATAAACAAGTTAATTCAAGAGAAATATGGCTGGAACAAAGGGGTGGTCATTCAAGTGAGTGGCTAATTGAGGGAGGAGTTGAGTTGAGAAATGGTGTTTAACGTCCAAGAATATTTCACTTATATTTAGACGTCGCCAGCTGTAGGCAAAAGTGCAAAATTGCCTGTGCGTTGTGCTGATGGCATTATACAGCAGGGTTCTTTATCGTGCCATGCCTGCCATGACACGGGACCTCGTTTATTTTAAGTTCCTATCCGAAAGAACTGTGACTTTCATTTCGTAATGCCGAGTGCTTGGCAAAAGAACAGTCACTACCCACTTTCAAGTCTTGGGTCAGATTCCGCCAACGACCTTCCACTTACGAGCGAGCACTCTACCAACTGAACTACCGCAGTGGCTAATTGAGAGGGGAGTACTGTATAAACAAACAAGTCAGTATGATCTTTAGAATCTGAGGTGAGACTAGTTAATCTTAAAGAGTAAACCCTTTTTAATTGTGAGGAACTTTTTTGTGTATGCTTTTCAGAATGTCTTCATATTTTGATTAAGAGCAACAATTTTGTTCCGTTATTTAAATCCAATTTTAATTACATTGATAATGCATGTATTGATATTGTTATGTAATGTATATTGTTAAAATACAGGTCCATTTTTTTGGTTCAGGAGTTAGACTTTCAGTTTGACAAAAAATAAGGGTGGATATTTAGTATGCTTACTAAATAAGCAGCTTGTTTAAGGAGTTAAGTGTTTTGTTTTTTGCCATAGCAGATGTGAAGGCAAGCTGCAATGAACTAATCTAACAGCTACTTTTTAAAATCAAATACAGTAGAATATTGATATTGTTTTTTCAAATGCAAAGGATAACTTAGAAGACAATATTTCATCTCAGTGTTTTATATTTGTTTTAATTTAAATTGATAGCTTGTTTGCCAGGAAGTTTAAAACAGGCTCATAGATTACAGTGCTTCTAATCCAACTTGGACAGATCCTAGTGTGAAAAATTTACCAGTTCCTTTGTTAAAGGTTGTTATTTCTCCAGGCACACTGTTTTCCTCCACCAACCCAGAACTAAGTGCCTTGATATAAGTATAAAAATCTTGATTACTGGACTTAAAACAACAGTACTCCACTCCACTCACTATTTAACAACTCAGTGTAGAAGTAGCGTCCCATGTACTTTCTGGGGGCCTCAGTGGCCGAGTGGTCTAAAGCGTGCGCTTAAGGATCACTGTGCCTCTCACCGCTTAGGTTCGAATCCCACGCGGAGAGATCCTAGTATGAGAAAGTTTGTCAGTTCGCTTGCCGAAGGTCGGTAGTTTTCTCTGGGCACTCCAGTTTTCTTTACCATCCCAGAACTGACCACCTTGAAATAAGTGAAAGATTCTTGACTATGGCGTAAAACACCATTACTTCACTCTCCATGTACTTTCTTAGTAATGAAGTTTCATTAAGATTAGAAAATCTACATCGGTTTAGATGATGGAATATCACAAGATGTTTTTGACCAACTGAGTAGTATTTTTTTTAAATTAAAATTTGATCAAATTAATAACATGTACCAGTATTTTGTATTTATTTATTCTAGGTAATTTCTTTTTCAGAATACAAATATTAAATTTAAATCCATTTTGGTTAAATTTCATATATATATATATATATATATATATATATATATATATATATATATATATATATATATATATATACCGGTATATATATATATATAAACTTTATATGAGAAAATTAGAGAATTACAGGGGTAAATTTTAAACAAATATATAATGATTATACTTTCTTACACCTTTGGTGAATTAAAAATTTACACCATGATATTGAAAGATATCAAAGAAAAATTGATCCCACTTTAAACCTAATCTTTATCAACAGTGACTGTTTTCTATTATATTCTAGATATAAAGAGAAATTCGAATTTTGCCAATTAATTTTTTTTCCAAAAGTCTGATAAACATAACCTATTTTAAATTAAAATTTTTAGAAGTTAATAATAATATATTATATATAAAGTTTATGGCTAAAGAGACAGATAATTTGAAAAATAAAAAACTTAAAATATTCAGTGTCACTGAATTCACATACCTGCTTTAAATTTGGTGTTTGACTGTTAGCCAAAAAAATTAAATTATCATGCTTATCTGTAGGAGATATTGAGAATGTTTAGCAAAAAAAAAAAAAAAAAAAAAAAAAAAAAATTATCATGCTTATTGGTTAGTAGGATATAATGAGAATTTATAGCCAGCTGAGCTTATGGCATGGCGAAGCATTGTGTATCTGTGTGTCTGTGAGTGCATGTGTGTGCAAACTTCAATCTTCTGTGAAACCACATGACCAAATGAAACCTAATTTGGTGTGGAAGGTTCCTAGGTGGAGTAGATTAAAGTTTGTGATTTTCATTTTGATCCTAAATCCAAGATGACCACTGTTATTGTAAATAGAAAAAACAGGAAATTGGCCATAATATATATTTAATTTTTTATCAATTTGGTTCAAATTTGGTATACGGAATGCAGAACTCTGGCCATTTAATATTTTAATGGGTTTACTATTACTTCTTTCATTGCCTTGTTATTGGTAAATGAAACAAAATGAAACCAATTTTTTTTGCCATGTTTGGCCTGCCAGTTGAGCAGCACAGGCCCTCTTGGGCCTCTTGTTTTTAGCTCAACTGGCTAAAGCCAGATGAGCTTATGGCATGATGCGTGCGTGCGTGCGTGCGTGCGTCCGTTAACAGCAAAAACTCAGAAACTACTGGGCCAATTTTAGCAAAACTTTGCAGGAATGATCCCTAGAAGGAGTAGATGAAAATTTGTACAATTGGTTTCCATGGCAACCAAAAGTAGGTCACAGCGACCTAGAATGTAAAAAAACCTAAAATAAGCTTCTTCTCTGAAACCATAGGTTATATTCAAAATCTGATGTGATATTTAGCTTCTAGACACCCTTAAACATGTAGGTTGTACATTTCGTGAAATTCTGTCAAAAACTAGGTTACGCGTTTTTAGCGTTTTTCTGTCATACTTCGTAAAAAGTGAAAATAAGGCTTATAATGAGATATCAACTTTGAAAATCTTCTTCTCTGAAACCATGAAGCCTTAAGCTTTCATATTTGGCAGTAAATATCAGCTTGAGCCCCTTTACCAAGTTTGTACAAATGGTGGTCCCCGGTCTATTTTTGGCCCCACCCAAGGGGTCCATATATCTGCATATGCATATATGGCTTATAATGGAAAATCAACTTTGAAAATCTTCTTCTCTAAAACCATGAAGCCTTAAGCTTTCATATTTGGCAGATAATATCAGCTTGAGCCCCTTTACCAAGTTGTACAAATGGTGGCCCTCTGTCCACTTTTGGCCCCACCCAAGGGGTCCATATATCTGCATATGCATATATGGCTTATAATGGAAAATCAACTTTGAAAATCTTCTCTGAAACCATGAAGCCTTAAGCTTTCATATTTGGCAGTTAATATCAGCTTGAGCCCCTTTACCAAATTTGTACAAATGGTGGCCCTCTGTCCATTTTCGGCCCCACCCAAGGGGTCCATATATCTGCATATGCATATATGGCCTATAATGGGATATCAACTTTGAAAATCTTCTTCTCTGAAACCATGAAGCCTTAAGCTTTCATATTTAGCAGTTAATATCAGCTTGAGCCCCTTTACCAAGTTTGTACAAATGGTGTCCCCCGGTCCATTTTTGGCCCCACCCCAGGGGTCCATATATCTGCATATGTATATATTGGAAATCAAATTAAAAAATTTCCTTCTCTTAAACTGTAAGGCATAATGCTTTTATATTTGGCATTTAACATCAGCTCAAGTCCCTTTACCAGGTTTATACAAATGGTGGCCCCTGGGCCATTTTTGGTCCCACCCTAAGGGCCAATATATCTACATATGCATATAATGGGAAATCAAATTTAAAAATCTTCTTCTCTGAACTTGTAAGGCTTAAAGCTTTCATAATCAGCTCAAGTCCCTTTACCAGGTTTGTACAAATAAAGGCCCCTAGGCCATTTTTGGTCCCACCAAGGGGCACATATATCTACATATACTTATATGGGAAGTCAAATTTAAAAATATTCTTCTCTGAAACTGTAAGGCCTACAGCTTTTATATTTAGCATTTAACGTCAGCTCAAGTCCCTGTACCGAGTTTATATAAATGAAGGCACAAGAACCATTTTTGTCAGTTGAGCTCCACAGGCCCTTTTGGGCCTCTTGTTTAAGTTATTGAAATTCTATTGTATGTTTAATTTTGAGCCAGCATGTGCTTTTTTGCAAGACAATTATATAAATAGCCATTCACTTGGCATTTTAATTATCAGAAATAAAACACTACTCCAAAATTTAAATATGTATATAGCAATATATGTTTCACATAGAAAATGATAAATTTCGAGGTGTTAGCATGCAATATATATAGATAGTTAAGTTGCATTCAAGCTTTGTTCTCATCTGTTGTCTTCAAAATCAATTTTTCATATTGCACACTTTGTCATGTGACACTGTCGTCTGAATCAATATTTTTCCCAAAAATGATATTTCACTAATTTTTATATTAGTTTATAAGAACTAGTGCAATATTTGTGTATTTTGAGACAAAAATGGTATTTTTAGATGAAATACAAGTGGAAAGCAAATGAAATATATTTTGCTATATAATAAAAGTACACATGCAGTTCATTTGTTAATTGAAATTTAATTTTCCATAACTTGGTATACGAACGTTAAACATTGTGAATAATTCTTTACCGGCAGTAACACTCTATAATAATATTAAAAAAACAACGAACAATATTATTTTCACTCATGTATTTTTAATTATGTCATTATGACATTTTCACTAGAGTATCTTTAAATTGAACTTTTTATTGCACCATTTCTATACATTAATGATTGTGTGTGTGTATTATTGCTGTGAAGGCATGCATGCAACATAAAATGTAAGGGTATTTTTTAAATTCCTTTTTAATCAAAAATGGTAATCTTATGAGAAATGGTTTTGTTCATGCTGTGTTAATAATAAGAATTGATTTTATTTTCCAATGAAACATTCTGTTCAATACACAGCGTATTATACATGTATAAATTGTCATTAGGTGATAATGCTGTGGAAGGAATTATAACACATTAAGTACTGGTACCTTGTTTATTGTCTTAGATATATGTAGTGATTGAGTGGTTGGTTGCAGTGTTGTTTAACATTGCATCAGCAATTTTTTTAGCTATTCACAGTGAGAGCAAGGTTATTGATCTCTAAGGATTAATCTAAGAACAAGTTTTTGTATGTATGAGAAGCTAGTTTGTATTATGTTCTGTCTTTTAATGACGCACACTCAGGGTAACTTTTTGTTAAGATGCTAGCTCACTGAGTAACTAAGATATCATTCTCCAGTCAGATTATCCTGGCACTAGGTGAACCAGTTGATAGTTTGTTCCCTTGATGTCAAGTACTGGGGGGCCTCTGTGGCCGGGTGGTCTAAAGCGCGTGCTTACGGATCACGGTGCCTCTCACCACCTGGGTTCGAATCCCACTCAGGACAGATCCTGGTGTGAGAAAGTTTGTCAGTTCGCTTTCCAAAGGTCGGTGGTTTTCTCTGGGCACTCCGGTTTCCTCCACCGTCCCAGAAATGACCGCCTCGAAATAAGTGAAAGATTCTTGACTGGGGCGTAAAACACCATTACTCCACTCCACTCCACTCAAGTGCCAGGCAAGGATACATGTATTAAGATTTTACTTTTTGTTGCAGTTGTGTTTTTGTAGGTGTGTATTATTGTTGTACATAAAAGTCAGTTTTAAAATGTATGTTAATTTAAACATTACTGTTACTAGAGCAGCTAGATAAGATATCTGATTTTGTTTAATTTGTTCATTTGAGTTATTGTTATACATGTATATATATATATTTTTTTTCAAATAAATTCTTTTAAAATACAGCATTCAGAGTTCATACTATCAGACACAAATACATTTATAGGTAAACAACATAACAACAACAACAACAACAACAACACACACACACACACACACACACACACACACACACACATCAATTGTGACTAACATATTTTCATAAAAGGCTTGAAATATTGTGTTTAATGGTTTCATTTCAATCCCATTGTAATCAGTTATTTGTGTTCTTGTAACAAAGTTCTTTCTTATCTGGAAGGTTTTTTTTCCTATACTTTTAATAAGAATTGATTTTATTTCCCTATGAATACAAAAAAATTCAATAACCTTTCAGGAAATTGGTATTCAAAGTTACATAGCATTGATAATTTGGAGAGATTAGATGAACTAGCAACAGTACTTCATTGTTACTTACCGGTACTAATATTACTTTACTCAGTGAAGTACATACAAGTTTAGGACTATCGGTAATTTAATATTTCTTTTTTACACTTGTATGCAATATTTTTATTTGATGGATTTTTTATTAGGGTTATCACTCACGAATTGCCCTTTGTTGTTCTACTCAAGGGGGTGGCGATATCAGTAATACAGGGGATTGTAAACAGATATATAAATGTATGATATGTTTATAGAGTACCTGTAGTAAGGGAGGGGGGTTATTGATTATGAATAATTTTGACTTTAAGTATATAGGTATGTAATAGCTACTGGTATACTTGTCTTTAGAGTTATGATTTAACAGCCCTGGTTTGACACTAGCTTATTGAAATAAAGTGAACAGAATTTGTCACCTACAATGAGCAGAGTGTTCAGATTATCGAAAATTTATATCCAGAAGTAATGGATTGACTAAATATTTAAATATGGAAGAGCCGAGATTAAAGATTTTATTTGTGGTTAGGAAAGGTCAAGTATAAAAATGTAAGTATTAACACTATATCATAATAATGTTATATCAGTACAAAAATAAAGGGTAAAAAACCATGGCATTATGGAAACATAAGATTTTCCAAATATTTCATAAATGAAGTATTGGATAAAAAATGATTGACAGAAAACTTATATTTGAAACCTTTTCATCTCAGTTTCTTTATGTCACTCCAGAAAGTCTTCATGCGATGGGGGTGAGGAGGGGGGGGGGGGGGGGCTGACTGGAGCTTGTGTACCCTGTAGTATTAGCCACTCTAGGTTGTCATCAAAGTGGTTACCCTAATGACACTTCTATCCATCTATTTATTCAATATGAATGCTTATAAAATTTTAGGTAATAAATCCAAAGAAATACAATTAATGAAATTAATACTTTTCTTTGTAAAAAAAGTTTGAGTATTGAATTTTGTTTCGGAAGGTCATGAAATTATTCATAATCAATAACTCCCCCATTTGTACCCTCTGCTAAAATTTTAATTCTGACTGAAAAAAAAGTGTAAAAATGACAGAATCAACCATTTTGAACATTTCTGTGGAAATTTTTTCAGAAATTTCACTTAAATTTGAGTGTTTTTTTATTTATTTGTAAATACTGTAAATCCAGAAATTTTTAGTTCAGATAATTTTTGTGGCTACCAGTATGTTGTGTACTTTTATTTCTGCGCTATTGAATGAAGGTCAGTGAAAAATATAAGTGAAATTTATCTTAATAAGATATTTTATTTCATGTCTTTTTACTCTTGAAATTTACTAGAATATACATACCGGTATATATATATATATATATATATATATATCTAAAATCTGACCTACAGTACAGGTATTGATTTTTATTTCAAATGTGGATCGTTAACAAACCATCTAGTATTTGCAATTTAATTTGAAGACCGTCTAAAATTTTCAAATTACATCAAAATGCTCCATATTATTACGGGGCAAGACCCAACTTATTTGTAATACATTTTTGACATTAGGCCAAAGTTTTATACCACTTGGCCACATACTCTGCCTAGCAGACAAGATTTTTGGATTTAAAGTTTTTAGATTAACCATTTGTGGTTGATATCTATTAAGATCATATCAGTTTAGACCGTCCATTAATATTTATAGATATGCCTGATTGAAACATTCGTATTTAAGTAGAAAAGTTAACAAATTGATTGTAACTATTTTAAGTGTGTATAAATTTTGTATATCATACAATGTCAGGTGCTTGGTATTTAGGTTTTTACTTTCATAGAGGTATTTGTGTAAAGAATTTATTTTGATAACTATGTCAGGTAAAATTTAAAATTTGAATTTAACAACTTTTTAAGTGATTTTGATCTTTTCAACAGAACATAATATGCTTTTATGCGTAAAATTACCACTAAATTGACATTTTTTTAAAAAAAACATATTTCATAGATTGATTATTTTTTAAAAAAGACAATGACATTTGTTTGTTTTATGTTAAATTGTATTTACGTAATACATATAGTGAATCCATAAATTGGACAGAGGCTTGGTGGCTGAGTGGTCTAAAGCACATGCTTATGGATCGCAGCGCCTTTCACTCCTGGGTTCGAATCTCACTTGGGACAGATCCTAGTGTGAGAAATTTTGTCAGTTCGCTTGCCAAAGGTTGGCAGTTTTTCTTTGGGCCCTCAAGTTTCCACCACCATTCCAGAACTGACTGCCTTGAAAAAATCTTAACTTGGGCCTAAAACACCATTACTCCTCTCCATTCCATAAATTGAACATTGTTTTAAAATATTTTGGTATTGAGCTTCAGTGGCTTGGTGGTATAAAGCATGTTCTTGCTGACCAAAATGATGTATGTTTTCTTGAATTTCGGTCCACTATCTATCACCCTATTTCAGAATATTTTACTGAGTTAAGAGTGTGAATGATTAGTTTATTTTCATACATTTAGTTTTGCTAAAAATCTAGTTTTTGACACTATCATTGCTTTGTAAATTGACAAAATTTTAATATGGATGGTTCTTTACATAACTGCTTAATAAATATGTACACTTCATAAAGGCTGATTGTTGTGTTTTGTTGTTGTTGTTATGTTAGTAACTGCTGCTGCTGTTGTTGTAGAATTAGTTGTTTTTGTTGATGACCAAAGGCATATTAGATAACAGTTCAACTTACTGTAGATGATATAATCTTTAAATGGGTAATTACTGTACAAGTACATGTACTGGTAATTATACTGTGTTCAAAGAGAAAAAAAGATAATTATATTTATATGTGAGAAGAATATAACCAGAAATAGACTATGGGGATTAACACACACACACACACACACACACACACACACACACACACACACACACACACACACACACACACACACACACACAACGAATAAATAAATAAATAAGTTTATGAAATAAATAATTATTATATAACTAAGATAACCATTGTTATTTATTTCTCATTAAATATTTATCAGTCCATTATGAAATGACGTAGGTACGATAAGTATTCACAAAACACCAGACAAGAACAGATCTGAATAGAAATTATAAAATCATTATTATAATTCAATTAACCTTTTTTATTTGCAAACATTTACCAAGCCAATTTAAATGATTTGTGTTGTCACCAAATTTAGGCCTATTCATACTTACCTCATTGAATTAAATAACCACATGTCACTAAGATATGCCCCATTATAAAGATTTGTCGTATTTTGAATTACGTTTAATCAATAACATGTTATGGATGAGATGAATTTGATCTCAATTCATTTTAAGATATCCACACACATTTATTTTTTTTTTCTTAAAATTAAATTTCTGTTTGTTTATTTAGAATTTATGTGTGATTATTATTTGTATGAATACAACACCTTTTCAGCTTTTTAGAATGCCATCAGTTTAAACATATTTATGTAGACAATTTAAATACACCTAACATATATCAACACCGTAAAGGCAAGTTTAATATTATTCAAATCTCGCTAAAATTTATTTCAAGTCAGCACATGTTGATGAGCGGATCATGAATTTCAACACCTATACCCTATGTATATACACACCTGTTTCTACCTGGACACATGGATCTATTTATTTACCTGAATTTTTACACCTTAATTGGATTTATTTATTAGTGTATACAAAAAAAAATTTAATTGTGAGTATTTCATTTCAGTCATTAATTTCACAATTGATTTATTTTCTGTCGTAAACGTTGCAGTAGAATTTGTGTAAATGTCATATTTTTTTTATACCAACGAGTTTTATATAAGGATTTACTGGTAAATTTAATTCTAACAGACAAGGTCAGTTTTTAATCAGTGGCTATACTCGAGATTAAGGTTTTTATATTAATCCAATGTCATTCTTAATTATTGTGGAAGAAAATTACTTTTACTTGCAAGCTTCCGGAAAATCAGTTACCGGTAATAATGAATTTGTAGTACATTTAGGGTTGTAATGTAAGTTGTTTTATTTCTTATAAATTTTGATTTATTGTTTAATTAAGTATTAGTAAAATTTAATTAATTGTTTATAGCAAGGTGGTTATTTTAACTCCTTCTTGGTTTTGAAAGAATTTGACTTTATTTTGAGTACCATAATAGAAAATTTAAACACATTGGTCATTTCATTATATAGTAAATGGTAAATGTTTTAATTAAAACTTTTCATCTTTCCACTAATATAATGATTTTAAGACTTGAGTACCTGTAATTAATTTTCTGTTTACAGTAGAAGTGATCTTCATCAATTTTAGATTGAATTCTAGTATTGTATTTTAGTTAGACAAGACAGATTTTCATTTTACACAGGTGATTGGTATACAAAAAGAATATTATAGGGTCATCAGGTCTAATTATATTTCAGATTATTTTTGGTTCAGTTTACATAAGTTGCTTTGTGCTTTGTTGTCCATAATTAAAGGGTTTACCTGTACACCTAAAAACCTTTTATAATGGCCCTAGTTTACCTGGCCACCTCATTTACTGAACCAGTTTTTTTTCAAGTCAAAAAAATCCATTTGTTCAATACAAACTAGTCTAAAGTGCCAGTATATTATTGATCACTGAGTGACTGTTAACACCCACATATTGAGATACTGGTGTTAGAAAGTTCATAAATTCCCTTGTTGGTAGTTTTCTTTGAACAATCTGGTTTTCTCTGCCATTCTAGAACTGACCAACTCAATATAAGGGAAAGAATCTTGACCCTCAGGAATAAAAAGGTACATTTAGGTCTGTCGAGACAGTACCAAAATTAGACTTAACAAATGGCAGTGGTAGATTTAAGTACTGCAAATTGTATGCATAGCAGTTTTGGAAACAACAGCTTGTCTGACAGTCAGAGACTGGTAACTTTTGGTAGGACTGGTTTATTTTTCTGTAGTCTCCTATATACCACAATAGAAAATGTTTAAATAATCAGACAAGGGATAGTTGAAAATTTCTACTTATTTCCAAAACACTGCTTGTAATTTGAATATGAGACTGGTAACTTTTTGGGGAAAGACTGAGTACTTTTCAGTAATCTCTTATTTATCAAAATTCAAAATTGAAAACATTTAAATTGTCAGATAAGGGCTAGTAAAAAATGTCCATTTATTTCCCAATTTGAATTATTTTAACATAAGAGTCAGGGTTTTTTTTTTTTGCTACCCTTTAATCATAAATATACAATTTTTAAGACTGACTCAAGTATAATCAATATAAGTATCATATATATTTTTTAAATGTTGACATAGTTAAGAATGATACAATTACCAGTAAAAATGAGGCAGTGTTTGAAAAAAAGATCATAATTTATGGTTCTGTAAATAGTTAAAAACTATTTTTCTTAATAAATCAATATTAAAGTATGTTGAGTAGAATAAAAAATAAACATAAATAGGTAGGAAAAAAATTACAAGTTTGAACTAGTAGATCCTTAATTTCACATTAGAGTAAAATAGATGGGATAGTTTTGGGAGACTGTATATTAAAACACACCACTGGCCATTTACTCAAGTGCTCATTTAAAGCCGAAAATTTTAAACTCAGTAATCCAAACATATATTTGGGGGGGCCTCGGTGGCTGAGTGGTCTAAAGCGTGCACTTACAGATCACAGTGCCTCTCACTGCCTGGGTTCGAATCCCACTCGGGACTGATCCTAGTGTGAGAAAGTTTGTCAGTTCGCTTGCCCAAGGTCTGTGGTTTTCCCTGGGCACTCCAGTTTCCTCCACCATTCCAGAACTGACCGCCTCAAAATAAGTGAAAGATTCTTGACTGGGGCGTAAAACACCATTACTTCACGCAACTCCAAACATATGTTTATCTTTTTTGCTTGATTTATTTTGCTGTTTGTCTTTTTTGCTTGATTTATTTTGCTGTTTCTATCTTTTACTTGTCTTGTGTCATGTTCTTTGTTGAGTTTATATTGCATTTGTCTTTTCTTTGTCTTGTCTTGTTTGGCTATTTTAATCATTTACTTGTTTTTTGTTGTGTTCTTGGCTGTTTTATCATTTATTTATATTGTGTCATGTTCTTGGTTGTGTTTGTATTTTAAGCTCACCTGAGCTGAAAGCTCAGATGAGCTATTGCGATGGTTCACCGTCCGTCGTGCGTCGTGCATTAACTTTTTACATTTTAATTGTCTCCTCCGAAACCACTGGGCCAAATTTAATAAAACTTGTTAACCATCATGCCTGGGTGAAGCCCTTTCAGATTTGCACAAATGAAGGAGTTATTTCCCCTTGGGGCCCCACAAGGGGGGAAAGAGTGGAAAACTTTGAAAATCTTCTCCTCTGAATCTACAAGAGATATACCTTAGTTATTTCATTTATAACATCCTTAGGTCATTTATTTTTAGATTTGCACAAATGGTAGCCATGGGGCTCAAAATGGGGAAATTATAAGGCACTGAGTGGGGAAATTGCTAAAAATTATATATTTGTCACTATATCTTGAAAACTATTAACTTTTTGTATAGGCATGTATATTAGCATGTTGTAGATATTGACATGACAATCATTTTGATATATGGTTCAAGGTCATATGTTGAAAGGTCAAGGTCACAGATGCAGAAGTAGACTTAAATTGCTAATTATCTTGAAAACTATTAAGTTTTTGTATAGGCATGTATATTAGAATATTGTAGGTATTGATATGGCAATCATTTTGATATATGGGTCAAGGTCATATGTTCAAAGGTCAAGGTCACAGCTGCAGAAGATGACTTAAATTGCTAATTATCTGGAAAACTATTAAGTTTTTGTATAGGCATGTATATTAGAATATTGTAGGTATTGACATGACAATCGTTTTGATATATGGGTCAAGGTTATATGTTCAAAGGTCAAGGTCATATCAACATAGGAATACTTAAATTATTAATTATCTTGAAAGCTATTAATTTCATGCATAGGCATGTATATTAGAATATTATAGGTATTGACATGACAATCATATATCGTTCAAGGTCATATATGTTGAAAGGTCAAGGACATAGCTGCATTAGTATACTGAAATTGATTAATGAATTGGAAATTATTCATTGCACTACAGTTACTTCATGCATATTATATAAGCTACTTATGAATGAAATGTGAGTGAATATATTTCTGATTAAGTTTTGTGGAAGTTCTTAACTTGAGAAAACTTTTAAAGTTTCTGTACGTAATATATTGTCTACTGCACTTTGCAAACAATATTAGACAAATCTGCAGGTGAGCGTTAAGGCCCATGGGCCTCTTGTTCTTTTCTGTGTATTAATTGTCTGACTGTTTCTATCATGTACTTATATATTGTGTCATGTGTCCTCGGTTGTGTTGCTAGCTACATGTTTTCCATTACAATTTTCTTTCTTCTACATAAAAGTATTACATGTACATTTGTACTATAAGGGTTATTGTGTTTGTGATGGTGAATTATGTAAAATATTAGGTAATATGTCATCAAGGACATCACTTGAATTGACACAGTGGTAGATTATCTATCTCCAGAGAGGGAGGATGTGGGTTGAACTTACGCATGGTCAACTGCTTCCTTGTCTGGTGCTTGGCATTAAGAGGGTATAGTATTGACTGGTTCCCTCGTTGCTAGGACAATTAGACTGGAAGAGTGATATGTTTGTCTGCTGCATACTGACTTGGTGAGCTAGCACCTTAACAAAAAGTTACTCTAAGTGTGTACTTGTACTAGGCAGACCATAATACACTCACATTTCAGGTGTACATGAAATTGTTGTTAGAGTAATACTAAAGATTAATAACCTTGCTTTTATCACGAACAGCCAAAAAAGTTGCTGATGAAATGTAAAAAACATGACAACCAACAAACTAACTATCCAACCAACAAACCAACCAACCAACAAACTAACTATCCAACCAACAAACCAACCAACAAACAAACCAACCAACAAACTAACCAACCAACCAACCAACAAATTAACCAACCAACAAACACAACCAACCAACAAATTAACCAACCAACAAACCAAACAACCAACAAACTAACCAACCAACAAACCAACAAACAAGCCAACAACAAACCAACCAACCAACAAACAAACCAACAAACTAACCAACCAACCAACAAACCAACCAACCAACAAACTAACCAACCAACAAACTAACCAACCAACAAACCAACCAACCAACAAACTAACCAACCAACCAACCAAGAAACCAAACAACTAACAAACTAACCAACCAACAAACCAACCAACTTACAAACTAACCAACCAACAAACCAACCAACTTACAAACTAATCAACCAACAAACCAACCAACAAACTAACCTACCAACCAACCAACAAACTAAACAACCAACAAACCAACCAACTTACAAACTAATCAACCAACAAACCAACCAACAAACAAACACCAATTCCTGTGTGATTTATATCACCATAACCCCCATACTGGTTAAATTTACCTTTCTACAGAAATACTTTATAGTAATTTTGAGTTTGTAAAGCGATTTTCAGTTTCAACTAGTATTTAGTAAACAATATTAAACATTATCTAAGTTTATTGGAGTTTTTTTCCTGAAATTTTAACATAAATGGTATCAAATATTGTGACTCAGATATTAATATACATGCAACATTCTGTAAACTTCAATAACAAGGAATGTATTTAATTTCATATTATTTATGGCTGAGCTATTAGATTTGAAAGGATGGTGATGGAGTGAAACTTTATATAAATTTTATGAGAAAATTCTTAGTTCCTTACGAAAACTATGGTAGTTTGTTTTTAGCATAAAATTTTTATATAACAAACATGTATTTGACATTAGCCTGAATAAATACAAGGGGTCATGGTGGAGTGGCCAAAGCACTTTTAGATTTAAAGATCCTAGCATGAGAAAGTGTGTCAGTTGACTTGCTGAAAGTCAGTGATTTTCTTTTGGCACTCCTGTTTCCTCTACCATCCTCAAGCTGACCACTGTAATATAAGTGAAAGGATCTTTACTGGTGTGTAAAAACTCCACTCCTAGCACAATGAATCGAGGATTTTTGTCATTGCCATATGTTTTAATATTGATGAGAAATAATGTAAGGTAAATAAAATTTTCAATTCTCCTACCATCATACTGTGAAATATGAATCCACTCTGAATATAAAGCATGCCCAATTTTTTAACAAAAAATAGCACATATTTTTAGCATAAAGCTAAAATAATTAATTTAATATGATTCAATATTTACACCATTTTAATAAATGGAATTAAATATTTGTTGAGTATAAGTACTACCGATATGTTTTGTTAATCAGCTGTTTTTGATGTGTCTGTTCTGTTCACAGTAATTGTTTACCTTTCACAGTTTACATGTATATATAGACTTGTTGTGTTGGGTTAACACCACATTTGTGTGGTATATAAAGTATTTGTGCAAATGTTTTATACTAACTGGGCCAGTTACTTTGTTGTATGTGACAGACACAACAAAACACTCTTTATAAGATATTGTACTCTTCATACTTTTAACAGTCTGGGTTAAACCATGGTTGACTGTTCGTAAAATTTTTCATGTGGGCAGTTAAATTGCCATCAATATATTAAGACCTTCTGATTTTTCACATATCTCACCAGTGCGCTTCATTCCTGGTCAACTATTTTTAATTTTTCACTGTGAGTACAGTGTGTAGTTAACTTGCCATGAGTATAATGTGACCATCTGATATTCCATTTATTTTACCATTGTTTGTTAACCAATTGTTAACTATATACACTTTTTCCTTGTGGGTAGTTTACTTGCTATCAGTATAATGTGATGATCTGATTTTCCATATGCCACACCAGTTTGGTTAAATCCTGGTCGACTGTATTTAATTTTCACTGTGGGCAGTTAAATTGCCATCATGTTTTTCATGGGTCTCATCAGTGTGGTTTGTTAAATCCTGGTTGACTGAATGTAATTTTTTTTTGTGGACAATAATTTGATATCATTTTAGTTTGATGATCTGATTAGCTTTAACATTGTAGTTTGGTAATTTAAAACTCTAAAAAGTATCATTTAAATTTAAGTTATAGTTAAGGCTTTTCCCGGATATATGCTCCTGTCACACTCGGGATTTTAACAGCTGGCAGTACTAGGACCACACAATCTTGAAATGTCATAACGTAGTCACCAGTAATTGTGAGATGTCTTGGTAGGGTCAACTAAATCAATGCAAATTTGGGAAATTGTGAAACTGTCACAATAGCCAGAACTTTCATGGAGTTTCCCAATTCATTTTGGATGTTAAAGTCAATGTAAATTCGGGTGAATTGTGAAATTGTCACAATAGTCAAAACTGTCATGGCGTTTCCCAATTCATTGTGGATGTTAAATTGCTCGGACTCTCCAGTATTAGTTGGTAGACCAAAGATCAGGAAAGATCGTAGTAAGGTCGGTACAGTGTGACAGGGTTATTAGTGGTGTGAAGTGACCTGGGATACAAGACTCCTTTTGCAGTGGACATCAGTACGCATATTGCAAGGTTAAACATCAGCATTGATGCCATTATCGATTTAGTTTGTAAATAATTTAAGCAGTGTATGATAAAAAAATCTTGCTTAAGGATGTGCCATACTGTCTGATTGGAGCTTGACAAATGAATTTTGGGTCTTTGATTAAATTGCTTAGTTATGTTTATTGTAAAAGTAAACTAGTACAAAACAGTTCAGAAAAACTGATATACTTCATGAATTAGTAATAAATAGGAATTAATGTGTGGCGGGTACTAAAGGAAGTCCTACCACTAGCAACTAAGAGACATGACCTGGTAATGTGTAAAATAGGACCTTTCAAATCCAGACCCTGAATGAACTAAACTGTGTTTTTATACTGTCAGTATGGTTTGTATATGAACCTGTGTAAACCAAACACCTGTCTAATCTGAACTGAAAATATAGTGTGTGTGTGTGTGTGTGTGTGTGTGTGTGTGTGTGTGTGTGTGTGTGTGTGTGTGTGTGTGTGTGTAGTAATATGTCCTACTGTATAGCTCCAATATTTATTTTATTCATATCATAACTATATAGTGTAACAAATGGTATATTTAGAAAATATTTGGAAATTTTTATTGAATATTTATTGCTGGAAGTAATAGAATCATTGCTTATATTTTTATCTTTAATGGCACTTTTAGTGTTAATGTTTTCACACCTGAAGTATTTTAGTACTATGGGCCACCATATGGTTGATTAAATCATAGACAAAAATTAACACTTAAGTGGCACATTGTAAGTTCCCCCTGTTTTATTGGTTCAATCCAGACACAATAAAGATCAGAGTTGAGACATCGTCATTACTTTCTGAGTACATCACAGTTTTTAAATTTCTAACCATACATGGTATTGTTCATTGAAAAAATTGATAATTCTGCATCTAACAGGAGAAATTTTATCAAAATTAGTTCATAAATTAATTTGGATTATTTTTAAAAAAAAAAAAAAACCCAAAAACAAAATTGATTCAATCATCGGAAAAATTATGATGAAAACATAAAAAATAAAGTAAATGTATGAATATAACTGTCCATTGCAAGTTTGCCCTGTAATATTGAATTAGCCTTTTTATTTTTCCTGACACAAATTTGAATTAATATTGATTATTCTAAGAAACATGATTGATTAATCATAGAAAGCATAGGGAAAACAAGTAAAAATTACAATGAGTGCCTGAATATTTCTTGTGTTCAAACTCTGTGCCACTGGGACTGGATAAGGACCTCAGATTATCTGAACTCAAACTCAAATACATCCTGAGAAAATAGTCCATTTTAGACAGGCTATTGTTTTGCTTGGGCCATGACAAATTTATTTGTAGTTTGTCACGTGTACGTGCCTTTAAAATTTAGAATTAAAAATAAAAATAATTCATTTTCAAATCGTTTTCCGTCTGCTAAAATTTCCGATAAAATCCTGCATTCATTCTTTTGGAAAATCTTTGGCTGCACTCACTGTAAATATAACAATATCAGGGCAACATTTGACGAGTGTTTTACTATTAAACAGTTCTTGGTTAATTTATTATTGTATGGGAGTTTGCCAGAATAGCATATTCTTTGCTTTTACCAGTTATTTTTAAACCTTTTTTACTTTTCCTGTAATAATTATCTTTTTGTGCATTTTTTTACTCGCTTTTACTCAAATTTTGTTCACCTGAAGAAAAATGTGTTTTAGAAAAAGAAAGTACATTTATCTTTTAATCACTTAATTGCCTCTATTTTTTTTTCCAAAAAAATCAGAAGAACTAAAAATTAATTTTGTGTAGCCTTAGGATTCATATTTCTCAGGTTGCAATGTGCAGATAATTCTCAAAGCAAACTTAGTGAATTTTTTCTAAATAATTTTTTAAACAGGGTAGACCTAGCCAAATAATAGTACATGTACTGGCTATTTTAGTTTTTGTATGCATTAATCTATTTATAGAAGTATGTCTTCCAGACAAGGTTTGTAGAAAAATATAAAACTAGATTATAGCTTTTGTGGAATGAAATGATCTGCATAATTTTGGATTTATTGAAATTGCATTTAATCTTGCAATTTGTTTTTATCCAATTAGATAGTATTTACAATTGTAAATACTAATATCTTTTTAAAAATCTTGACTGTATTTGTCTTAATTTTGCTTTCTATTTGGTATTTTTCAGATTAGAATGACGGTAATTACTAATCCGCCTTAATTGTCAAAGGATAATCCTGCAAGAACATGGATATTTCTTAATCCACCAGTAATCCAGGAAATATGTTTATTCAGCAGAATAGAGAACAGTTGTTTAAAAAGTTTTATGAAACATGATTACTTGAAGCAAATTTTAAGGATTTAATTAATGTGCCATTCTGGTCCAGAAGAATGAAGATTTTTAAATTGATAATGTGTCCATCTTGACCACCGACAAAATGTCTAGAGGATACGTAGAAAGTAGAAATATTTTATTTTCTGATTACTATGGAAATGGAAATTTTGGTGGTCCATTTTCGAAATCTAGTACAGCTCAGAAACAGCACACAACAGATGAATCTAAAATTCCAAATAAACATTCAGTAATATCTAGTGCAAGAAGAGAGAGAAAACATGCCAGCCTAAAGAATGTCAAGAGAAAACTTGACTTCAATGATGAAGAAGAATCAGGAAGGGAGATAAATCATGGAGATTTGGATTTTACTGATAAAATAGCAGCATTTAGATCCATACTTAAACCAATGAAAGAAGAATCACGTTCATTTGGTCAAAGGTTAATGGAAAAAAAGACGTTTACTAAAGTGGATGATCTGAGCTCGGATACAAGTAGTAAAAGAAGACTATTAGAAAGTGAATCGAATTCCAGTACTTTATTTAGCAGGAGCTCTGACCTTGACCTTAAAGCTCTGTATAAAAATGATGATCCAAAGGTACTTCTTAGTCATTTAGCTGATCAGGAACTTGCTAGGCAGTCATATATTAATTATGAAGCTAATTCCTTTGTGTGGTTAAAACTAAAACAACAACTCCACTCAAATAATACCGAAGAAAAAACCAGTGACTCTTCCTCCTATGACAGAAATGATAAGAGTAAAGGTAAAAAATCGCCAAAAAAACATGATGATAGTGATAAGGACTACTTATCGAAATTTGATTCTTTAATTGGAAAAGGAAAGATTAATAATAGCAAAGAAAAGTTAGGAGAAGAAAAATCAAAAACTAAAAAAAGTGTTTCTGGTAAAAATAACAGGAAGAAGAAAGATACTGAAGGTTTATCAGGAGGTTCTGACAATAAAAGAAGGGGAAAACATACTGTGCATGAAAATATAGAATATAAACATGATAGAGGTAATGTGAAAACTCAGGAGAAAAAAATTCTAAAGACTTTTCAGTCGAGATTTGAATCAGACTTGGATAATATACCTCAACGAGAAATAAGTGACATTTGTAAGCTTATCTGTGATACTGAATCAATGTGCCAAACTAAAACAAACGATCATGTTGGATCTCCGACATTAACCTATGTACCTAATCTGGAAAGTCCACAACATTCTGAATTTTCTAAAAGTAGACAGAGTAATGTCCCACTTTTTTCTGAATCATTGACTCCGAGACGGGGAAATGGCTCACAGAGAAAGGATGATATTTTGAAAACGCAGATTGATGGTATTTGGAACAAGTTTTCACGGGAGGCAAAATATGAAGATTTTTCAAAAAGAAATATTAAAATGAATGATACATTTTTATCCCTAGAGAATAAAGATTTCAAACAAACAAATGTTGAACATTATGTTGGAACACCAAGGTCTGATTTGCTGACGAAAAATACCGATAGACATGGTAGTAGTACAGAAAAGTCACCGGCATCTTCAAAACGTAAAAAGTCACGCTCAAGATCAAAAGACGTTAACAAGAGAAACTATAGTAAATCACCAGATAGGAAAAAGCATGTGAAAAATAAAGAAGACATAGAAGAATTAAATTTGTCAGATTCCTCTAAGGAGAATATACCTAGCTCAAGAATTCCACCGACAAATCGGGATAATGGTATATTGACAATCCATGACCTTTCTTCTAGTCATAGTGAGAGAAATAGGAATGAAAAACAGGATGAGAGGAATAGAAAGAAGAGATTAAATACCGAAGCTAAAAATGACAATTTACAGTTCATTCCAGAAAAGGAAACAAAAAATAAAAACAAGGATAATTTGGAGTTACCTGTAGATGGATATGTTTTACATAATGCAGAGAAAACATCTGATGCAGAATCAAGGTAAGTATTTCTGATTTATTTATCACACCTGTAAAAAGTACAGACTGAGAAGCTTTTTTGGTATAAATTTGGTGTGAGTGTTGGTGTTGCACTGTTAATTTTTTTCTTTTAAAAAATGATGAAGTTTTAAAAAGTACAGAAAAGCTTTTTTGGCATACCTTTGGTGTGATTCTTAGTGTCCCACTGTTAAGTTTTTTTCATTAAAAAATGATGAAATTTTTAATAGTACAGAATAGCTTTTTGGCATACCTTTGGTATGAATGTTGGTATCCACTGTTAAGTTTTTTCATAGAAAAAGGATGCAAGTGAAGTTACATTTTTTATATGTAGTTTCATTTGTGTTGCAATATAGTAAAAGTGGTTACTTTTCTGGTTTACATCAGTTACATCTCAACTTTTCCTTTTTTCTTACTTACTGTAAATTATATATATATTTTTTTTTTGCATGAGGGTATATAATTTAAAGCTATTCATGTCTCATATAATAGATTTTAGACATTAGAAAAAAGTTATCCCCACTACCTCTGCCAGTGAAAAAAAAAATTGACAACATTTTACCCAATGACAGTGTTTAGAGATCCAAGTTATTGGCATGGTATGAAATTTAACTAAAATTATATAATTCTATAATCACAAAATTGTAATATATACATGTTTATCAAAATACTTTTCAAAAATGGAAGTTCTCTGAAAAATGGTTTTGGTGAACTGTGCTACTTGGTGATATTTTATTATTTGTTATTTTTCTTATGGATTGCTGTTTTTCATTGTTTCCTTTTAATCTCTAAGCAGAAAAATTAAACGGTGAGTTCCTTATCTTATTAAATAGTTTAGCTTTGAGTGTTTTTTCGAATTATTTCATTAGCTGCTAGACACAGTGGGTGGATTATCTCCCTTGTATTGGCAGATTATCTCATTTATCTCTGTTTGATTTTGATCTCTATAGAGAGATATAAATAAAATCTTGTAAAATACAATGTTGAATTTAACCAAGGAAAGTAGAATATACTGGCCCCTTTATTAGAGGTTGGCATCTGTAGTGCAGAAATGTGTGAAGAGGGGTTATTGTATTGCATGTACAGTGCTTTAAAAGCTTCTTATAATCCCAAGCCAACATTATCATCAGAATCCAACCTTTATGTTTTAATGGCTTATGAGTGCATGGGTGCTACACTTTTTCTGAGTTTTAGTCTTCTTAAAACCCTGTGCATACATCAACATCAGGATTTATTCTTCTTGTGTGTGCATGGAAGCTACACATTTTCTGAAGCTCTGTTTGTGTTTTTAAAATTTTTTAAATTACTTTAAGTTTTTTTTTTAGTATAATATGGCAAAAACTAAATGTCTTTGAGGCAGAAAATGTTCTATTTTTTTAACAGGTTGAAAAAAAATAATTTAATCAAATTTGTCATCTAAGAAATTATTATCAGAATTGTTTATACAACATTTATTACATCGTTTATTTTTGATTATGATCAGACAGGTTTCACTCTAGTGAGTACCATTACTATCGTTCCTATAAAATGATTTTATACCAGGAAATGCTCTGGGTTGTATTCAGGCATAACTAGTTAAGGGTTTGATAGCTCAGCATAAATATTCTGGTGGATCTAAGTCACTTGATACAGGGGTGAAGTGAATGCCATTGTATTCTGCAAACAAGAACAAATTATTTGACTCCTCAATATACAGTGAAACTTTCTTTACTCAAAATGTATCGGGCTTTGATTTTTACATTGAGTATTTCAGTTCTAAAATCAGAAGGAATGGCAAAGAAAAACCGAAGCAAAATTCTGATGAAAATTTAAATTTATTGATGTTTTACTTGACATTAATTTTATATTTTAACATTTTAAATTAAACAGGAACTCAGATATTACTAGTGTCACAGGTTCTGCGAGATCATCGGGATCCCAGTCATCCACAGTCAGGGCTGTAGAGTTGTTAAGAAGACTCTATAAAACAGATTCACAGACTAGGGAAAATCTTATATTAAAAGTATGATATATAACAAAAAGAATCATAAACTAGGGAATATAATTATAGACATATATTGATATATATATTTGAACTCTCAAAATTTAAAGTTAACCCCAATTTAGGATTTAAGATATCATTTTCATTGATATTTTAAACTTCAGAATTTTGCAGTTGCTTATAGTCATTTCCTTTCACTAGTAGTAATACAAGATACCTTTTTAATTGTAAATTACTCTTATTAACACAAAAAATTTATTACACATACATTTGATTTCATAAACTTGTTATTTTTGGTATGGTAATTGCACAATATTTCCAAAACTTGATCTATATAATTTTAAACAGATATAGCAAAAAATACATCATGGTACAACATTAATTTGCTAAATATATTAGCAGGTGTAGCAAGCTAGAGATGAGGTGCCTTCAGGACCCTTTATGAGCACCTGCCTCACTTTCCTTGTGGAAGTTCACGTGTTTAAAGGGTACCTGTAACGATTTTCAGTTTTGACATATTTTATTCGTCGTACTTAAATATGACTGTAGCGAAAATTCCATAAAATTTCATTCCATAATAAGGTAGATATCGGTGATTTTCTAATACATCTCTAGAAATCCAAATCTAAAAGGTCGATATCGAGGCTCCCGTGTTGTGACGTCATAGCAGTAACATACCTCCACAGAATATTATTTACCAACTACTAAAATAAGTCAAATACGAACTCGTAGTTTAACTTTCTATGATTATTTTACGGTAAAACTATTTAACGAAGTGGAATTAACACCCGTTTGACATGTACCGATAATTAAGATAATTATTAATCCTTTTGTTTATTAGACACATTCCTTAGATTTAGACCTACACCTGTAATTAACAGGATGTCAATTATAATTTGCAAAATTGATTTGCAGGTTGATAAAGTTATCTTACGACCGGTAATATACAATAATATATTTACAGTTCGAGTAAAGTAAAATAATTTTATTTGGTAAACGTTATTTGTCATATACAGTATAAAGATTTCACTCCGGAAAAATGGATATTTCATTTGTAAATTTTAAAAAGTAAGAAAAAGAATTGTTTCTTAGTTTTCATGTCAATAATAATAATAATAATAATAATAATAATAATAATAATAATAATAATAATTATTATTATTATAAAAAACCACTTTCAGGCAAAATCAAAAGTTAAAAATTGACGACCAGAATAGTCTATTTAAAACATGTTTATTGATCTCCTTACAGCATTTGATTTCATTAGATTTTAGTTTTCACTTTTCCTTGGGCATACATTTAGCTGTGATATTCTTAAATTGTTTATTCTATATATACAAAATCATAAAATTATTATTATTATTATTATCTCGTTTTTTTTTAATGTGGTCTCATTCTATAATCCGTGTCATTTCATTTTAAACAATTATAATACATTTCGCGTAAAATAATTTGAGATGGAATACCTTGTTTTTTTTTCTTTTTTATTATCCCAGCATTAATTAACCATGGGACAGTTGAAAAGAACTATGTTACAAACTTTAATTGTGTGAACATTTTCCAATTATCGAGGAAATGTGATGCCGCCAGACTACTTAAAAAAGTTTTCTACATCACGGTCATTTAATTTCAACTGTCAATAAACATTGCACAAAAGAACATAGGCGATTGAATTTATTATGTATTGATTTTTACCGGTGCCACTGTCATGTGCTGATTTCGAATTTTTATTAAAATAATGCATTCAAAATTCAAAATTTTGAATGCATTATTTTAATACAAATTCAAAATCAGCACATGACACCACAGTTAGTTCCATAATAATCATCGGGTAGTTTGTCCAGTCCAACTTGATATTTAATTCATTTTAAAATGTCGACGATAAAATTAATTTTGCGTGTATTTGACTAGCTAAAACTAATTCTCGAGTCTGTCCAGTCCGACTTCATAAAATAATTTATTTTCTTAAGTCACAGATATAATCATTTTTCGTGTTATTGACAAGTTAACACTCGTCAAGTATTTTTCAACAGCTATGCAACCAAATGCAGGTCGGGACTCGACTCAATATGTTCATCAGATTCGTCCGTTTCTGGTTCGAATAAATAACGGTTTTACTCCAAATTCATCACTTATAAGATTATCTACTGCTTCCCGAAATAATGACGAACTATTTGACATAAATAGGTACATGCCAGAGTCTTTACTTTCTTCTACATACGTCAACATATCATCATTGTTACTACTGTCTATTATGTTAGACACTACTTCTAATACTGCAATGACGTCACACGTTTATAACTCAAAACGAGGCGTTTCACTTTTCGATAAAGAGAAAGTTATAAAATGTGGATTTCAAACCGCTATAACTTTTTTATTTTGTCACCAATTTTGATGCGGTTTTCAATATTGTTATATTTAAATAATATATAAAACAATTGTGATAAAAAAAAATTTGGTTACAGGTACCCTTTAACTTAATTTGCCAGTTGGACCAGTATGGTTATGTTTGATATCAATCCTATTTTGTAAATTATATATTTTTCTGATGTAGGCCCGTTGCTTTCGGAGATGGTTGAAGAATGTGAAAAAGCTAAAATATAAGTATGATGGCAATGAATCAGATAACTGGTATGTGTTTAGAGCACTACAACAAGATATGAAAATCGAAACCGAGAATAATGTTACAGCTGAAGTAGACAATGAAAAAATCAATGTCCTTAGAAATCTTGTAAAAAGAGAAAATGGGTTTGAAAGTGCCGAAAATGTTCAAACAGAATCTGGAATCAGAAGAAATCAAAATGGAGAATCTTCAACAGGGAAGGACTCTAAAACTTGGAAAGGACTTGGAGAGAAAGATGGAGTGAAGTATTCTATAGAGTTGGCAGGAAATGAAACTGTAAACACAGTTCATTTGTTAAATACAGATCATGTGACTAAAACAGAAGAGCCAATCATAAGCCAGAAATATAGTTTAGAACAATTTCAGATTTATACTAATACTGGATCTTTAACATCTAAACCCCAATCAAATACTATTTCACATTCAAACTTTGGTAGCAAGCAGATGACAGGTGTTGTCAAAGGAACTGTTTGGAAAAAAATAACGTCCAACAAAAATGGAGAAAATCTGGCATCTGCTGACAGTTTAGGAAATATTGCACTAACAGAAACAGCTCAACTTCTAGACACTGTCAATTATGGAATGTGTTTGCAAAGGTAAATCAATATATAAAGATACAGGAACTTCTTTTGATCTTAAACTATTAGAAACTCAATATTCACTGAAAGTTTGAATACCGGTAGTTTTTAGTTCACATGTAAGAATATTGCAGAACTAACATCATAAAGGCATGATTGGATGTCAGTGTTTTAGTCATTTGTTATAGTTTTTAGCCTCCCTTCAAAAAGACAAAAGAGACATTTTCATATCCCCTGCACCTGTGGCTGCATCCATTGTTAAGTTTATGGGTCTATCTCTATAAAATGATACATGTACAGATGAGATACCCTGGTAATTTTTGGAAAGACAGTTTTTTTTTTGGTTCAAAACTATACAGACAGAAAATTAGTTCAATTATTGTAATAATTTGGTTTTAGTGGCCTAAAGTTAACCTTCTTGAGGTCTTCTAGCTCACCTGTATAACTGGGTGTTTTAACATATTTTTTTATTCTATATAGCAAAACTAAGAGGTGAGTTTGTTATGTTCTGTAGCTTAGCTTGTGATTCTTTTGGAATTTCATGTCTGTCATGAACTACTTTTAGCTGCTAGAGTGATTGCCAGAATATATATCAGTTTGTTGGAAAATTTCAATCTTTTAAAGGAATCTTTTAGTCTTTTGCACAAAAGGCAAATTTTAGTCTTTTTAATTTTGATGAAATGAAAAAATTTCATTCTCTAAACTTTTGCTTAAATCAAATTTCAGTTTTTGATTTTGCTTGAAGGAAATTTCAGTCTTTTGAGTTTTGTATGACAGATTCATTTACATTGTATTCGTAACTATATTTTATACTGATTTTTAGATATGTCATCTTTTCATTTTTGTACAGCATTCATTTCTTATGTCTTGATGAGTTCAATGGAGTTTTGATGTTTTATCCCCTAATCAAGATTTATTTTTGCTGATACCAAGACTGCAAGTTCTAGAATGATGCAGGAAACCATAGTAACCGATCTTCTCCAAGTGAAGTGACAAACTTTCTCACACCAAGATCTCCCTGAGCTATATTAGGCACAGAGAATGGAGAGACATTATTCTTTAAACAGATACATGGACCTTTCAGCATACAAGACACCCTTTTACAATAGCACAAGATTTTAATCTTTTGGATACCACTTTGTCATGTTTATACTGTATAAAAAGAACAAAATATTCTACCTTAATTTCCTGTAGATTGATTGATTGATTGATTTAATGGGTTTTTTCCTCCTTGTCAATAATATTTCACTTATATTGAGATGTCACCAGCTATAGGTGAAGAGACATAAATTTTTATCTTTGCAGTGCAAATTCAAAGTAATCTACAGTAAATGTGCTGACAGTTCTTGCTTCATTTTCCCTCCAGTATGTTGCTGTTATAAACATGTATTTATTTTGTGTAGAATTTTTAAGGCATAAAAATGTACAAAACACACCAAAAATTTACACAGAACTGTCTATTGACTTTGTAGATGAATGTACTTTCTCTAAATGTTGGCAGTGCTCTTGGTGCTGTGTATAAAATGCTTAATTGAGCACATTGTTCCTTTTCATGTACTTAATTGGATTTGATTGGATCAATGTTGGTTTACACCCAATTTACAGCCTTGATATTAACTAATATCAAGGCTGTCAATTCTGGAATGGTGGACTGGAGGAATTTGGAGTGCCCAGGGAGAAAAACACTGACCTTTGGCAAGTGAATTGACAAATTTCCGTCGGTTAGATTTGCCCGAGTGCAATTCAAACCTAAGTGTTTAGAGGAATTGTGATCTATAAGTGCCCACTTTAGACTATTTGGCCATCAAGGTCACACTCATGCACTTGCTGAGATTATATTATGAATGAATCTGGACCTAAAAACTAATAACTCTTTTCTATTTTTAGGGCTGAGGTGTTTTATAGACATCTTTTCCTGAAGAAATATTTCACCCTTTGGAAGCAGATGACAGTAGAACACTTGCGCTACAAATCTGCTGTGGATATGGCAAGGAAACATTTACTTCGGAAAGCCATGAAAGGATTCATGTGGTCAATTAATCGCTCAAAGATACAGATAGATATTTTTCAGTCCAGGATGAAAAGTATTTCACTGATGACAGCATTTACTAAGGTAAATAGTTTTACAAGAATTTGTTTTATTATTGAGGTTATTCAGTCATTGTTAGAAAAGTAACCATGGAAACACTTTCATCATTGTAGTGTGTAACCAACCTACAATTACAGGTTTTAACAATGCAGGTTCAATCATGATGACCACATGTGAAAATGAGTGGTGAAGATGTAATCCTTCAAAATCCAAATGCCTTACAGCTTTGGGTCTGACCCCAGTTGACAGCAAGTGAGAAAGTTTTTTTACAACTGATAAGTCAGTACTGGTTAGCTCAGTACTAGTATAATGAACTGAGAGGTTTTCAGTGCACAGTTGCAATATTGCAGATGAGTGTACTAACATTGTCATTAGTAAAAAGCAGATCAGAAACACTTGCACACTTGTACACTTGGCACATGAACTTGTTGCAGGATAAATCCTTGAGTTTAATAAAAATTATCCTGTCACAAATAACTGAAAGATTGCTGATGTGACATAAAGCATCATTTAACCAACCAATCACATGTGAGAAAGGTTATTTTCCTTGACAATGACCTTTATTGTTTGGACTTAGTACCAGGATGTTTGTTTGGTTTGCATTGTTTAACTGGACCTTGTAAGACAGCGTACTAGCACTTTTTATATATACACTTGTACCATGTATAAAAGGGAAAAACTTACACACTTACAGATTGAAAAATTGATACATTTCTGTGTGGCTGAGATGACTAATGTTGCTGACACATCATTTAACAATTATTCAACCTGTCAGGATTTGAAATTCAAGCTAGACCTGTAACATTTTTAGACTGGTCTGTGATATGTGTCAATCCTCTTTTCTACTAGACACTATTAAAATTTTAGTTAATTTCCTACATGGCAAGAAACCAACCATGTATGACTTTATTGATCAGATCAGTGGCAGTATAAATACCAGGTGGATAGCTTTGTAATTCTACAACATTTTGGATGCTGTACAATTTTATTATATTAAATGACTTTAGAACTTTCCTTGAAAAAGTGGGGGCCTCGGTGGCCAAGTGGTCCAAAGCACGCACTTACAGATCACAGTGCCTCTCACCGCCTAGGTTCGAATCCCACTCGGGACATCCTAGTGTGAGAAAGTTTGTCAGTTAGCTTGCCGAAGGTCGGTGGTTTTCTCTGGGCACTTCGGTTTCCTCCACCATTCCAGAACTGACTGCCTCAAAATAAGTGAAAGATTCTTGACTAGGGCGTAAAACACCATTACTCCACATCACTCCTTGAAAAAGTCTTATTCAGATGTATTAATAATTGTTTAAAATTTAACTGTTGTAGTGGAGAAATAGTGCCATGGAAAACAGACAAAGACGACTTCGAGTTGCTTTCTCAAGATGGCAAGAATTCACTGTTGAATCACAAAAGTAAGATTAAATGTTCAAATGAATTTTAGAAATATAGATGCTAATTTTTGTTACAAGAATATTATGGGTATCTCATTATAAGCTTACTAGCACAAAATGCAGAACTTTATTTTGTCACAATTTTACCTGTCACAATCATAGATCAAGCAATGGCCTCTTCAGCATCCATTGATAAATTTTTTTTTGTGGTTTAGACAGTGTTCTGTTTGCATTTCTCGTTTCATTTATCAAGTAAATAAATATTCCTTTCAATTTAAATGCATAACAAGTATATATTGAAAAAAAAATTTAAGTTTCAATGAAGAACAGTATTTACAACATTTCTAAACATAAAATTGTTGTAAAAAGATCTTATATGTATTAAAACTGGTGTTACATAGAGTTCCTCAAAACATTGTTTTTAATATCAGTTTTGGTTCTGTAAGCATTGGGTTTCAATTATACCTGTAGTATTTTAAATTGCTTGTTGAAAATTAAAAAAAAAAGTTTGATTTTGTAGAAAAGCAAGACGCCTAATGGCCTTTGGGTTTTTGTGAGTAAAAATCAGAATTTTTACATAATGAAAGCGTGTTCCCTTCCTAGCACCATGTCAGTTAATGATTACATTCTATCACAATTTTTGAGTTTCATTTTTTGTTTTAAAGTGATAAAAAAAATGTTGAAAATTTGTGAAGAAAAAAAATCATAAACAGTAGGAATTTATATCATATAAGTGTGTATACCCTATCCTGTTCCCTTTCTATTAATAAATATGATGTAATTTCTTTTACTTTTGACTTTTGATTTTTGTGACCCACAGAGTAACAAAATTGACAAAATGAGTGTAAAAATTAACAATTCCATGGTTACACTACCAAATTTAGATTACAAATCTCAAAATGCAATGAGTAATATACCATAACTTATAAACAGAACTATAATGTCTAGTGGATATGAAATCACGAAATAAAAAATTCTTGAAAAAAAATTGTCATGATAAAATTTTAGGTAATCACTGTAAACAATTCTGTCAGCACACTTGTTATTGTGTATTAAATGGCACAGATGTGGAGTGGAATAATGTTGTTTAATGCTCCAGTCAAGATTCTTAACTTATATCCAGGTGTTCAGTTCTGGATGATAGAGGAAACTGGAGTACCTAGAGAAAAGAAAACACAGACCTTTGGCAAGTGAGCTAACAAACTATCCCACACTAGAATCTGCCATAGTGGGTTTTAAACCTAGTCAGTGATGTTAACTATTAGGGGTTTAGATAGTTCTTGGATGGTGGAAAAAACTTTAGTACCCTCCATCTGCAGCTAGTGAACTGACAAACATTCTCACACCATGATCTTCCTAAGTGGGATTCTTACCTAGGCAGTGAGAGGCATTGTGATCCTTTAGTGAATGCTTTAGACCACTTGGGCACTGAGGCCCCTCCACATGATGACAATGTTCTAAAGCTATAAAATGAAAACTGAAATTGCAAAATCCAAAAGAAGTTTGACAGCATAAATTATCTATATTTGTTAAGGGTTGAAATTGTTAAAAATACAAACTGCAGTTCATGATCCTTCATAACAATTAATAAAATTGTCAATTGTTCTATTTCTCAATGTTTAAAAAGTATGTATTAAAAAGTATGTTTGAATGACACAAACCTCTGCATGATTGTGATTTTATTGTTGTTGAAATGTCTTACACTTCGTTGTTGGTACCATGTTTAAAATTTAGAATTTAGTCAAGGTTGATGATTTGATATTATTTTTTAAAACACATATTAGTAGACAACTGAATTCTATTTATATTTTTTAGAGCCACTGAAATTATGATCAATAAACTTAAGTTTTAATTTTCAAATTTATTTTAGACATTTTCAAGTCATTGATGTAATTAAAGAGGCAAAGAAGACAACTAAATTTACCTGCTTTTTGCTACACAATGGCTACATAATGTTTTTATTTGCACATGTTATTTGTTGTTTTTTTTATTTTTTGTTTTGTTTTTTTTTTTTTTGTTTACGTTTGTGATTATTTATTTCAGGATACGCCGTTTACGTCAGTTAGCAGATAAGAAAATTTTGATTAGATCTCTTCAACAATGGAAAGTCCGTTTTTCAATGCGTCTTAAAGAGAATGCTGCAGACTATCATTATAGGTATAAAAATATTAATGAAAATAGGTTTTGTTTTGTTTTGTTTTTATTTTTTTATATAGAATTCTCTGTCTGCAGCACATTAACACCTGTCAAAACTGAACACCTTAAATAAAGATATTCTTATTAGACAAGTGTCCAGTTTATACTAGTTTATCTAATCAAAGAATATTAATGGTAAGATAGTTCATTTTAGACAAGCTTAGACAAGGGTTTGGTATAGTAATTTCAGGTAAAACACTTCATCAGGATTAATGACACCATGAGAAATTTTATAACACGGTATACTTTGTATTCTAACAAATACTGCTATGTGAAATACCATAATATTCTGGTCTTCTTGCTCAATTTATCTCAAATTTAATGTCCACCATTTTGTATATTTTGTATTTTGTATTTTGAATAAGTGTACCATGGTTAACTGGTATATCAGTATACTGGTATTACTGTGTATCTCTAATCAGGATCAAATTTGACATCAGCAAATGCTTATTATAATCTGCTGTTTGTGTCACCATGTTTGTGACAGTGATTTTTGCTTAATTTTCATAGAAAATCCAATTACCTTGAATTAAGTTTGGCATTTTTGCCTATTTGGGTCTAGTCATAACTTAAAATTGTGACTACCATGGTATATTTCTGCATAAATTAAATAGTTGTCATTGGTGGATTTCACTTGTGCATATGACATAACGTGTCACCAAAAACATCACTTTTGGTGTAAAATTGCCAATTTACAATGTAAAACTCCTGTAGTAGCAAAAGTTTTCTTTCTACAGAAATAATCCATGGTAATTCAGATACGAATACCGATTTTCAGTTACAGCTAGACCCCAGTAAGTGAAAAATACCAAACTTGAAGTAATGGAAGTTACTTGGATTTTCTATTAAAATTAAACAAAATTCACTGTCACAAACACATTGACTCAAACAGTAGATGCAGACACTGAACCAATTTTAGAACAGTGCAAGTGTAATATTGTAGTTTGGTTGGTTGTGTTTTGATTTGGTTTAATAGTTCTCTCAAATTTACCATTTAACATTGACAGGAAAAAATTATTGAGTGTGCAGATAACACAGTGGAAGATCTTTACACAACAATCTAAAGAGAAATGCCATAGAAATAATATGGCAGTGTAAGTATATCTAAATAATGTCTGTTCCACACCAAGTTGTGTTATATTGTTGAAAACTTAAATATTTCTAAGCTCCTCCATTTTGTAGTCTGAACTGTTCTTGACTTTTGACCTTAGTTAGGTCAGACCAAGTACAAGATCAGGTTCTCGGTGCCTTGTTTTAATATACATGTAACTACCTTTTACAGGCAATTACATGTAAATGGTCGATACTGTAGATTTTTTTCCAGCAACTCAATTTTTTTTAATCTAAAATACCATGGAAAGTTAAAAGTTCAAAGTCAATGATATTAATAACAAAGTATGTATTTAGAGCCAGCCTTCTATAAAGATAGTAGACAAATTGTTAAATCACTAGTATCAATTATTTAAAGCTGCATTAAGTTTTCCAAAGAAAAAAATAAAACGGTGCTAATCTAATAAATGATGTTCCTAATGAACAATGTTACATTTGGTTCAACGATAAAAGCTCGAATAAATACAGAAATTACAGTATTTACCCAGCGAGATGCAGCATTTGGGATCTAATATTAGAACATGGTTACGTCATCAAAACCTAGGTCATTTAAACACAACTTTCAAAATGTTGAAATACAATAAATTAAACACAGAACTTCGTTGAATTTGTCATTTGTGACTTAGTAAGGGAAAAATGACACCATTTCAAATACATCTGGATATTAATGAAGGACAATAAATGCAATCTGTCATGTTTCACTTTCGATTCTAGGCTTTTCCGTACATCCGTGCGCATGCTCCAAGCTCATAATTACCATGGTAGAACACTGACCAACCGGTCAGAGGATTCCGTTTATTTACAGCTAAAAGAAATGAAATTTTAGAAAATGAATGTCACAGATCGTGGTTAGAAGATATCTACTTTTAAAAAAATATATTTTTAGAAAATAAAAAAAAAAAAAAAAATCAGAAATTTGGTAAACTTAATGCAGCTTTAAGATCCCTATTAATTTTTTTGTCAATGTTGATTTACATATAGCTGATATTAACAGTTAATATAATCTAAAATTTATTTCAGTGAGTTCCGCAATGAACACCTACAGAGAGTAGTATTTACAGAGATGGTGGTAGTATTCAAGAAACACTGCCAAGCACAGCAACATTACAGGTATAGTGGAAAAGTATTAATAAGAAATTTTATAGAACCACTTTTTAGGCTTTTTAAGCACAATATCAGAGATTTCCCGAAGCAGAAAAAAATTGTCTCAAATTGCATGAGTTTTTTAATTTTATATTTCTATACATATAATTTTTTTTTTTTTTTACCAAATTTCAGGATTGTTGAACTTCGAAGAGTGTTTATGTCATGGCTAAGGTCAGCTCATGTGTGTAAATTAGAGAGACAGAGAGATATGAGTATTAGTAGAGAGCATTGGAGAATGGTGACCATTAAACATTACTTTGTACAGTGGCATGAAGAATTACTAACACACAGAGCCACAAAATCAGCTAACAGAAAACTTCTCAAGTAAGTCATTGTTTGTCAATGATCATGTCAGTGTTAAGGTCAGCTCATGTGTGTAAAATTAGAGAAACACAGAGAAGTTTGGTTCATTTTAACTTTTTGTATCATTAAAAAATTATGACTAAGAAACTGAATTTTGAAGATTCTTAAACTTTTTACAGTTTTTTTTAATATGTTAAGAGAGATGTATGATCAGGTGTTAAAGTTTAAAGTTGTGGATTTTTCACACAGGGGCTGGTGGTTTGATCTAATGCTCCCATGCTCCCCTGTGAAGGACATTTTTTGAAAAAAAGATACAAATCAGACATTAAACAACTCACTGTTTTGTAATTCTGAAAAAAAATCCACCTGTTCTCCTTTAAAAATATAAAGTTTTCTAACCACATATAAAGGAAAAGAATCTTAGAATCTCCTTCAATCTTTGTCATGGAAATGCTTGAATGAAACTTAATTACTGACAAATGATTTACCAATAAAGATTATATCAAAAAGATAAAGGGATTCTGTGGTGCAAGATACCAAAGGCTGATAAATGTCATTAGAACTTGAAATAATATAAACCAATTTTTTAAGTTTTGGTCCATTGCTAATTAATTTCCATAATTAGATATTCTGTACAAATGATATATGGCACCATTTAAATGTTAAAGCCTTCTTTAAAACTGATTCTGATATATAAATTAGCAAAACATTCATTTTTACAATATTTCAGTGCTCACAGTTGATGAGCACAAACAGAAATGCTGGCAGTTGAATTTGTGATGGTATGTTGTCTCAACTGGGGTAAAATATTGTTTAAAGTCACTTCATGCCAGTAACAATAAAATAAACATTGACCAGGTAAGTTTACACACTCAAATATATGAATTTAATTTAGTTCACATTGCATGATAAATATTCTTGATTCTTGCAGGAACTCCTTCCTCATTTGGAGAACCAGTTGGCAAGAGAATGTACAGTATAGACTGGCAGTTGAAGCTGAGATAAGACAACAGATTCTTAAAGCATCTCTCAGACTGTGGTTTGATAATGTACAACTACTCAAACAACGTCGAGAGGTAGCAGTGATATACATACAGCGAGTTCTAGTCAGGCACATCCTGAAGAAGTGGTCTTTATACACTCAATATAAAAAGGAATTAAGGTAATAATATTAACTGCAAACAGGCACCAACAATTTTTGTGGCTTTACTGTAAATCTGGAAATTTTCGCATCAATTAATTTTTGTGAGTTTTGTCATTTTAATATATTTACATGCTTTCATTTTCATGTTGTTGGATGGTAATCAGTGAAACTGCAAGTGAAATTTATCAAGATAAAATATTTTGCAGATTTTTAGCTCAACTAAGCCAAAGGCTCAGATGTGCTATTGCAATCTATCACCGTCCATCGTGCGTGGTCTGTCGTCCGTCGTGTGTAAACTTTACATTTTAATCTTCTCCTCCATAGCTACTGTGCCAAATTTGATGAAACTTGGTGATTATCATGCCTGGGTAACAGCCTTTCAAAATTGTGTTCCGGGTTTGGCTACGCCCAACAAGATGGCCGCCGTTACTAAAAATAGCAAAAAGACAAAAAAATCTTTTTCTCTGAAACCAAAAGGTACAGGCAAATTTTGATTGGATATTTGGATTCAGCATACCTTGGAACATTAAAATTGTGTTTTTCATGAAAATTGAGCAAAAATTGGTCACGCGTTTTTTGGGTAAAATTATGTAAGTTTGAAAATGAGACATTTGTTGTTATAACTCAATAACGGCTGAAGATAATTGTATGGAGTTTTCACTGTTGATCTTGTCTTGCTATTTTCTTCCAAAAGATGTCAAGGTCAAAGGTCAAGGTCATGTCCCTGCTTTTGACCTTTGATAAAAAATCCTATTTTTTAAACATTTCAGGTGATAATGGCATGGGATTTTCAGTTAATTGTAGGTAGTGACATGACGATCATTTTGATATATAGATTAAGGTCATGGGTTTAAAGGTCAAGGTCATAGATGCACAACTATTACCGTTATAGTTGATTATCTGCAAAACTTTTAACTTTTTGTATAGGCATACATCTTAGAATATTGTAGGTAATGGCACAATGGACATTTTGATATATTAATAAAGGTCATGGGTTCAAAGGTCAAGGTCACAAATGCAGGCAAGTACTGAAATGGTTGATTATCTCAAAAACTATAAACTCCTTGTATAGGCATATATATTGGAATTGTAGGTATTGGTCTAAATGGTAATTTTGATTTATGAATAAAGGTCATGAGTTCAAAGGTCAAGGTCACAGATGCAAATTAATACTGAATTGGTTAATTATCTTGAAAACTATAAATATTTCGTATAGGCATGTATGCTAGAATATTGTAGGTATTGGCCTAATGAATGAGGGTTATGGGTCCAAAGGTCAAGGTCACAGGTGAGCATTTAGGCCCATGGACCTCTTTTTTACATTTTAATCTTCTCCTCCAAAACCACTGGGCCAAATTTAATGAAACTTGGTAACCATCATGCCTGGGTGAAGCCCTTTCAGATTTGCACAAATGAAGGAGTTATGTCCCCTTGGGGCCCCACAAGGGGGGAAAGAGTGGAAAACTTTGAAAATCTTCTCCTCTGAATCTACAAGAGATATACCTTAGTTATTTCATTTGTAACATCCTTAGGTCATCTATTTTCAGATTTGCACAAATGGTAGCCATGGGGCTCAAAATGGGGAAATTATAAGGCACTGAGTGGGGAAATTGCTAAAAATTATATATTTGTCACTATATCTTGAAAACTATTAACTTTTTGTATAGGCATGTATATTAGAATGTTGTTGATATTGACATGATGATCATTTTGATATATGGTATATTAGAATATTATAGGTATTGACATGACAATCATATTGTCTACTGCACTTTGCAAACAATATTGGACAGATCTTCAGGTGAGCGTTAGGGCCCATGGGCCTCTTGTTTATTCTCACATCTTGTTTATTTTGGGAATGTACACAAAAATAAAACTAATGCAAAAAGTTTTCTCATTTACAGTATTTAAAAAAAGAATAATTTCAGTTTTATTTTATCACTTCTGTATTTAATGTGCATTCTGGGTAATTTATATATGGTTGACACAGTTTTATTTCAGCACAAATCTATAATGACTGCTGCAAAAGATACCAAAATAAAACTCAGTTTTTCACTGGTCTACAGTAATCAAACATACAATTCTTTGAAATTCCTGCTTGTATACACGAGGAACAATCCGTTTATCAAGCTCATTTGAAAATCTATCTTATCTCCGTCAAATATTTTGATGAAAAATTGATTCTTAGAGGTACGTGAGTTTTTGAATGAACACAGAAGAACTCATTTTATTCAAGATATTCAGTTATACCTTCTTTTATCTGTGAATTCATTTATTCATACAGTGAAGAAGTTAATTACTTGAAGTTCTAGTATACCAGTAGGCAATTATTATGTTTTAAAATCCTATTTTTAGATGCTCTGTCATATTCGACAGTTTTGAAATTTGAAACAAAAATGTTTCAGGATCCATATCATTTAATATCCTTCCTCACTAACATTGGGCGATTCTGGTCACTTGGTGACCTTAAATAAACCGTATTGGGTCAGTCAAATTCCATATTCTAGTCAGTATGAGAGTTACTTCTCTTGACCAACGTCCATGGCCACCACTTGATAGTAAACACATCATATTTTTCACAAACACTTACTACAAAGAAGGACACAAGTAAAAATGTGTTGATACTAAAAATATTTGGTTCCTAGGAACAAGAGTATACTTACCATACTTTGTTTCAAGAAAACTGCTCGTAAGTTAAGTTAATCATCTTCATTTTATCCCACAGACTATATCTTTGCCCTCACTCGATATGGATTTTGCTGACCCTGTATAAATCATATTAAGTCACCAAACCACTGTGTAACAGTACATATTACTATATACAGCTGTATATGTATTTATATATACTTAAAGACCAATTAATAAACTTTGCATTATAGACATTTAAAACAGCCATTAAGGTAAACTTTTTACTCAATTTTGAACTATTTTCAAAATGTTTTCTAATTTGGTTATGAGTTATTTAATTTGTGTTCTGGTTAGATTTAAATTTTGGTAGAGAGATTTTGTTTTATTTAATGATTACTGACTGTTAATATTTCAGTTTGATTTTTAGCTCAGCTGGTTATAGCCTTGTGTGTATGTCTGTCCATGCATGTGTAAATCATTTTAATTAAAACAATTCAACCGGTTTCCTTTTTACCAGTGATCTTAATAGTCAATAAAATGTAGCACCATATTGCAGAAAAATTTGTACTAATCTGAATTATCCACATAACCGATGTTGACCATTTACCATATTTAACAAAGTTTTCCGAAAATTTTTGATTGACCCTATTTTCACGAAATGCCAGGTGAGTGATACAGGCCTTAATTTCAGCTCTTGTTTGTAAAGAAATAGATGTAAGATCCATGTTACTTTTTGAGTATGATAGTTATAGGCATCCCGTTACATATGTGTTAAGTATCTCATACATAACCATCGAAGTGTGACAGTGAGACATATAAGTGTGAGTGATTCTTGTTCTTTAAATCATGAATGTACTAAAAGAGGATAAATATGTATTTGTTATGTTTCAGTAATAATTACACTGCCATCCAGAAATAATTTTACAAATTTATATAAATATCGAAGTTTTTTGCAGTATTTCAAAGTTATATTGTAAATTAGTGATCTAAATGTAATGTGAAATCACTAATAATCGTTGGGTTAAAATTTCGTTGTTTTGCAATTGAAAAAAAATTGATAAGAACAAAGTTTGAAGTGTTGAGTTTTATGAAAATAAATTCCATTGTAGCCTTGCTAATAAAAAAAATTAATTGATATTGAATTTCATGGTTTTTACTAACCTATGAAAAAAGTGAAATTTGACACCTCCCCACCCCCAACCCCCACCCCGCAAACATTTGTAAATTTACAGTATGTGAAAAAGTTGTTGTTGAAATACAATTTTTGGATTTTTTTGAAATTATGAGGAAAAATATAAAAATTTGGGAAAAATATATTTTTAAAAATGAAAACAGTGATTTAGCTGAAAAACACCAAAACTTCAGCAGAAAGATGTTTTCAACAATTCAATTGTATGAAGATTGTAGGTCTTTAATGATAGGACCAGGTTTCAACATGTACAATTATTTCTTGATGGCAGTGTAGTTTTCATAGGTATTTTGTTTAGAGTTACAGTAACACTAAATTATAAACAACAATATGTCATAATTATGGGTTAAGTATTTGTGTTCACATTTTCAATTTGTATTCATTTGTTTGCTCATTATAACATTTTTATCACTTGGCCATATGCCACCAACTATAAATCTGTCATTTAGTTTATGATCTGTTACAGACTGTGTTCAGATGCTTTCATTTTCATAGCTCAAAATAGTTCAAGGCCAATCTGTTTCGTTTTAATTCTTTTAGCGGTAAATTTTTTTGTAGCTCTAATATGAGACAAACTGTACAGAGGCACTTTTATCCTGCTTTTAAAACACATATCTTGATAAGTCTGGCCTCAATAACCCTCTCATTAATTGACCATGTAAAGAAATGGAAAATCTGTTTGCTTGAGCTTATTTCAATAGTTTCTGGATTTTTAGCTTCATTTCATAAGATCTTGTCAGTAACAATGTTGACTTTAATGTTTTCAGGGTCATTCACAAAGAGTTTGTTAATAAGCTTAATTTGAAGAAAGAAGAAAAATTCTGGAAAACTTGGAGGTCTAAATTTCAGGATAGATTGGATGTACAGAAAGCTCAGACCTTCTGGTCTAACTTCTGTGTTAGGTTTGTATATTGAGATATACTACATTTTTTATCATACTTACCTATATATTAAAGTAAGACTAGACTTACAAAGGCACTTTTCAGTTCATTTTTGGGGAGGGGGTATTTAGGACTTATGCTTTTGACTTTGATTTTTGGAATTGAAAAATAATAATTTAATTTGTTTTAAATGATAAAATCTGCTGTATTGCTAGTGTTTCTTCATGAATTTATTAAAAGTATTAGATCTGAATATAATACAAATGAATGTAATGAATGCTGTTCACACTTTTGATAATTCTCCAATTTATTTAAACAGAATAGGTTCATTGCTCTGTTTTTTATCATTCTATATACATTCCTTACAAAATCTATATATTTGTATATGTATGTTCTCAAGGCCATGATAAAGACATTTTTATAGTTTGCAGTAATGTTATAGACATAACTGATTTGTATATCTCAAATTTATTTATAGAAAAGCTGTGGACAGATGGAAGAGAAAATGTCACAAGAGTAGATTGCAGCATCTTTTACAAACCTCTGAACCAGACAGACAACTAAACTTACAAAGAGGTAAGAAAAAAATTCTTTCTGGGCTTGCCAAGTAAATTTTCATGTTAAGTTTGTATCGTAACAGCATTGTCATACCGCTTGTGTGAATAATTCATGTCCGAACTTTTGGATGAAACTTAGCTTACATAGAGGCAGAAAGAAAATTTTTTTTGAGCTTGCAAGGTAAATTTGTATGTAATGTATGCAATGTAAAAAACATGAAAAAACAGAAGAGGAATTGTCACATAACTTGTGTGAATATTTGTAGCCAAAGTTTTTGATGAAACATTTTTTGATAGAGAAATATTTAAAAATTGTTTGGAATGAATAAGATGTTATTACAACCTCTATATTTTGTTTTTAAATGCCTGTATAACAGGCAAATGTTACCTTTTTTCTGTACAAACATTTGAGTAATTGTTACTTTATTTAAAGGAATTTGTACCATTGGTATGTGCCTATTATGATAATAGTATTCATTATCTTTTGTTTCAGTTATGTTTAGTAGATGGCTTTTAGCCAAACAAAACATTGAAGCAGAAAAACAGGAAGCTGATCAAACTCGTAAAATACTAGAGAAATCTGAACTGCTACGACGATTCAAAATATGGAGGGTTGCCACACAACAACAACTAACAATCAAACCATTGCTTATAAGAAGAGAAAGACACATTGTTACAAGGTAATTTATACATGAGAGCTGAGTTTATACTTTTTTAAAAAAAATTTTTTCAACCAGGTAAACATGTACATGTATCTCGTTTCCCATTCAGTGGTTCATATACATCGTGATTTTTAAATAAAAGAACATGTTACTCATGCCTTTGTTGTCAATATCAATTCTTTAATACCTTATTTATTATTTTTTGTTTCGAAAGTATCTATTAGTATTAGTATTTAGTGTTTTTCTCTATTGCATTACATTCATGTTCTGGTAACTTTTTATAGCATCAAAGATTTTTGTAGTGGAAAACATATATTAAGACGACGTCGTCCTTCAACTTGGATAACTCGAACACCCCGATAACTCGAAGTCACCACTAAAGTCCTGTGCACTTCGAGTTATCAAACTACTGTAGTTGTTAACATTAAAAAACCAAATCAAAAAACATATTTCTTATTTTGTAGAGTGTTTGATGAATGGCAGAATCTGGTCAAACATAAAGGGCAGTGTAGGAAAAGTAAAGATTTGTACATTAAATCTCGTTTAGCTAAACTTTTCTCGTCCTGGAAGTAAGTATAGTAAATCACTCCTCAAACCCAAAACACTCGACACATACAGGTACCCTATCACTGTTAAGATTTGCAAGAATTCATTCCAAATCAAACTTGACTGAAGTATTTGGGTAATAATTAAACTTGATATATAGATATAAAGAAAAACAATATATAGATAAAAACATGGAAAGGACTAAGTTTTACCCCAACCCTATCAGTACATATGCTCTGGATTTATCTTCTTAAAACCACCAACATCCAGGTGGCACTTGCAAAATAAATTATTTTTTTTATTTCAAACATTTTGTATTTATGAAAAATATATGGTGAAAAGTGAAAAACGAAACATTAAAGCTAATATTGTCATTTTTAGTGAAGTACCTCACTAAATATGATGAATGATTGGAAACTAGCTAATTGATTACAGTCACCATTTAAATGTTACATATTTAATGAGCTGTGTAAAACTGTAATAGAAAAAACAGTTATGAATTCCATGAATGTAACATTTTCCTTACCAATTTTTTTTTAGATAACATAATCATTTTTGCAATAGAAAGGCCTCAACACGCCACTTACTGATTATAACTGATTATCGCTACATGTGATCACTACATATAATTGATATATTTTTGTTGCTTACATAACTAATTGTTCTATTACAGACAACAATATCAGCTACATCAGATAGAGAAAGATGTAAAACAAAGAACTATAAAGAACCAGTTGAAGCATTGTGTAGATGGATGGCGTTTTGTCATCAAACGGAAACATGCAGCGGTAAAATTCTACCAGAAGAATCTAGTCAAGAGTATGTTTGCATACTGGAGAGATAAGGCCTTCAGTCAGCTTCATGACAAAATGGAAGCAAAGGAAATACAGGTAGGAGAAAAAAAATTATTTCTCTTTTTTTTTTACTTGCTTGTAAGAACAGAATAGACAAACTAGGGGTGACAGTGTCATGTGTTTAGTGAACATGGTATGTGAGTAATGCTGTTTTCCCTGACAATTCTTGTCTGAATAATCTGAACAAAAGGGGTTTTTACATATGTTTGCTATTGGGACCATATTTGGCCCCAAAAAGTTAAAGGGTGCAAAATAAAGACATAAACAAAAGTGTACACCAGTATTATCTTTAAAGATTGTATAATAGAAGTAATTTTGTTTAACTGATTTTTATATTTCTTTGCCATTTTCAGACATTTTGGTACATATTTTTACTCTGCAAAGATAGAGTGCAATCAAGAATAAACTTTTGCTTTCATTATTGTGGGGTTTTTTTCATAATCAATCATAATAGGAAGTATGAAGTTTGTTTAATTTGGCTAATACTGTGCAAGGGGAAATAACTATGTAAAATTTCACAAAAAAGACCATAAACTGATGAAACACACTGCAGTGACTATTGTATATTTTTTTACTTCAAATTCTTGTCATAAATCATTAAAAATTAAAATTATATGACAGAAATGTCTTAACTCAAGTTTAAACTTCAAAATTGAAATAATGTTCAAATTGAAAATTTTGTTTGGAGTTAAATAAAACCCTTGTCATTAAACTTCTTTAAGGGTTAAATAATGAATTGCGAATTTCATCAAATTATAGATATTTTGACCCCAAAATAGAATGATTTGTGACCATATTAGTTTTATTTTATCTTGGTTCCTTTAATAATTGTTTTAATTTTATTATTTTCAGGAGTGGAATACATCTTTACTGAAATACTATTTTGACCTGTGGTTCACAAATATTCAGCAGCAAATAACAGAACGGGAAGAGGTAACCATATTGATGAAACAGCAGAGATCAGTAAATCTAATTAAGTCATCATTTACTTCATGGAGAAGACATTTCAGAGCTACTCTGGTTGCTAGGTAATTAATCAGTGTTACAGTGTTTAATAAATTTATTTATTAATTTTTTTTTTTTTTTTTTTTTTTTTTTTTTTTTTTTTTTGGGAGGGGGGAAAGTTGCTAGGTCTAATTTATTATGTCAGGTATTTATTCTGGTTTAGAAGTTATATGATAAGTCATTAGATGCAATATATTGATTTGAAAAAAGACAACATTTGTAAAAGTGTTTTATAACACGTTTGCTAGAAATACATAATTTTAATTCTATTTAAATTATTTAAAATATGCAGTAGAAGAAAAACTCATGAAAACTGTAAATTTATTCTAAAGCAAAAATAATCAGATGATATTCACAAACTAAAATTGATATTATTCTTTTTATCAGTAGTTTTAGCAGTATGATAACTTTTTGCATGTTTATTGTAATATTTACATTATGCATGTTTATTGCAATATGTAGGGAGTATAGGAAGATGCAGGGTCGCAAACTGCTACAGCAGCTGTTTGTAAAATGGAATGAAGTGACAAAGTATGGATTGAAGGAAGCTGTACACAAGTTTGCTACACGTCTGGGATTACAGTCGCCATATCAAGATGAGTTTACGAACTCCACTGGATCTGAACCAGGTAAGCAGATGAGAATGATCAGATTGTATATATTTTAGATTCAGTTTTGAAACATTCCTTCTTTTCTCCTAAATATTTTGAAAATTTTTTGTGTATAGAGAAATTTATTTTCATTTTTCCTTAAAAAAAACAAAGCATATCAATGATCATGTCTTTGGCATCATAGTTTTTTTTATCTTTGAATAAGTATTTTGAGATAATGTTGGTGGTGCAAAAATTTGACATACATGTACCATAAAACTATTTTAATTTTGTAAGGAAAAAAAAAAAAAAAAAAAAAAAAAAAATTTTGTATTGATATCTGAATTATGATGCAATGACCTGAATATTCTGTAAGGCATGTTTGAAATCAATGATTTGTTCTGGCATTTTAAAGTTTTCTGTTTGAGACCAAAAAGCATTACATTTTACCTTGATATGAGAGTGTTCCTTCGTTTTACTTTTGACAACAGTTATTTGCACTTAGATTTCAAAACATTCCTCCGTTTGACATTAGAGAACAATGATTTGTACTGAGATATTCAAGTGTTCCTTCATTTGACTTTGGATAACAGTTATTTTCACTCAGATATTAGTGTTCCTTCGTTTGACACAAGAAAACAATGATTTGTACCTGGATATCAAAGCATTCTTCCAATTGACTTATGATAACAGTTATTTGCACTCAGATATCAAAGTGTTCCTCCATTTGACATTAGAAAACAATGATTTGGACCTGGATATCAAACCATTACACCAATTGACTTCTGACAACAGTTATTTGCACATAGATATCAAAGTGTTCCTCCATTTGACATCAAAGAACAATGATTTGTATTCAGATATCAAAGTGTTCCTCAATTTGAATTCAGAAAACAGTGATTTGTTCTCAGAAATAAAAGTTTTTCTCAATTCACCATCATAGAACCAATATTACCATGGTTTTTGACAAGAATTCAATAATACATTTTGTCTTTTACTCTGATCACATCTGTTGCACATCTACCACTAGAAAAAAAAATTAAATTCATGATGTTCCTCGATGAGACATTCAGAACTTTTTAATACCATTACTTCTTTAGGAACTTTAGTTGATTCTATGATGTACTTTGTTTGTTACTGTTTGAATTTTAAGTTGATTTTGAATTTACAGTTAAAAGACCATTCTTATATAAACTTTTAAAATCTAAGGGTAAGTATATTGAAGTTTTAATGCAGTGGAGTTGGGATTGGACAGGAAATATATTTATCAGCATTTCTGAAAAACAAAGACATTTACACTTCAGTAATCCAATTTACATGTGCTCAGTGTCATGTTTGAAAATTGTGAATTAAAATACAAGCACTGATTTTGATTTACTAAATATTTAACATTAATTTGAATAATTAAATTTGTAAATATCAGCATCATAATTTCACTTTAACCTTAAAATTTTGACTTGTCGAGTATAAAATACAGGCAAACTTGACATGTGTAATACTTCCGATTTGAGCATAAGTGTCGTCATCAAATGTTAACGATTTGGTAAGCTATCCTTTTTTTCTGATAGCTCTTGTTAACCTTTATAATTAGAATTTAATTATACTCATAAACTGTGTACATATATATGTATATTGCACAAATTTTTTTAACATTTTTATTTATTGAGATATTTTAATATGTAATACTGTTTGATTTGTTCTTTCTCTCTATCTTATCTTTAGTAAGTCACTTGTTCTGTCTATTTGCTTGCAGTTCTACTTTGTATGGATTAATCATAGCTCTTTATATCTTTTGGAGTTATCTCCCTTTTGTATAATAAGTCTTTAGGGACAAAAATTTTTTGACAACACAAAGATCTTTTTGAATCGGTATGATACCATTAGGATGTCCAAGGACATGTAAAATATCAGAATCTTTAGCTATTTGTGGGAATATATCATGTTTTACATGATAAAAATATGCTCATACATTTGCAGTTTCTAATAGAAATTGAAAATTCTATATAATCCTACTTGTTGGCCCACATTTTAGTTTTAAATGGGCATGTTAGCATTGAGGATATTTTTTTTTTTAAATCCTTCAAAACCTTGCTTAAGTAAGAAATCAGAAACATGACCATACTTTCTTTTTTGTCAACTTGTTTTTTTTTTTATTATTATTTTATTTTAATTTTGTTATATATCAAATGTGTCGCCAGCATAGTCTTTTGTTTGACACAGAGCTGAGAATTGTTTTGTTTGCATTTAAAGTAGCATCTAGATTTGGAATTATAACTAGGCTTAAAGGAATAGTTATCATGTTAATGTATGTTAAAAACATTGGGGTTAAATTGTAGTTACTGGGACTTTTTGCTGAACAGCATAGTAACGATGTGTCCTGGAAATGCTTATATCCTGTGACAGATATCAAAGTCTTGGTATTTAAATTGATTTTCTGATAATTTAATTCAAGTTTTATTGTTTGATGGAAGTTACTTTGAGAAAAATAGCTTTGTAAGTTTTTAATTGGGCATGTTATCATGGAGGAAATTAGAAAATACATCTTTAAAATCAAACCTTGCTTTCGTAAGAAATAAGAAACATAATTATATGTTCTTTTTTGTAATTGTTTTGATGGCTGTTACATTTTACAGTTGTTAAAGGACAATAAACTAAAATTAATACATGTAGTAAAACTGTTTATGTAAGACTACAAATGCTTTCTTCAGAGGCAAAAGAATACTGGTAATAACTTGAATGCTATTGCTTTAATATCTGCAGATATTGGATCATGATTGCTTTTCTATGTCATTTTTTCAAATTTTTAAAAATTGGAACATCCGGCAGACAAATTGGGCATAGTGCGTAAACTTTTTACATTTTAATCTTCTCCAATACGGCAGACAAATTGTGTTGGAAAGTCAAAGTTCAACACCCTTTCGAGTTATAGAAAATTCTCTATTTATAGATCAGTATAATGTATTATTCTCTTTGTTTATTTGTAGGCGGTATCAATGACCAGTTACGTGCATTAACTGAGTTTGAGGATTTTGATGGAGAGGCTGATGTTGATAGCGGCCATCTTAGTCCTTATTCATCATCAACACTAGGAACTCCAATTAAAAGGTGAGAAATTAGGATGTATTTGATATATTTGGGTTGTTATATGTTTTAGTTTTAATTAGATTATTATTTTTTTTAGCTTGCTTCTTGAGCATCCAGATTAAAGTTTCTTAAATAAGCTTCATGGCAGCATTTAAAATGTTAATTAAGTTGAATAATTAGTGAATAAAATCGTTCAAATAATATATTGATAGGTGCAAATTATGTTTAAAATCAGGAAAAATTGTTTTGTGTATCTAAGGTGTGAATATATCATTCAAACAAAACGTCATGCCCTGCAGTTTGCAATGCTGTTACCATGGTTATATACATTGTATACAAAAAAATATCAATTTAGACAAGCCATGTTCTTTTGTGTGTGTGTGTGTGTGGGGGGATATTAATTGTTGTGCCTGAGCTTACAGTAGTGCTGTCCTGTTCTTTTGTTTAATCTTCCTATCTGTGTTTCCTATTTATGGCATACATTTGATATGGAATTCCCAGTTTTGGATTTACATACCTGTGACCTTGACCTAAACCTAGATAATAATACATTCATTATTTTCTCTCATTTACAGGTTATTTTCTCCAGCATTGAGTCGTGTGAGTGTAGATTTAGACAGATCTCTACAGGAAGTGGACTTTCAGCCATCTTTGTCTAACACAAGTTTTATTGATGCCAGATTTGCCATGGAACAAGCTGTAAAAACAGAAAGATTAAAGGTTTGTTTAAAATACTTATTATGATCCATTTTTTAGCTCATCTAAGCTATCTATCCTCAGATGAGCATTAAAGACCATGATCCATTTTAGCTTCAACTTTTGAGCTGTTATAAAATCTTATTATTATTTTTTTTTTTTTTTTTAATTTTTTAATTCTTTGCAGATCAGAATGCAAATAAACTAGAAAATACCATTTTCTTAATTAAGACTTGATCTAAAGTATCATAAAAAATGCATTTTTCAAATTTCAAATCATGAACTCTAAATATGTATTTTTGTTGTAGGAAATTGTGTTCCTTGTGATAAAAAGGATCCGATTTTATCCTTTAAGTACCATATTTGACCAGTGGAAGGAGTATACAGCTCAACAGAGACAATTTAAACAGTTGTCAGCTCAAGTGATCAGTCTGTGTAACCAGATGGAGACTAAAATGGTGTTCAGAGAATGGAGGGATTATTACACAGATTGTACCAAGGCCAAACATCACTGGGTAAATGTTTATTGTTAATCATTGTACTATTTATAGATAATTATATGTTCACGTGGCCAGTGCTAGTTTAGTATTGTCTTGGGAGTATAGTGCCTGAGCTGTGGGCATCTCAAATAACAACAGCACCATGCTCTCAAGGGCATTATTTTCTTTGTCAAGAAATTCCAGAAACTATATGAAATAGAACTCATGTAGGTGACCAATCAGTATTGTGCAAATTATCATCTGATGCACTATTGAGTTATAGTAATTATGGTCCTATAAATGCTATAGCTATTTCAGGGGAACTGATTAATGTTTGTTAGTGTGTTACAATTAGTTTGTCTGGAATAGCCTAGACAGTTATAAGTATACAATCACCATATATCAATAGTTTATTGCTTATATTTGTGATATTATACTCATCCACGGTCAAATTACTATGATTAAATTTAAAATCCCAGGACAAGAAAATTATGTAATGCTAAAAGATGTAACAGTCATGTTGTTGGACGTTAATGTTATGATGATGTATGAGTTGACATGATGTAATATATTGCTTATACCCAGTGATTTTGCTATGGTTTTTAAAAACAACCTTCTACCTTTCAGATTGGGAAAATTTGGACCCTTTTTATGTCACATATTACACTCAGAATTATGAAATTCATTGCAAAGATCTTATATTGTGACAATATCTAACATTTTTTGTCTGTCAGAACAGTTTTGGACAACTGAATTTAACTTAAACTATTTGATTGTGTGTCACTGTTGCCTTTTAGGGAATTTTAGTTGTCAAATTGGGAAATTTTAGTCTTATTTCTCAAGGGGGAACTACCTTTATTCAGTAGTATTTTTAGGCAAACAAAACCACTGATACCATATTTTCTAGTCACAGGCTGCATGACAATTTTGATCTGATAATGTGATGAGAATTCATTACAGTGGTTATAGGGAAACACTCAGTAAATTTAAACATGAATATTGCTTGTCAGCAAAAACAATTTGCTTCATATTAAATTTGCTTTTAAAAAGTATAGTGGAACTTGTTAAAACTAAGTAAACTGAATAAATGGCTAAACTGAAGTAATTCATTTGGGTATACAACTGTTTAATCAACCAATGTAAATCAAAAACAAAATCCATCATAAAATTGAAGATTTTTTTCAGATAGATTCCACTGTAATGTTTCTTTCCCCCATATCTATATGTGATTTTAAGAACAGTTATATAATCTAGTAGCTTTTTGTATTTACAATAAGTAACTACTATGGTGGGTGTAGTAGAAGTTTGTATTTTATATTGTAGCCAGGTAAATCTAGATTTTTAGACTTGTAAAAAGGCTAGCATATGTTATTTAGCAAAATATTCACCATTTAGACATAAAAAAACAACAGAATCTTTAAAAATTATTATTAAAAACCAATTTCACAGTAGGTATGGCATCGGTATACATATTTAACAGGAAAATGCAGGATCGGACTGGGTATCAAACCTGGGACCTCCAGTACTATAGGCAAGTGCTCTACCAACTGGGCTACCCAAACTGCTACACATACAAAACCCTCAGTTATATTGCCATAAACTCATTGCTAAGGTTTTTCAGTGCAGAAAGAGCAAAGTCTCAATATTAATGAAACAATCTTGATCTGGACATACAGGCAAAAACAATATAACTCACTTGTCTATCAACATGTGTTTAAAATTTCAATAATGTGTTTTGTTATCTTTAGGAAATGTTAATGAAGAGGAAAACATTTAAGCTCTTGTTTGACTACAAATGTGAGAGACAGTGGAAGAAGAAGTTATCTACCCTTGCCAGCCACCATCATGCCTTAATGGTCTACAGAAAGATATTTCCCCAGTGGTACAACAAGGTGTGTTATAATTTTATATCATCTCATCCTATTATAGTCATTCAGGCCTTGTTTGCCAAATGGTCTAAAGCCACTCATATGGATCACATTGCCTCTGATTGCTTGGCCCTAGGTTCAAATCCCACTCGTGCATATCCTTATGTGAGTTAGTTTGTTAGTTCACTTGTATAAGGTAATGGTTTATTTTCAGGCACTCTGGTTTTCTCTCAAATCCCTGTACTAACCACCTCAATATAAGTAAAAGAATCTTGACTAATCCAATCCAATCCCTTATAGTCACTATGAAGTAAGACTTAGATTTTATTTTTCTGGTGGTACATTGATGTTGGTGTGTGAATGTTAATGTTGTCATTTAATAAAGTCAGTTTATATCCTAAGCCAACTCTATGACGCCTTTAGGAGAGTATGAGACATCTAATTCCTTAGAGTTGAGTTCAGTAATGGTGTTTAACGTCCCAGTCAAGAATATTTCACTTATATCAAGATGTCGCCAGCTAAAGGCGAAAGTGCAGAAATTTTGCCGTGCGTTGCGCTGATGGTATTATACAGCAGGGTTCTTTATCGTGCCAAGCCTGCCTTGACACAGGACCTCGTTTATTTTAAGTTCCCATCCGAAAGAACCGTGACTTTTTTCTTTTCGTTATGCCGAGTGCTTGGCCAAAGAACAGTAACTACCCACTTTCAAGTCTTGGGTCAGACCCGGCCGGGGTTAGAACCCACGGCCTTCCATTTACGGAGCGAGCACTCTACCAACTGAGCTACCGCAGTGGCCTCTTATTCCTTAGAGTTTATTTTTATTGGTTGATGTCTTTATATAAAAAGATATAACAAATGTTTCATTTATGTTTTTACACTTATAAAATGTTGTTCCTTGGAGTAATTCATCGCCATTTCTCATCATTCAGTAGGTGCTGCATGACAACATTCATAAAAGTTAATGACTAAAGTCATTTATTTACATGTGTAGTATCGAAAGGTACTACATGTAATATTAAATCTACATTTTTATGAAATAACAACAAAATAGACAATAGAAGGTGTAAGTGTATGGCTTAGCAATAACCACTATCACTAAACTTCATGGCAACTTTAACAAAACATGAAAAAAAAAATAGTAACCTTTGATAAGAATATAACAAACTGATCCCTTAACTCCGCCAGACTATGGATCGACTTTGGGTATGATGAAAAAAAAGGATTCATGGCAAAGTAAAATTTTGTCAGTAACTAGAACTTAAAATGAAATGCAAGTTGATAATGGCACCAAATGATTACCATGTTTCATCAAATCCTACAAATCAATGGCAAGTACAACAAAGCATAAACCGCTGAGCAAAAACTCCACCAGACCATGAATGGGCTCTGAGCATAATGTGTGTGTGTGTGTGTGTGTGTGTGTGTGTGTGTGTGTGTGTGTGTGTGTGTGTGTGTGTGTGTGTGTGTGTGTGTGTGTGTGAGAGAGAGAGAGAGAGAGAGAGAGAGAGAGAGAGAGAGAGATTTTCTTGAAACAACTTAATTCAAGAAAGATGATAATGGCATTACCAGACTACGTTGTATCTGATTTCATCTATTCTAGACAAAAATAGTGTTCAGTTTGCCTGTGTTTAGTATTTTGGATGGCATCACTATCTTACTTGTTTTTAAACCAGTGGTATGAATTTGACCAATATTGAATATTTTCAGGCTCAAGATAAGAGACAGAAAGAGAAAATTGTACATTTATGGACCAACGTTACATCAGAAGAACAAAGTTTAATTCCCAAAGAAGAAGTCATAGTACAGAGACTCTGCAAGAGAAACACCAAAAAATACTTTGCTGTTTGGTATTTCAAATTCCAACAAATACATAAGTTGAGGACAGCTTATAATAATATTTTGTTGCAAAAGTAAGTTTTTATTGTGGGCGTTTTTTTTAATTTTTATTTTGTCTTCATAGTGATGTGTTTAAACAATTCATGGGTTAGTGAAAACCAGGAAATTTAATGTCAGTGAAAATTCTTAAATACCAAGGCCCCAAACAGTGTGCGAAATTACTGTGAGCCCGATGGCCCGCGGCTATTGACTTTTTGCTCGGGTTACCAAATTCATAGAGTTCCAAGTCCATTTGGCTTTTTCGTTTTACCTATCGGTTCTCCTACAGTGGGTGGATGTTTCCTGAAGACGCCTAAATTTGTGGTATTTTGTTTCAATATAATAAGAAATCTACATTAATGAACAATACTTTACACTAGTACAACAGACAATATAGCAAAGACACAACAATACATACAGTATAGTTAATATGATGTTTAATTGGCAAAATCAAAGAGACATACAAACATCCATATTTCAGGGCCATTAACTTTCCATTTGGGCTACCAACATTTAAAATTTAAGGGCCCTGTTGACCATCATGTCTTTCTAGCTAATTTCATACACTGGCCCCAAATGGGATTTATTTTCACAAAACTCAATTACACAAATTTTTTTTTTTTACAAAAAAAATTATTTTAAATTGCAAAACCATGAAAGTTTAACACAAAAAATATTAATGAATCTACAGTATGTGGAAGCTAATTAATGGAAAACCTGCCAAATTTGCGGATTTTAATCTTTACATGTCATTCATATTATCTTGAAAACATTTATGCACCAACATGATAATATTATTCTTATTATCAAAACAAATGTCAAGGTGGAATTAAATAAATTTGAAGAAAATTTTACTTGCAGTACTTACTTGTATTTATTTATATTACTCATCTTTATGCATGTTAAAACTCAAATTATGTAAAAATAGGGGTCTAACACACTTTGGTATTTTTTTTCAAGCACTTTTTGCAATATTTACTTCTGAATTGATAAAAAAAACCCTTATAATTGGCATATTATTTCATGTTATTACATCTTGGAATAGATTTCATGAAAATTCAATGCAATGAATTTTCTTTCGGACAAATTTTGTAAAAAGAGGGTGACATGAAATTAAAATGATTGGTAGTAGTCTCAATACAGGTTATTACAAGTTGAAATATTAACTAAGATATGACTTTATTGTTAGGTATAACTTTTTTTCTCTTTCAAGGGGTAAATGATTGGAGAAATACAAATGTATATCCATATTTTTTCTTTGTTACAGAGTTGTCTCAGCATGGAAAACATGGGCACACAACAAAGCTGAACAAAGTAGAAAATCCAACGGCTTTAGAGAAACACATCTTCAATCTTTGGTAATATCTACAAGCACATTGTACTATGATTCTCTTGTTTTTTTTTTCTTTCTTTGTACACCATCTGTCTTTTGTCATACCTCTGTAAACATTTTACATTTTATTCATCTACATCTCTTAAACTTCTTTCAAACCACAATAAACCAGATTTAATGATATTAGAAAATGGTTATATCTAGGTGAAGGGCTTTTAGATATGCACAAATAAAGGGGGTATCTCATTTGAGGTCCCATAAAAGGGGGGAATATTGAAATTCTTTGAACATCTTCTTGTTAATAAGTATAAGTTCTTAACCTTAAATATTTCATATTCAACATCCTAAAGTCGGGGAATTGAAAACGATAAATGGGCCCTATAAATCATTTAACAATCATGTTCATTTAAAAGTGGAATTTTCGTTTAATACAGGTGTTCAATTGCTAATAAGGATTTTCTTTTAATGCAGGTGTTTAAGACTTGGTGTCTACGAAAGGAACAGAAACTTGAAGTAGAGGCAAAGCATAAACAGGCTTGGCAGAGATATCTGTCTGAAATATTAACCAACTGGAATAAGTGGACAAAAGGTAACATTAACTAGTTTTTACATAATGTTGGTTTGAACGTCCCCTAGTTGAATCATTTCCCCTTATAAGAAGTATCAGTTTTGAAATGGTGGAGAAAACAAATACTTTAAGAAAACTACTATTGGACCTTCTGCAAAACAATGATAAATCTCACTGTAAAATCTGTCTTTCCTGATAGAGTGGATGTTATCTCTAGTTTTGTCATTTTTAGAGTGGATGTTATCACTAGTTTTGTCATTTTTAGAGTGGATGTTATCTCTAGTTTTGTCATTTTTAGAGTGGATGTTATCTCTAGTTTTGTCATTTTTAGAGTGGATGTTATCTCTAGTTTTGTCATTTTTAGAATGGATGTTATCTCTAGTTTTGTCATTTTTAAGTTCTTTTATTTCTGTACAATATTCTATTGAAAAATTGATGACAATAAATCAGACTTATGAAACTGAGTAATTCTGGGTCAAATAAACCAACTCTGTATTTCCTATCAATTGGCATACATCCTGTTAAAGTACATCATGGTATTAATTAGTCCACAGTCTTTAAACTTGATATTACCTTCATTTGGTTTCTTACAATACAGTGGAGTAGAGTGGAGTAGTGGTGTTTTACACTCAGTCGAGAATTTTTCACTTATATCGAGTTTTGGGATGGTGGAGGAAACCAAGTGCCAGGGGAAACCACAAACCTTTGGCAAATGAACTGACAAACGTTTTCACTAGGATCTGCTTGAGTGAGATTCAAACCTAAGTGATGAGAGGCACTGTGATCCATAAGGATTTGAACTACTTGGCCCTCAAGACCCTTTATTGCAATAGAATTTTCTGACTGTTTCAGTGACCAGACATCAGCGTAAACTGTCTGACAAGGTGGTGAAGATGGTGAATACAAATACAGTCCAACTTACATTTACCACATGGCGAGCTTTGACTATCAAACAACAACAGGTTACTTTGTGGCACAACAACAGAGTCAAACATAGGTATTTAATGTAGACTTTTATATTATTTTTGTAATCTCTTTTTTATGTAGTGGCTATTGTTTCAGCAAATAAATGGTAAATTGTGACTTCAAATTTTCAAAGATATATTTGTCTGCTGTCCGTATGCATGAAATTTATATTAGCTTTTTTAAGTAGAAACCTCCTAGAAACCTTTCTGATTTTGATGAAAACAAGCTGCATGTAGGTCTGTTGTTGCATGTTTAAGACATGTAAAAGTCTTCAAAGAGTAGGACTTTTTTGACTGCTGAAGATAAAAAAATAATTACTAGATGTGAATACAACAAACTTAGTCAAGTAGACAATATAGTGTTATATTCATTTCTAGAAACAATTTTTAATACACTGGTAATCCAAATGACCTACAATTTGTATTATACTTACACGGTATATGTTTTTGTTCTATTTTAAAAACCACTACAGTAGCTTAGTTGGTAGAGTGCTCACTTCATATGTGGGAGGTCGAGGGTGCAAGCCCTGGCTGGGTCTGGCCAAGACTTTATTATCCGTAGTAACTGTTCTTTTGCCAACCACTTGGCATTTAGAAATAAAAATCACTGGGTCCTTGAAAAAACCACAGAAAATAATCAGTCTGGAAGCTCAGTTGGTGCTTGCTTCTTATGTGGGAGGTTGGGGTTTGAACCCTTGCCAGGCTTGTCAAAGACTTGAAAATTGGTAATTGCTATTCTTTCACCAAGCATTTGGCATTTAGAAATGAAAGCCATGGTGTCCTTCAAAGGAGACCTTAAAAACTGATAATAAGTGTCACGGCAGGCATAGCACATTAAAGAACCCTCCCTGCACAATCCCCTAAGTGTATTGCAAAGGTCAAAATTTCTGTTACTTCACCTATAGCTGATGACGTCTCGATATAAGTGAAACACTCTTGACTGGGATGTAAAACCCCATTAAATCAATTAAAAATGATATCCAAAAATGGCAAATATTGTCTTTATGAATGAAAACCCATGTTATCATGATAATTCAGTTCTAATATATGTACAACAACCTATCTTTGGATTATTGCTACACATGCTGATCAATAATTACCATCTATGACCAAATATTGTAATTATCATTGAGAAGTACAATAATTCAATTACTATTATGTAATTATGTTTTATTTCAGGATCATTGAAGCATGGCATTCAATAACTGTGTACAAGAAACAGCTAAGGAGAAAAGTTCTGGACTTTCAAGTGAAGTCATACACTAAACATGTATGTATAATAATGAATTATAAATTATTATTAATATATTATGTATTATTAATTTTTATTATTTTTAGAAATATATATATCAATTTGTGCATTTTTGTATTTGTTTTAGTGATGAAAATTTGTTGAAATTGAAGTACAACATGTACAATCTTTTGTATGAGTTTTAAAGTTTTGAAAAAAGTAATTTCACACTTGTTTGTACATTTATGTACGTGAATCTTGAAATATGTTTTAGTATTCAATGACTTTTAAATAGACTAGATTTTAAAGGGAGATAACCTTTAACTTCTGATAACTCTTGTTGACTTTTAAATAAAGTATCTGTTCTGTTTTCTTCATATTTCAAATAAAATTGCAATATATGAAAAGAATCTAAAAGCTACAATCTTCTTTAATGGCATCTTTGTGCTTCAGGTATGTGGAGTTTAAAAATTTACAGTTAAAAGTTAGGGGAATAACTTTTTTTTCATTTTAGACAATCCGTATGTTTAATATATGGCACCAGCATTATCTGGAAAAACTGAAAGAACATGAGGAACACAGCAAGTTGTTGGAAAGAAATGCCCTTAAAATTGGAAGAAAGTGGAGAAAAATTGCTCAAAAATCAAGAAGCAATCGTCTACAACAGGTGTTCACAGAAAGAAAAGTAAGAAATCAGTTATTTTTTACTTTAAGATTATATTGTATTTTTTTAATTGTATCATACCCTTGATGTCTGCATTGGACTAGATGTTCAGGGAAGGGTCACTCTTTTTTATTTGTATTTTTAGGGTAGGGAAGTAATACCCAGATAATTTGGGGATAAAGATGGCTTATCGTAATTGAGCTTTTACTTTACTGTTTTTAGATCTTTTCACTTTTATATACATGTACTTACCCCAAAATAATTTTGTTAAAAATACTAAAGTATTATACCCTTTTCAGATGCAACAATGCTTTCGAAAATGGAAACGTGGATATGAAAGGAACATGGAAAGAGAAGATCAACTTCAAAGATATGTGAGTCGCAAAAATTGGCATATAATGGGTCAGTACATGGACATGTGGAGAACAACGCTCATGGGAAAGCAGGCTAAAAGATTATATGAGATGAAGCTTAAAGCTACAATCTTCTCTGAATGGCATCTTTGTGCTTCAGGTATGTATAGTTTGAAAAGTAAATCCTGTGTGAAAAGATTGAAGTGGATTCATGGTGCTTAACACTACAGTCATGTTTATTTCACTTATATTAAGGCATCAATTCTGGGATGGTGTTAAAACCACTGACCTTCTGCAAGAAAACCAACAAATTTTTTCACAATAGGATGTGGCCGAGCAAAATTCAGACCTAGGTAGTGAGAGGCACTGTCATCTATAAGGCCACAATAAAAAATTTCTTTGTTTCCCCTTGCCCTACCCTTACTTCTGATATTGGGTAGGTAGGTTTTTTTTTTTTTTTTTTTTTTTTTTTTTTTCCCTTATAGTTTTCTTTTCTGGTTAGGAAACATTCTTCACATGTCACCTTGTGTGTTTACTAGTACATCTTCATCATTTCTGTGTTTGTATCGCATTGAATTATAACTGTATAAGGGTCTTGGCAATTAAGAAGGTTGGCGACTAAATTGTGAAAAGGAAAGAGAAACGAACTGCAATCTATGAGCACAGAATCGCGAAAAAAAAAATCACACAGCATTTTTCAATAAAATTTTTTCAGTTGGCAGGATTTTTTACGGTCGGTCGCGCAAGGGGAAACAAACTATATTTTTATTTTGGCCTAAGTGTGTGCTTTTGACCACATAAACACTGAGACTTCTGTTCGGTGAATAGAGTTGCCTATTTATTGTTTAATTCAGATACAGTGACATAAAACATTTCAGAGTACATTATCATTATCAATCACCATCTTTTGATGGAAAAGCAGTCCATCAATGTTTTATTCTAAATATTTTTGTGGCTGCAATTTATTTATAAGCATAGCCAACAGAAGAAAAGAAAAATAATTCACTAAAGTTTGTTTCATTTTCAGGTTTTTGACAAGAGCATGACATCATAATCAATGACATCAGATATTTATTTTTTAGTTATGTATATATATATATATTTTAAATTTTTAGTTTCTATGCAACAGCAGAGAAATTGTCAGTTGATACAAACCTCACGGCAACAAAGGACAATGAAATCTTACTTTGTATACTGGCACAACATAACTGTTGTACAACAGTCAATACAGAAACATTACAACTTAAAACTGAAGATCAGGTATGAACACACACACACACACACACACACACACACACACACACACACACACACACACACACACACACACTCTGAATCCTTTTTGATGGAATCTAGAATGGAAATGCTTTTGGTTTACATTGCCCAATACAGAAAAATCAACTTTCTTTCTGTGCTTATTTTGAAGTTGTTCAGAGTAAAATTGCATGAGAATTTCTTTATTTGATTTAGTTGTCCTTGTGAATTACACAATTTGCACAGCAGTCATTTCTCAATGACCCAAATTAGAATCTGATTCAATGCTTAATTGTCTTCAATTAAAAAAAATGTCTTGTCATTCATTTCACCAGTAATAGATTGTAACATATTTTTATACAAAAAGCATTGATTGTTTGGTTATTTTAGGGTGCTCCGAGCATGGCATGTCTATGTTAAAAAACAAAGACATTTAAGAAGCTTACAGATGACCATGACTAAGCGAATAAACCTGAATATTCTACAAAATACCTGGTACACAATGCGCGGGCAGTTTGACTACTTCCATTCTCTTACAGAACTTGCTGAAAAGGTAAGATGGCAGAAGATGAAAACAAATACTGCTGAAATTAAAATAGAATAAGGATTATATTTTAAATTGTGTGAAAGGGCTGATCAACATTTATATCAACAGATCATGTTGGTGAACATAATATTTGTTATTAATAGGGGTTAAATTTTATCATATTATATTCCAGTTGGTGTCATCAACTTGTAAGTGTCAACTGGTAGGTACATTGTACTATAGCAGAAAACTGTCAAAAAGATTTATGGTTGTTGATACTATTTCTCACTTAATTTGCCATGTTGTAAAATAGAATAAGAATAATATAGTGTGACCATGTGTGTGACCATGTGCTTAATTGCTGAATTGTTACATTGGTTGAATTTAATGAATGGAAAATGATTGTGTCACATATTCCTAGAATTACAAGAAATTTCAACTGATGCAATTCCACATCTGATTGAAAAATAATTCTGCAAGAATGTTAGAATTTTTAGGTATCAATTGTACACTGGTGAATCATTTTGTGACTAACCCCCCCCCCCCCCCCCAAAAAAAAAAAAAAAAAAAAAAAAATGAATAAATAAAAAAATAAATAAAAATCAAGTCTGAACATTAAACCCATACAATATCATAACATGAAAGAAAGAATGAGGTGGAGTTATGGTGTTCTACCCAAAGTCAAGAATCTTTTACTTATATTGAGGTGGCCAGATCTGGGAAAATAGAGCAAACCAGAGTTCCTGGAGAAAACTATCTACCTTTGGAAAGTGAACTGACAAACTTTTATTACACTAGGATCAGCAAAGGTAGGATTTGTACCCTGGTGGTTAGAGGTGCTGTGATTTGATAGTTTGTGCTTTAACCACTTAGCCACCAGGGACACCATGGAAGACGAGGCAAAAGAGATAACTGGGTTCTATTAATCACATTCTTTTGATTATATACATATCTTTTTATCACAAAGATATAGCGGTGAGATATAGTTGCTGCATTTGTAATCAATGGGCTATATGTCAAGATTTCAAATTTGTATGTCTTGCCAAAAAATTGTTGTTATTGAGACATGTAAATATAAATATTTCTTTTCATTTTATAGGTGTCACAAGAAAAGAATCAGATATGTTTAAGGAAAGCTCTCTCAGTGTGGAGAGAGAGATTAAACAGAGTGATTGCCAGTCATTGTTATCAGCATTTATTGGCATTACGGGCTATCAGGAAATGGAGACGCTTTGTCTATCAGAAGAAAATGGAAAGGAAGCATGAACAAGAAATGTTAAACAAAGCAATCAAACATTGCAACTTAAAGCTATGGTTAGTGAAATGTCTAGTAATGTCTATAAAAACCTGTAACTTCACCTTCAGCTGGAGACATCACAATATAAGTACAGTAAAACAATCTAAATTGATACATAAAATCAAAGTCAATCCTCTCTCTTTTCCATCTGTTATCTGTTTTTTAAAGTTTTGTGATATTAAATCAAATATACAGAGTTTATGAATTTTTATTTCTATGCACTGTATTTTCAAAATATATAGAAGTAGAAGAGAGTTGTGAACATCTTGAAATAATGTGTTTATGTGAAAATTGTATCTGTTGATATGTAAAGCAAATATGACACTTATGTTGTAATATATTCTTCTATGTAATAAGTATTTTCAGACAGTTGGGTAAAAAATCTTAACAATGTTTGGTGTGTATATGTCATTACTTCACTATTTTGGGGCATTTGTGACAGAGTGGTCTAAAGGGCACACTTATGAATTGCATTGCCTCTTACCACCTAGGTTTGAATTCTGCTCAGGCAGATCCTAGTATGAGAAAGTTTGCTGAATGTCAGTGGTTTTCTATGGGCTCTGGTTTCCTCCAGCACCCCAAAGTTTGCTGAAGGTCAGTGGTTTTCTATGGGCTCTGGTTTCCAACAGCACCCCAAAGTTTGCTGAAGGTCAGTGGTTTTCTATGGGCTCTGGTTTCCTCCAGCACCCCAAAGTTTGCTGAAGGTCAGTGGTTTTCTATGGGCTCTGGTTTCCTTCAGCACCCCAAAGTTTGCTGAAAGTCAGTGGTTTTCTATGGGCTCTGGTTTCCTCCAGCACCCCAAAGTTTGCTGAAGGTCAGTGGTTTTCTATGGGCTCTGGTTTCCTTCAGCACCCCAAAGTTTGCTGAAAGTCAGTGGTTTTCTATGGGCTCTGGTTTACTCCAGCACCCCAGAACTGACTGCCCTAATATAAGTAAAAAAAATCTGACTGGGGCCTAAAACACCATTTGTCTAATCTAATCTTCAATATTTTAATTTGATATTATTATTATTATTAATATTATTTTAGTAAAAGAGTAATAACTGCCTGGATGGATGAAATCCATGTCCAGCATCAGATTCTGAGGCATAAAGCACGGATATCAAACAAATATGGACGATTATGGAAGCTAAAGGTTGACCTGATGTATACAGCAAAATGTGTCGTAAGTTTTGATTTCTAAATGTTCATAGTTCAAAATTAGTATAAATAGATGTTAAGAAAAAGGTAGTGCAGACTTTTCCCCTTTTTTTCCTGTCACAAGAGTGTATTCTATGCACAATATATAGAATGATTTGATTTGTTTTAATGAGGTTTTCCGTACCAGTCAAGTGTATGGTATGTATTGTGACCATTGGTCACCATGAATGGTCATCAAGTGGTCAAAGTTTTGTAGCTAGACATGATCATGTATTCTAAGACCATTCAATTCAGGTGAGCTCAGATAGAAAAGATATTGATCATCAGTTTTGAGAAACAATAAATTTTTGTTTTAAAAAAACGTAAAATTTTATATAATTTTCTTTCATTTAGAAAGAATTAAAACAGTAAACTAGTTGTTTATCTCATTTTTTTTTCTAAATCAGAAATATTTTTTTATACTCCACTCTTTTCTATATTTCACATGAATTTAATGTTTTATTTTAGGAAAGAGAAACTGAGATGAAAAAAGCTTGGAAGAAATGGCGCCTTGAATTTATAAAGAGAAAAACGGCTAAGACTATCTCTGATTATAATGAAAAGATGCTTCTCTCTCAGGTATAAATATTTTTAATGAAAATTATGCTTACTATTTTAAATAAAGCAGTTGTCAATTAATAATTAAAATTGCGAAGAAAAGTTTATGTTTTTATTTAAAAAAATATCTATGAATTTTGAAGAAAAAAAAATTGTCAGAAATGAATGGCAAATCTAGAATCTGACTAACCTCTCATTTTAGTAAAATTGATATTGTACATTTTGTTATTTTGTGGTTAAAGATATTTTATTGCTTTGATAAATTCTGTTTTTACAAGTTACAAATTAATATAAATGAATCAAATCACTATACCATACATTTAAATGTTATTTTTTTCAAGTATCGTGTGTATCACAATATGGCTTATAAGGAAAAAATTGTTTTTATTCATAGAGCTGGATTACCATTAAAAAAAACTTTTGACATTGTTAATTTAAAGCAACATTTTATGTTTTGTCAAAAAAAAAAAAAAAAAAAAAAAAAAAAAAAAAAAAAGAAAAGAGGAAAAAATTTGAAATCAAGAATTAATCATAGATCTGAAATTTTACAAGCACAACAAATAATATCAATTTTCCTAATTGGTACTACCATTAACATTTGTTTTCAATTTTATGTTATTCCATTTTCTATTCAAAAACAAAAAAAAACAAAAAAGGAATGGGAAGGCATTTATAAATACCACAAGTTCTTAACTATGTGTGCCAATGGCTGGTGTGTTTCTCAAGTACAGTTACTCCTGTTTTCTCAACCATCCAAAAACAAACTGGTTTATTAATGAAGTAATCTTAATTGGGATGCAAAACACAATTGGTTCACTCCATTATTAACAATATTATACAATTATTGTTTTTGAATGAGGTCAATACATGGTTCTATGGACTTGATGCAACCAATATTCACCGAGGCTGTGAACCATGTATTGACCGAATTCAAAGACTATAATTGTTTTATTATATGACAAATAACTATTTGCCTATTTCAAGTGAAATTAAGTAGATTCCATGCAATACAAACAATACACAAAATGCCGTCTCCTCCATCATGACTGAGCAACTCAATGGAGTAAATAAAGAAAATAATTGGATAATTTTGTTGTGACGTCATTGAGGCTGAAAAGGGGTCTGAACCAGTCCGAACCTCATATTATTGACCGCACGTGCATTTAGACAAGCAATACACGAAATATTTAATGACATGTGACAGTATGACGACCAATAGATGAAAAGAAAGAATCATAGTCATATAATAAGTGCATATAATGTATTATGTTTTTGTAGGTATTCCATGCATGGAAAAGTTTTTACCTGAAGAAGCCAGCACAGAGGAGGGTATCTTCTATTCCTGTTTTAGTACAGTCCTCACAAACACAGAACATCAGAGAGCAGTCAGCCATTCCTGTACTGATACAGACATCTCAGCAACAAAGAGAACAAACACAAATACCAGCTCCAAGTTATAACACAAGGACCAATAGTGCTCTAACAAGGAAACATTCATTCAGTAAAAAATACTGAAAAAACTATAGAGATTATATTAGTAATCATCGTAACAAAAAAATCATTCACCAACTTACTATACCAGATTGTCTCCCTTGACGGCCTTTTATAGTGATGCATTATTGAAGGAGGATTGATCCCTTGCACCATAACTTAAGTTGGAGTACTCATTTACAATACCAAAGAGTCTTGTATGACCATAAGTGCTGTATCCAGTTCACTGTACAAAAAAGGGCAGCTTTGAAGTTCATGCACCATAAAAATATTATCTAAGATTGGTTTTCTTAACAGAAAGATCAATCAAACACAAATTTGAGGTATTGGACACTGGTGTTGAACAAGAAAGCAATCCTTCAATGAAAAAAATTGAAGAAGAATTTTTTGTAAAATCACTGGGATTCAGATTTGAAATTTCATTTTTGATAAGTTAACATTTTTCATTGCATTTTTAAATTTATTTCAATTCATTACTGTTTAGCATTATATATTTGATTTTGAATCAGCATTCAAATCTGAAATAGAATGTGCCTTTTTAAAAGGATTCCATTTTTTGTCTATAGACACCAGTTTCAAGTGTGACATGATGGGTGTTTACTATTTGTATTAGGCCATGTATTGTCTTTTAAAAATTGTAAAAATGAAATTGCCAAACCGTATACAAGGGAAACAAGAGCCACATGTAAATACCTGAAATTGTAAATACCTGAAATTTTGTAAACAGTTTTATCATTTATCACACTGACTATGGTGTCTTGAACAGTATTAATAATGGCCTGATGTATCCATTGATCAATATTGCCTATGGGCATTTTCGGTTATTTGCATAGTTCAGTTTTTGCAGAAAATTTGCTGAAAACCAGGCTATACAATTTAGCAGAATCTACTCTACTTAAACAATGCATGTACAATGTAGTATGAAGTTACAAAAATAATTTGAATGAATTTTATTACTTTTATTGTTGATAATGAATTTTTATTCATTTACAATTTTAAGTGCCAACATTTGTATTGATTAATCAGTTAGTACAGTGAGAATTGTAGATATATATTTTTTAGTTTTATTTATTTTGTATAAGTCGTGAATATTTTTTATGCAAGATTTTGTTTTTTAAAAAAGACAAGATCAAATACAAAGCAATACTGTGATCTTAACAAGTAGTTTATTTATTCATAGTTAAGTTATATTTTTATTTATTTATCTGTTGAAAAGATATTTAGATATTTTTAGATTTGAGGAAATATTTATTTCTTTAGTTACACTTTTACTGTAAAATTTGTTTTTTTATTTTTCTTTGTTTTCACTTACAATCTTTACTCTCTAAATTTGACATAGTTTTGTTTTTGTTTTTGAACTATATCATCAGAAATATTTGAGATATTACATATGTCAGTAATTTGCACAAATTTCAAGCTCCTGGCATGCTTACTTTTTCTTCAGTATGGCCTTTGTTTGCAAGTTTCAGGCCCCTAACAAGCTTTATTAGTCTTCAATAAGGCAGTACATTTTTGTTTGGAATTTATGTTTGGGTTTCCTTACGATACTTTCTATGAAAATCATAAATCTTTCTGATCATACAGTTTTTTTTTTGTATAAGCTAACTGTGATAGTTTATTTTCTTATAATGAGGTTCACTGGCATGTCACATGATATTCCATAAGATCTGTGTGGAAGAATTACTGCTGTCAGATTCGCCATTGCATAAGTTGATATTTTCCTGTTAAAATGATGAAACTGCAAAAATTTGATATGTGATCATTTTCCACACAAAATTCATGGGGTATTTTACTATGAGGTAGGCTGGTGTTCCCATTAAATTAAAATGAATGAATTGGAGTAGAATCTACATGATTTAGGAGTACATGTATAAATAAAGTGTCTTTAATATTGATTATTATTACATTTACATGTAGTTTTTGTCTCATGGTTGCCCCAGCTTATTTTGACACACCAGGTTTCCATGTCTTGATTGTGCATGGATGATCCGATCAAATTTAAATATACAGTAATGACTTGTTGATTATAGGTTTTATTTTGAAGAGATGTTAAGTTTTTAAAAAACATTTCTGTTTTGTTTTGACTGGTCTGCTATTGCAAAGACTCAGTTTTCACTTTTTGGTAGCTATGGCAACACGGTTGTTTGCATGTCAAAATAGGAAAGTTATATACCTTAAAGTCACACATTTAGTTTCGAAACTATGTTGATCCTTATGGTGACTACAAGTGCTAGTGCTAAGGACATATAAATTCATAGCATTCTTGTTTGATTTTTTTTATACATGTAGTATGTTAATTGAAGTTATTATAGTTGTTGTGCTGAAAATCTTATGTATATTTTATCTGCATTAATTAAACTGGGAGACAATATTTATGTATAGGTCGTGTATATGGTATGAAGATGTATTTGAAATGTCAATCATCTAATGATTGGTTTTCTAGTCTGTTTAACTGTGATAAAGTTCTGAATGAAGTATTTTGTGATAATGTGGTATATTCTATAAATACAGAGATAGTTCTTTTAGTATCTATGGTTACTAAGTCTTATATTTAGATAATGAGGTATGTTTTATCAAAACAGAGTTAGTTTGAGTAGCAACCATAGTTACTTGGTTTTGTTTATGATAATGTGGTATGTTCTATTAATACAGAGATAGTTGGATCATAACCATAGTTACTAGGTCTGTAAATTCAGAGAGAGCTGGATCATTTACCATGGTGACTAGGTTTTATGGTATGTTCTATTAATACAGAGTTCTTTGAATCAGCAACCATAGTTACTAGGTTTTGTTGGTAAGAATGTGGTATGTTCTATTGATACAGAAATTGAAAAATCAATCTGAACAGAATTCCATCATTTGGACTTGCCAACCAAAGATATTGTTTAGAATTGGCATAACTCAATAATGTTAATGCTTAGCTATCATTTGCTGGTTTTGAGTAATGCTAATGTTACGTATTTCCTGAATAATGTAATTATGTGAAAATGTCACTCCATTTAAATCTAGAAATTATAGTTCCATGCAAATGTAATGTGCCTTGCTGGTACATTAAAAATGTGAAAACCTGTGTGAATCAAAACTTTTGTCAAATCTGAACAAAATCTTCAGACCCAATGTGCTATTCATGATCAATGTGTTATACTTGTATAAGATGTTTTGTGTGCATGTATTTGAAAGAAAGTGTATTGATTAACTATAAAACAATTTTTAAAAAGAATATTTTTTGAAAATTGATATTTTTGTAGTAAGTTCACAGTGTTTAGATATTAGATATCAATTTGTGTGCTTAGGTAACAAGATAAATAAATTGGGTAAGAGATTGAATTCAGATCTGGTGCTTTTATTTATTTATTTTTGTAAACAAAAATAAAATATATCACATCAATTTTGAATTGGTTTTTTTTTTTTTTGTTCTGAAAAACTATCTGTCTCTTTCGATAGGCCCATCATTCAGTGCTTTTACCCAAAAAGACTATCTGTGGCTGTTTATCAGCTCATCAGTTAAGTGCTTGTCTAAATCTTTGTGGTGTGAAGCATCTTAAAGACTTAATCAAACTGTACCTACAGGCTCATTATTTCAGTGCTTGATCAAATCTTTTTAATGTAAACACCCAGAAGTTTATTAAAAACTGCCTGTAGGCTTATCCCTTCAATGCAAATCCTAGTATGAGAAAGTTTGTCAGTTCGCATGCTGAAGGACAGCGGTTTTCTCCAGGGACTCTGGTTCCCACACCATCCCAGAACTGACTGCCTGGACATAAGAAAAAAATCTTCACTAGGGTGGAAAACAGCACCACTCAAGGTGATGAATATTAGTTGTTCTCGTCTATCAAATATTTTTTTATTATCGTATTCAAATATACAAAAAACTGTGTGTCAAGAAATGTAAGTGGCAGTTTGCACTTTTTTATTATCAGACTATGACAAGTTCTGGTTACAACTCGAGAATTAAGTAAAAACTGAAGAATGATAGACATGCAGGTTAAATTTTTTTTTTATTGCAAAGTACATATATACATAATCTAACTAAAATATCAACAATTAATAAAATCAAAACAAGAGAAATTCTAGTACAAACTAAATTTTTGACTAAATATTTGAAATTTACTTCAAACAATAAACAATATTTCAAAGTCAACATAATGCATGCAGACTATCATATAAGGGATGTCAACAGAAACCTGTAGCCACAAAACAAGATTATTATTTTTCAAAAGTTTACTAGTTACATTTATTCCAATTGATTGAAAAACTTTTAAATAATTCCAAGAAAATGTGAAACATACACTTCTTCCCTTAAATAGGTCAACATAGATTGGAGTCAATCTCTTCAATTACTATGAAGAGGTAGTGGTAACAAAGTATTTAGTTCATAGTACAGTTTAAATTTCAAAGGTTTGTTGGTTGGTGCAATTTTGCTTAAAATCCTACCAACAATTATTTTTAGCTATTTGCAACAACAGCAAGTTAATTAATTTGTAAGGAATATTGTTAATCTAAAAACAAGTTTGTGTATTTGTGAAGTGTGAAAATGTGCCTTGTACTAGCACACATTTACAGTGACTTTAATGTGCTAGCTCACAGAGTCAGTATGCCACATATAAGGATATGTCACATTATCCATGACAATGGGTGAACCAGTCAATACTCTGACCTCTTAATGTCAAGTGACAAGTGAGAAAGTAATATCTCAAATATTAAAGTCTTGTGTCTGCATACATGCACATCATCACCTTCCCATGACAAGGTCCATATAATTTAAAGCCAATACCATCAATACCTACTGAGTAGCAGATACAAAGTTATGCAACAGATAGACAGACAGAATGACCCTTGAAGGGACGGACAAACAACATCTTCCCCTTCAGGCAGGAGTATAAAAATAAAGTAAAATTAAAAATCAATTAAAACAATAAATGATAAAAAAAAATCCATTTTTACAAAATCTATTAGAAATAGTAATTTTAATAAGTTGTTTAATAAAAAATGTATATCTTTAAAATATAACATGACTAGTATTATAACTTCAATTTTAACATGTCAACAGTAAACAGAAAAAAAATTAACCAATAATGTCCGATGCATGGTAGAACTTTGGTAAGTGGAACACAAACATACCTAGTATAAATAATATAAACTTAACAAGACTAATAATTATTTAAAAAAAAAAAAAAAAAAAAAAAAAAAAAAAAAAAACCATAATCCAAAATTTAATTGCCATATTATTTTCTTGAAACGTGCATGCAGTTTTACTTATCAAACAAGCATCAGTGTAGTTTCTCTATTTAGAATAATACTTAATCTACCAAATGTACAGATGTACATTCTGCTTTCACTTGTTTAGTTTTCAGGGCAAAACAAGGGCCTTATCACAAATTTAATAGCACTAATAAGAATTTCAGAAAAATTATCAAATTCATCTGATTGAATTTATTAAATTAATAAATTTAATTTTATTTACATAAAATTGTATTGTATTTCAATTGAAAGTAAAATCATAAAATAACCTGTACATATAATTCTACAATATTTACAAATAAATGGTCTATAATTGTACATGCTTCCATAAATGCATAATCAACCACTTATTTTGTTTGAAATCATGTTGTTAAAATTCATTCTGAGTAGTTGCATCCAAAGTGTGACACTAACTTGCAAGTAAGTCACTATATGTAATTTTATAAAAAAAAATTCTATGCACATGTACAAATTGATATGAAAACAAATCATTTCAAATTACATTCGAAAACAATTTATAAAAACAACATTTATTCTCCATTTATATCAAAATACTGGAAACATTTATATCTGGATATAAAACCAGACTTTAGCTTACATAGACAAACATTGAAATTACATGGTTCTAGAATTTAGATACATGTACTGTCAAACTACGGTACATCTTAAATTGACACCTGCTTATAAAATCAAGGTAAAATATCTTTCCAATTGTCCTTTGTCTATTTTAGGAAACTATATAAAGATCATCTATTCAAAAAAAAAAAAAAATCAAAAAAATCAAAGAAAATAAAAATAACAAAAAAAAAAAAAAAAAAAAAAAAAAATAATAATAATAAACATTGATGGTTTCTATTCTAGAAAGTTTTTAGATTGTACATGCAACTGTTTAAGGACGATTGGATAATATCTCAATACCAATAAAACAGAATAAAATTGTTCTAAATTAACAGACTCGACTCCAACACATTTTAGTGCATCAATATGAACTTTGCACATCTATGCAATTATCCTTAGATGAATGATAAATAAACTTTTCTATGGTTTCAAAATATATTGTTATTCACATTAATTTCACGAATATTCAGCAAAATTAAGTCTGACACATTATTTTCACATCTCAATGAAAAAAAAAGCTCACAAAAAAGGTAATTTTCAGAGTAGCAATATAATGCTATAGTAAAACATTGGTTCATAATTTTTACACATCTTTAATTAAACATTTTCCTTCTTATTTTTCTCACTCTGAAAGAAGAAAAATGATTCTCTTAATAGTAGAGGTAATGGACGTTGATCTATGAGAAATGTACGTCCACTTCTGTAATCACCACCAGAATGATGATTATTTTTCTGAATGCCTTTCCAATCAACTTGTATATTTGGGTAGTATGTTTTGAGCCAGTGTATATACTTTTGTGATGGGAATGGAACTTTGACTTTTATAATATCTGACAAATATGGATCATCACATACAAAGTTATCTACAGGTATAGAGACAGATTTGGACATTTCTGTTATTTGTTCATTTTCCACAATAAGGTAATCGATATACTTTGCAAGAAGTCCTTTATGACTGATTGATTTAACTTCTGCAGGATTAACTTCAGGGGAGATAATCACAAAATATCTTTCCTGTTTATTGTATAGATCATTCTGCTGTTGTAAATGTTTTGTTGCTTGTAGAATTTCAGATGGGTCCCGACCTTTATTATTCTGACCAAAAACCAAACTTTTAGTCAAGTCTGGAAAACTTCCTCCCAAACTAGCTGTTTTCTTTGAATATCTTGTACGTCTGCGCCGTTTTGCTGGGCTTATTTCTCTGTCCATTTCATAAGAATATTTATGTTTTGCTGGGTATGCTTTCTCTACTTCTCCAATATCTCTGTTTGGAAACCTTGGCATATAGTCCAGACCTATTGGTATATTTGATGGTCCATTAGGAATTGGGAAGAACTGTGGGGCATTTGAAAGCATGCGATAATCTAATGGTCCAAAGTTCATTGAATCTTGCTCAAAATGTCTAGCTTGGGGAACTGAAAATCTTGGAGGTCCTACCAGTCCCCCAGTCAGAAAATCTTGTCCTGGAATGTCACCTGGATTAAATAGGACACCTGGTGGGTTAGCCCTAGTACCAATTGGAGGTAAGGGAGGCAACAAAGCTTCATAGTTTGGATCTGGCTGCAAATGTCGACCATCAGCAACTGTTCCAGACAGACCATTCCAAATCTGGTTGGATTCTGTCTGGAATGGTGATTGAAAAACCTGATTAATACTATTTGGATCCCAAGGTAAAGATGAATCACTTCTTGTTTCCTGGGGTGTTGAGCTTGCTTGTGGATGGCCTAGAGACATTTCAATGGTTCCATAACTATTTCTTCTTAAATCTCCTTGATTCCACTGACCCATATTCTGACCAATTGCATCAAGAGGTAACTGACCAAATCCTTGATTAAATGATGGTAGTTGTGGGATGGATTGTGTCTCCATACCTCCAGGAAAAGTTTGAAAATTCTGATGTACAGATGACCGAAAATCTAACGCATGTTCTTGATGAGAATATGCCATTGAATCTGCTACATTCAAAAGTTGTTCATTGTACAAGACAGCCTGGGTATCTGTTACATGTGTTTCTGGTAAAGCATTATTCGTTGTAACTTGGAGTTCGGTCAAATCTTTTTCAGCTAGTTGAGGAAATGGTAAATTTCCACGTGCCAAATTTGTCATGAGTCTTGCTGCAACTAATGAATCCTCATCTCTTCCTTCTAACAAGTCATTTGCTTTAGAAACTGCTACATTATTATCTTGCTGCTCTGGTGGATTTGAAATCAATGAATTTGTTGTTTGAGATTCAGCACACTGGTTTGGATAGCCCGGTAAATTTTCAACTTTTTCTTTCAACTTATCAGAATTTTCTGATCTCACTTTTTCTTTTGGATCAGTGTTTGAAGTTACCTGTGATTCATTTACCTGGCAAGATTTTGAAGCTTTGTTCCTGCTATCAAATGAAATATCATCAGATAAAGTATTGCTGGGACTAGATTTACTGGCTTCTGTGGAACTTCCATCAGAATTATCAGGTAATGGACTTACATTTTCACTTGATGACAAAAAACTGATAGAAATTGATGAACTTTTGTCAAGAGTATTATTTTCATCACCCTGACTATCTGCTTTGGACTTTTGTTCATTAATTTTCCTGTCTGGAGAAACATCAATGTTTAAAACACTTCCAGAACTATTAGAGCTACTATCCAGACTCTTTACTGGTGAAAGAGCATCACATTCTGTGTTTTTAATAGCTTTGTCTTTGCTTTCATCTATACAACCATTGGTTTCCAAATGTTGTTTTTCCATTGTATCTAAAATACAAATTTTAACAAAAGATAGAGTTTTGTAGCTCTCAACAACATATTCTCAACAATGGTAGAATAAACATAAACAACTTACAACAAAACAATCAAAATAAGAACAAGAAACAATATTAACACATAATGAGGACACACTTATTATTAAAACATTCAACTCTGGCTAAACACCAGACATAATGACTATATGGATTGCAGTTGTGTAGCTTATTCAGTATGTAGCACCCTAACAACCAAATAACACAATGAGGTCTCGCTAGCTGGACAAATGGTGTAAAGCAGGCCCTTACAGTTTACAATGCCTATCACCACCAAAGTTTGAATCTCAGTCCGAGTAAATAAAAAAGTTTGTCATTGCACTTGCAAAAGGTTGCTGGTTTTCTCCAGGTACTCATGTTTTCTTCACCATTCAAGAACCAACCACTTTGATATATATCAGACTCTTGATTGGGGCATAAAACACCATTTCTCAACTCAACTCAAATAACCCAATTTGATATAATATAAATTGTAAAATTTTGAAATGTTAAATATACAAATTAGTATATAAATGGGTTTAGATTATTTCATTTATTTATACTGAAATGTCATCAGCCACATAAGTAAAATTTATATGACCTGGTAAACTTATATTAATCAAAGCATAAAAGTCATATTTTTTTTTGCTCCAAATATAACAATTTCAAATAGAATATTTATGATAAAAATGATCAGCTTTGTGTTTCCAATTGTTAGCATTTTCTACCTTGATGGTGATGTTTCCAGAGCTACTTGGCTAAATGCTAAGGTATCTACATTTCTCAACTTGTACAAGTTATTTGTGCTTGTTCCAATATTGTAAGAAATTAACTTTTAAATTTAAAAAAAAAAACAAAAAAAAAAACAAAAAAAACTTTTAAATAGTTATCCAAAGTTATCCTATAATCTTTGAAAATCATTTAAAAATATTACCAATATATTTATCTGGTGGTGTTTGTTATTACAATGCAGATAATGTCATATCTAAATGGGATGCACTTATGAATCAAAGTGCCTCCTACTGCCTAGGTTCAAATCCCACTTGAGTAGATCCCAGTTATAGATTTGTTTTCAAAGGTCTGTGATCTCTGGGCACTGAATACCTCCATATTATTAAAAGAATTCTGACTGTTCATAAGACACCATTAATCCATCTATCCATTTTATCTTAAAATATGCTGATTTTGCTCTCAAATTTTTTTATGTTGTCAATGATGACAATTTTCACGGTTTCTGCAGAAATTTTAATGAATAACTATTTAATATGAAGTATTAAATGTATGAAATGTTTTAGACTCAGCAAATGGTTAAAGATTAAACCTATACAAACTAACTAACTAGTTATGCTGGAAGAACACAAAAACAAGCCCACCATAGAGCTCTTTAGTGGGCCCTCATTAGTACTGCTTCTGTATATCATTTTGTAACCGACTTCTTTAAACCCAATACTTCTTTTCCTTGTATTATCTGTATTAACTTTTTAAAAATCATTACAGTGTAATAATAAAAATATAACTTTTATGAATGTCATATATAAATGTAAGGTTATTTGTATACTAATTGGTAAAATAAGATCATTTTAATTTTCAAATGCACACACACACACAAACACACACACACATATATATATTTTGGATGTGTGGAGATCTGTGGAGGCCTTCTATAACTGCGCCACTGGACATTTAGTCAAATGCCCAAACACAGTTGGGAGTTATATAATCAGTTATCCCAATATGTGATTTTCTTATTTTGTTTTGTTGTTTTATCATTAATGTGCATTGTGTTGTGTTCTTGGTTGTGTCGGCTGTTGCCATACACATGGATTTCAGCTGATTTCCTTTTTTCCCTTTAAATTGAATTTTATTCCAATCCAGTGTTCTGATTGCATTGAGCAATGAAGATTCTCTGTCAATCCTTCCTTGAAACAGCGCATAATATAGCTACATGGTTGATGATTCAGGTTGAAATATGCTTAACATGTTAGACAAAACGCTTCAAGGATGTTTGTTTAACGATGCACCACAAGACTTGATAAATTCCCTCGCCGGAGGAGGGATTTTTTTCAATTTATCATTAACGTTACACAAGTCAATTTCACCAAAGATTATGACTAGAATGGTTATCATATTTACCGTTTTAAGACCACAACTGCTACTACAGGTCATTCAATTTAAAGCATGGCTGCAGCAATGCATTGTGCATGGGATAAGATGCATCGTGTTTGGAATTTTTTTTTTTTTTTTTTTACAAATTCTGTAATGTTTTTTAACACAAGTGGGTGATTAAGGTGATTTTGACACTTCGACCTTGTATTGCTATCTATATGTACCTTCGTCGTTTTAAACTAATCTCTTAACAACTGCCAATTCAAGTAGCCCGCCAAATGAAACTTCTCGGCAGTTGGAAATCGACAGCGTGAACAGCTGTTCAAAGTGCGTCTGCTACGATCCAACAGCATCATGGGAATTTTCTTGATTTATTGTACACTTCCTCCGAAAATTTGTTGGAACACCTTTTGCTTAACTGGTAGTGATTGGCTGATGCACAAGTAAAAAAAAATATCGAATAACAACAACAACAACAACGACGACGATGATAATAATAATAATATAATATTAATAATAATAATAATAAAAACGCCCGTTTCCAAATGGATACCTTGCAAAGTAATCGCCATCACTCTAGCTATTCTACGGATCAGTAAAAAGGTTTTAAATACATTTTGAACTAACATTAAAAGATATTGGAGGAATGCTAGAATAATTTGTGTACAGCAATATAATTTGAACTCCTGTAAAAACGCCGCCTTTAAATATCATACACGTAATGTCGCTTGGATATTCTATTTTAATTTTTAATATTTTTTTCAAAAGTTTCTTAAAACAGTCTTGCGTTACACTTTTTATGAATGTGTATTACGTTTATTACAAATAATGGCGGAATACACAAAATGTATTTGAAATATTCTTAAAAATTCCTGATCTCATCATGGTTATAAAATCTATACTAAACTTGATAAACTAAATAAGACATGATTAATTAAAAATTAATTTTTTTAATGTATTAAATACCATGTACGTACTATTTGAATGAATGGTTTTTTGTAATGTTGTGTAAAATTACATCCGGCAGCAATTTTTCAGCTATTCGCGATGAGAGCAAGTTTCTTAATTTTTAAGAATTAATTTAAGAACAATATTTTGTATGCTTGAAATGTGCGAATGTGTATTGTGGCCTTTACTAAGATTTCCGAAATGTGCACATCTGGCACATCAAATTTAACTGGTATTTGTGTTTCATATATGCTATTCAAAGAGGCAGAATACCAAAGAAAAACATACTGCTTACCAAGTCATAATATTCTGTCACAGGGTGAAACAATCGATATCCTGTCTTCTAATGCCTGCCGCCAGGCGTTAAAACAGTATGTTAAATCCTTAGGTCTTGGAATTGACCCGACTGGGAATTGAACCCACGACCTTCTGATTTCGATGCACGCTCTAACACCAAGCAATCGAGGCAGTCCATGTTTTTTAAAAAAATTGTTTATTTATTAATTTATTTTTGAGAATAAAAACAAAAAAATTCAGGCTATTGATGAAACTTTGTAGTCTCCTTAAGCAAAATTTTGAAGATACACTTCTAAATATGCAATGTTTTTGTCTTAAACTATTATTACTATTATTATCAATTTTAAAAGAGATATAAGTATTCTGATTTTAAAAAAACTGCCTTTTAATTTAGTGGAATGGTAGGTTCTTCTTCAATAACCACACCACAGTTTCTGTTTTGACGTTAAATTCAATGCCCTTCAAAAATCGGGACTCTTTTTATAAGGACACTGAAAATAACACACACACACACACACACACACACACACACACACAGATATAAATAAATAAATAAATTTATATATTTAATGTTAAGAATGTCATTTAAATCTCAAAAAATGAAATGATGATGAAAAGATTGGTGGAGTATCAATTTTTTTCCTGACAGAAAATGTACCATTTAGCAAAATTTTCAACCGTCTTAATTTCTGAAAATTGTTTAAACTAATGTTTGTTCTCTCATGCAGAGCAATCCTTAGTTGGATTTGGATTCACATAATTTTAGAAATTTTGTTTTATTAATTTTCATCTGTTTGGCTTATGTTTTTATCTATCAGTTTTTTTGGCCCCTAGTATCACGGATGAGGGATGATTTTCCGAAGTGTGCACATTTGACACATAAAAATTTAACAGGTATTTTTGTTTGATATTGATTTAATTTCACCTCGTTTGAGATAGAATTGATTACATGTAAATTAATACACGATTTCTAGAGACATTCTCAATTAAATCTATCACTTTTTCTTTTGTATGTTTTAATGGATATTGAATAAAGAAGGTATATATCTCTACAAAAATTATATAAAACAAAGGAGAGAAAACGCTAATATATATTTGTTCCTGATTCGCTATTATTATTTCACGTCGCGATTGAGAAATAATTTACTCTCCTGCGTTTTCACACTTTATTTCCACCGCCCTCGATTATAGAAAAGAATGCAAGTCATAACAATTACATTTTCATTGAGTGCATAAATGTTTTAGTATTTGGATTTCTCTATAAATGTAGATATTCTTTTCAATTATGAAGGAAAACTCTTTATGAATTATGTTTATCAGAAAACTTTAAGATGAAATGTTATTTTTTTAGTACATAGGGATATTCATTTAGAGACATCCATGTCCTATTCGTATTGATGTTCACTTTGTTGTATTCTTTGCTTTAATGACGTTCATTTTGTTGTGTTCCTGTTTTTTTTCTGATATCTATTTTAATGTGTTCCTGGTTGTTCGTATGTTCATTTTGTTGTATTCCTGATTGTTTTGTGACATTTCTTTTGTTGCGTTCCTGAATGTTTTGTGACCTTTATTTTGTTGTGTTCCCGATTGTTTTGTGACATTCGTTTTGTTGTGTTCCTGATTGTTTTCTGACATTCCTTTTGTTGTGTTCCTGGTTGTTTTCTGACATTCCCTTTGTTGCGTTCCTGATTGTTTTCTGACATTGCTTTTGTTGTGTTCCTAATTGTTTCTGACATTGCTTTTGTTGCGTTCCTGATTGTATTCTGACATTGCTATTGTTGTGTTCCTGATTGTTTTCTGACATTCCTTTTGTTGTGTTTCTGGTTGTTTTCTGACATTCCTTTAGTTGCGTTCCTGATTTTCTTCTGATATTCCTTTTGTTGCGTTCCTGATCGTTTTTTGACATTCCTTTTGTTGCGTTCTTGATTGTTTTCTGACATTCCTTTTGTTGCGTTCCTGACTGCTTTCTGACATTTCTTTTGTTGCGTACTGATTGTTTTCTGACATTTCTTTAGTTGCGTTCCTGTTTGTTTTCTGACATTCCTTTTGTTGCGTTCCTGATTGTTTTTTTTACATTCCTTTTGCTGCGTTCCTGATTGTTTTCTGACATTCCTTTTATTGTGTTACTGACTGTTTTCTGACATTCCTTTTGTTGTGTTACTGATTGTTTTCTGACATTGATTTTGTTGTGTTCCTGATTGTATTCTGACATTGCTATTGTTGTGTTCCTGATTGTTTTCTGACATTCCTTTTGTTGTGTTTCTGGTTGTTTTCTGACATTCCTTTAGTTGCTTTCCTGATTATCTTCTGATATTCCTTTTGTTGCGTTCCTGATCGTTTTTTGACATTCCTTTTGTTGCGTTCTTGATTGTTTCCTGACATTCCTTTTGTTGCGTTCCTGATTGCTTTCTGACATTTCTTTTGTTGTATTACTGATTGTTTTCTGACATTGATTTTGTTGTGTTCCTACTGTTTTCTGAATTCCTTTTGTTGTGTTATTGATTTCTTTCTGACATTTCTTTTTGTTGTGTTACTGATTGTTCTTATGTTTTATTTTGTTTTGTTTCTGGTTGTTTTGACAAAGCCAAGTAAACATTTTGTCAGCATGTGCAGAGAAATATTCAAAATTCTGCACATGACAATTTCATCTGCACATTTCACTGAAAAGAATTGAAAATAGCTAATTATTAATTAGGCGAATGACATAGAACTCGCACCGACTCGTCAGTCACGCTGACCTACGTCGAAATTCTGACTTAAGAAATTTCATTCTTAGTGACACTAGTTATCTATTTATTTTTTTGTCTAATTTAAAAGTCTACCTGGCGAAACATGGAAAAGTGAGCTTAATTAGTAATACTTTTCATTTATTTATATAATATGTATTGCCTATGAGTTGTAACTTATGGTTAATAAAGGATAGAATGGAAAAGAAAAGAATAGAATAGAATAGCAATGAGGTTAAATAAATTATGTTTTTGTGGCGTTTATAACAGGTAGAAAGGGAGACGGTACCTTTGACTTGTTCTGTTTCACAGTGTACAGCAATTGTAGTCAAGTTATAATTAAAATAATTTTAAGAAGCTATTTGAAGATTAAAAACTTGAATCCTATTCAAATGAATTTTATTTACAAATTATGAAATACTAAAAGATTGAATAAACAAAAATATCCCAGGGTGTTGTCAACAGTAAATAAATCTTATCCTAGCTGTGATCTCAACGTATAATCATTTATAATGATCGGATTTTGGGGCGGATCCGTCACTAATCTAACCCTTCTCTCCCTCTAGGGAACCGTCGGATTAAACCGTGAGCGGTGTTGGCAGATCGTAAAGGATTTAAATGCTTCATTCATTTTGAACAATTAAACTTTAGCTGATAAAGTTAACGAGAAACATTTCATATCATTAAAACCTCATTATAAACTTGTAAGTGATATTACTAACATGATCGAGGGAACTGTAAACAACAATTTAGATAAATAATATTTAGAATATAAAACTTAGATAAACAAAAAATATTTATTTATTTTATATATGACTGAAAATTCAAAAAGATAATTAACAAAAAATTACTGATGCGGATTTTTATTTTTTTGTGAACTGGATTTTTTATTAAGTAAAAATAAAAGTGTTTTTTTTTTTAAATAATGATGGACGCTAATTCTACGGACAGTGAAAAAATGGTGAGATGTAAAAGTCCTACTTTGTCTCCGGTGGGTATATCCAGAGAAAATACAGAATTTTCGGATTCAGATAAAGATGAAGAAATAGACGTGGTAGATGATAGTTCGGATTGTTCAGAAAGAGGAGGTAAATAATAATAATAATAATAATAATAATAATAATAATAATAATAATAATAATAACAACAACAACAACAACAACAACAACAACAACAACAACAACAATAATAATAATAATAATAATAATAATAATAATGAAATCATTCTGCCTGTTTGTATCTTAATCTATTTTTTTATTCTGATCTATTTATCTTAAGCTACTTCTTCTATTCTATATTGTATTTAAGTTGATCATCGACCTCAGTAATTAATGAAGTTGGAGACTGGTTAATATAAGAGATTTTTTCTTGTTCCAGAATCGTCATTATTTTGTTTATTATTATACATTTAAAAGAAAATTATTTAGAACAATAGAATATGTTTAAACTATAAAGAATTTGGAAACTTGATTTGCGATCTCCATTCAGTAAATTTTGTTCTTGACTTAAAAAGAATCTAATTAAACAAAGGTTGAATTAATTTTTATAATAATTCAAAAATATTTTTCGAACATGTAATGTAAAACCATCATATGACAAATCTTATCTATTTAATCAATATTGATTTCTGATTAATTCACAGAAATTCTCTTTTAATTTTTTCTTTTTTTTTTTTTTAAAAATTATAATTCTGAATTTTTGTTTGGTAATTAATTTTACAATCGATCGATTATCTTCGGTTTAGAATCACTTCTAATATTTTATACAACGTTAACACCATTTTTAAAAAAAATTAAATTGTCCTACTTTATTATTATTATTATTATTATTATTATACGCGTCTATGATTTATGCTTGGGATCCGGTTGTTTCTAGTTTCGTCTATTTCCCGAAATATTTATTGTATTTTTTAAAAACTGTATTTAATTTTATATAGAAAACTGAATTGACATGATTTTTCAAAAAAAAAAAAAAAAAAAAAAAAAAAAAAAAAAAAAAAAAAAAATTCGTAAAGTTAATTAATTATTTATAATTACTAGTGAAAATAAACTAAAAATTTTAAAAAATGGTCTGAATAAATACGTCTACTAATTAAACAATTTCAGTATCAATGAACAACGAAAAAGATGACGAAGAGGAAGACGATGACGACGACGACGAATTATCAATTTCTGCAAAGAAACAGAGAAGGAACAGAACGACATTTTCAGCAGAACAGTTACGCGAATTAGAAGCAATCTTTCAACATACGCACTATCCGGATTGTACATTACGGGAACAAATTGCTGAAAAAGTGGACTTGACAGAGGCAAGAGTCCAGGTAGACATTTACATAATTTCTCTCTCTCTCTCTCTCTCTCTCTCTCTCTCTCTCTCTCTCTCTCTCTCTCTCTCTCTCTCACACACACACACACACACACATACACACACACACACACACACACGTCAAACACTTTTTAAAACGAAAAAAAAAATCGTTCGCATGCATATACTAGTGAATATATCCGTGTGTGTGTGTGTTTGTGTGTGTGTGTGTGTGTGTGTTCGATTTAAAAAAAAAATAGTTAACTTCTTTTGAAAAAGAACAAAGAACTTAAACGATTGATTGTAATTTTAGAGCATCGGTAGTTTGGTTTACAGTAACCACCTTCAACGTTTATATCGTACTATGCCGCTATTATATCATTATGTATGTGTTGGGCTACAAGCTCGTGTTTATGCTTTTTGACAGTAATTATTATTATTATTTATATTATTATCATTTTATGACGTCTTGTAAACTTTTCCAATTTCCTCAATGAATAGTTCACTGATTTTGATATGAAATAAAAATAGTATAAATAAATAAATAAGTCATTAGACCAAAATTTGTATCATCTGGTCTCTCTTATAACTAACTTTCATAAAATTTCACATTATTTCAAATTTAACCTTCATTTCTAAATTTTGACCGCAATTTAAGCGTTTTGAAAAACAGCGAATAAATAAGAACAATATATATATATATATATTGTGTAAATACAACATATAATTATAGTATTACAGTGATAAATTACACTGGGCACTTAGTGTTATTTAATTTGATTTTCAATATCCAAATTAACTAATAATGCCCAAAAATATTTTCATTTCAAAAAAAATTATAACAAAGAGTGGTGATGCACACTGCAATAAACAATTGCCTTTGATTTATATTTTTAGAATAACATTTTAATTATGGAAATTGTTTTGGGTACATTTTAAAGTGCGCGCGCGCGTGTGTGAGTGTGTGTTACCTGTGTCATTATAGAACCATTGTTTTTTATTCAAAGTTCAAAGTTCAAAATATTTTTGGGTGTCACAAATAAAAGCTGCAATCTACATATTAAAAACTTATACATAATTTATATAAAATAGCTTTTACATCCAGCCTAAAAGAATTATAAGACACATCAAACATTAAATGTACTATCATAAAAACATTCAAAATAAAAAATGATATTTTACAATCTGTTTAAAAAACTTCTTCTAATGCTCATATTTAAAATACATTTTGCTAAAAAAAGGTTGAATATATATGTCAGTCATTAAAACAATAAATTTGTCTTCCCCACACAAATCATTAAAATTTGTATAAAAAATGTTCATTTTACTATACAGCTCATATCTAAAATCATCATAAAAGTTACAACTCATTAAAAATGTTTTTCATCCTCAACACCGCCTATATTATAAAATTTACAATTTCTTTCTCAAAAAGGCATAGGAAGCTCTGTATATCTCCCTGTTTCTACAGCTAATTTTAAAGAACCATTTCTAAAATTTGCTAAAAAATTTACAATTTTTTTTTTAAAAGACGTAAGAGGCTCTGTATATCTCCCTGTTTCTACAGCTAATTTTAAAGAACCATTTCCAAAAGTTGCTAAAACTCTACGGTGGTCTCTAAAATGTACACTTTTGACATATTCACTAGTTGTTAAAACATGTTTATAAGATCTATAAGTTCTCAGCTTATTTCCGTTAAAAAGACCTGTATCGTTCCACAATGAATCATACCACTCATTAAAATCTACATCATTTAAAACTTCTTTTACACTTGCTAATTTATGTTTAATTGAAAAACCAGACTTTAACATATCGCCTAAATTGTACTTATTAATAAAAGCTTTAACTCTAGAATCCCAACTTCTAAAATCATTTCTTTTCAAAAAATTTATTTGAAGTCTTTAACATTCTTGGAGAATCTTCAAAGTTAGATTGCTTTTTGTCTTTGTTCCATACAGTGTGTACATTATTAGCCGTTAAGCGCGAGCTTGACTGTGGACAAAGCAATAAATAACACAACACAATATACTAGTACTGTATATACAAGAAATGAGAAAAGTTGCTACACTTTTTATGGAATGCGAGAGGACATTTTTTATAATCGTTACTTTTCTGGCCTCACCTTTACAATCATTGACAACTTTGCCATGTGCTACTTTTGAATTGTATTATTTTATAAAAATTTAAAAGTAGCACATGAAACTATCTTTGGTTTTTATACAAAGTTTTGTTTCAATTTTGAAAACTATATACAAAAAATATCACTTGACATAAATTGAGAAAAATCTTTTAATTTCTCGCGTCCTAATTTTATTTCAATATTAGTGCATTCGTAAAAGTCAAGACAAAAGTATAAATCCAAATTTTAAATCTGTCATGTGCTGATTTTGAACTTCTATTAAAATAATGCATTCAAAATCGGCACAAGACAATTTTGAATGCATTATTTTAATAGAAATTCAAAATCAGCACATGGTAGAACGACAAATTTTGAATTTTTCATTTTCAAACATTAGAACGTGACAAAATTGAAAAAAGTCTTTAAATTAAAGCATATTTAATATGATTGTAAATGGTTAACTAACACTCAATATAAATAATTGTTTATTATTTATTTCTATTTTACTTTTTATAAATATTTTTTATTCTTTTGATTAAAACTTGCACTATTTTTGTAATCTGTTTCTGAATTTAATGTAGGGTTTCCGATAATTGTTCTACGCTCAATTGAAATAATATATATATATATATATATATATATATATATATATATATATATATATATATATATATATATATATATATATATATATATATATATATATATATATATATGTTGGCATTCTTACGCATATATATATATATATGTGTGTGTGTGTGTGTGTGTGTGTGTGTGTGTGTGTGTGTTCAGTTAAATTTCTGTCATACATTCAAAATGGTATATGACAAGACAATATATTGTCATATACCATTTTTGAATGTATTTTATGATTAAACTAAAAAAAATGGTATATGACATTTCTATAAGTACTTTTGACATACAAACTATAACTTTATTTTACCAACATTTAGATAAAACCACTTGAAGTTTCTTCGAGTTGTTTAGAAAACCAAATGTTGTGTTAAACACAGTTACTCAGCATATCTCGCCGTATTAAACTTGAATAGAGAAAATTTTACAGAATTACAAGAGAATTAACATCTGCCTATGAAATCATGTGGGCAAACGACGGTGTATCACTTCATTGTCAAGTTGTAATCATCATTTAATTGGGCAATTTTTCTTTTATGTTCAGAAGAGGATCAGACAAGGTCCATTACTAATCCCTTTGCTTTCTATTGTAACACATCTCGAATTATGGTAGAAATCTCACTAATTAATGGGATATTAACAAAGCATATTAGCACAATTACAATATTCTTTTGCTGAAATTCTTTGCTGTAAATAAGAATATTTTTTGAATTCAAAATTTAAATCATAAATGGGATTGACAACCCCCGTCGATATTTTTTTCAGATCCGCTTAGCCTTTGCGGCTAATTTTTTTAGACTAAGTATGAAATTTAAGATATTTGTAAGAGGATTTAATTCGTTCCTTTTGTAAAAGTATCATTCTCTGAATACTTTCCATCACAGAAATAATTGAAGTAATAATTAGTTGACGAAAAAAGGTCCACCGTACTTAAAAATGAAAAATGTTTAAATGTTTGACCAAAAGCGTGCAAGAAACGATCGCATAATTCTTGCCTATGGGAATGAAACAACGATACCCAATTAGTCAACTCAAACAAATAGCGATTTTAAATATGAAAATTTATGCTGATTGGTGAACAAAAATACAACCATCGTTCTTTCATTCTTTCTCACCAGAAAAACATGATTTAATTCATTTTCCTCTCGATTAAAATTTCTTTGTAACCATAAAGAATATGAATCTAAATATTAAAGAAGTTTGGTATTGCAGTTGGCGAGCACTTTAGTTGCTTGTAATATAATATGGCCTTGACCTTTTTTTCGTGACCATATATAAATAAATAAATAAATAAATAAATAAATAAATGAATTTCAGACAAATATATGAAATTCAGACAAATTATCACTTCGAAAATAAATAAATAAATAAATAAATAAATAAATAAATAAATAAATAAATAAATAAATAAATAAAGTCTAAATATAACCTTGAAAAAATTAAAAGGATAAATTAGCAGAATAAAGTAGAAAGGTTTTTTTGATTTATATTAATACGAACATGCCGTTGATTGGATTTTGCTAAAGTGAATTTTTGGCATCATTACACATACTCAGATTAACAATAGCTTAATAAATATTAATTTCTGTACAAAGTTGGTTGTTAATATGCTTACATATAATTTTGTAAAAAGGTCGTACATTACAACTTATCCTTAAACACAAATTAGATTTATTATGATATTTGATGGCTTACAGCATAACAATCATAATCATATTTTTACACAACGGCTTTGTTAATAAATCGCATTGCAATGTTACCAATATATAATGTAATTAATTTAAGACGATTCGGAATAATTCTCTATCAAATTTCTTTTTCAATTTTTAGTCTATGGGGACATTGTATTACATGACATTCTGGCATGTGGCGCCTACACGATTTGTCCCGTTCCCCTTAGCTTCGCAATTTTTAGCACCTGAAGCAAAATTCTGCATAGGTACCAATTTGAATGCCTTCCATCGGCAGGTTTGAAATAATGAAACTGGCTTAAGGTAGTGGTTTATTAGCAGTGCAGTGCAATGATCGTGTTAACACCCCAGTTGAGATTTTTTTCTTTTAAATCCAGACGCTCTGTTGTTGGATGGTGAAGGTAAAAATTGACCAGGAGAAATCCACCTACCTTTTGCAAGCAAACATTCTTAAACTAGAATCTGTCCAAGTGGTATTAGAACCTAAGTGCGAGTTTATGATGAGTTTCAAGTACATTTCGTATATATGTTATAATATGTTTCGTGTGTATGTGGTTTTAACCTGCATTTGCATATTATTATAATTTTGTTCACATTTTGTATAAAATTAAAAAAAAAAAAAATACTAGAAGTGTAAACACAATTCCGAAGACAGTTAAGTGCGAAAATGTTTCAAATTCTACATCTAAAAATAAATAAATAAATAAATAAATAAATAAATAAATAAATAAATAAATAAATAAATAAATAAATAAATAAATAAATAAAATGTTGGATGTAAATAAAACATTTTTCTCTGACTGGTTTGAAATTAATTTCAATAATATTGAAGTACCAATTTTGACCACCGTACAAGTTTCTGTCATGACGAAACAGTTTATTATGTTTCTGAAATAAAGGGCAGCTTAGAAATTTATTCCGCATTCATGACTGTCCATGACATAGCCTCAATTCTGCGAGTTATTGTAGATGTTAATAATACATGTATACTAGTAACTGGTTCTGACCATGACAGCCTAGTCCGAATTTCCTCTGACCCTTGCACACTATATGCCTGAAAACTGTAGTGTGTTTAGGGTCAGAACAATTCCTATATATTAAACCCGGAATTTTCCAATACCAAGTGGTGCCAGAAGGGGCGCCACCTCATTTCGCTTCAGACTCAAAATATTAATGGAAACGTAGAAAAGTTTACTAACCTCGATCGATAGTTGAATGACTTGTTTTCCAAAATATTTGAATGTGAGAGTTTCATGTGATTAGAAAGTCTTGTTTTGAAAATGGAAATATATTGCCATATTCCATTTTTTAAAAAGTGTATTGAATGATTAAAAAAAAAAAAAAAAAAAAAAAAAAAAAAAAAAAAAAAATTCTATGTTCCCTTCATTTTCCTTTTTTTCCCACTCGTGGCATATTTAGCTACATGTATTTAGGTAGATAGGAGGTGCTCACCATTCCTTATCACCCAGCCTCACTTCCTTTTTAGAAGTTCACGTGATCCGTATGTTTGTGTTTTAACGGATTCTCAACAAATACTTTCTTTCACATAAATCTAACAAATTTTGACAAGCTCTCTTAAAACAACGCCTAAACGTCTTTAACAAAACTAAATGCAGATGTTATAAATTCGAAGTGATCTTTAAAATGACATCTACAAATGCTGAATATTTTAATACTGAAAAAATATTCATATTTTAAATTTGCTAGATTTAAATTTTAAAAAAATCATATTTAAAGAAAGATTGTGAAACTTGGGTCAAGAACTTGAAAATGCAAGAACAAGTTGAGAAAGAGTAATGTATATTGATGTATTGGTAAAAATGATAATACATTGAAAACACTGAAAACAAATAACAATGCGAGTAAAAAAGCTTGAGTTGGTTCTTAAAAATTATTTTAGACATTTAGACATTAGATTAATGAACTGGAAGATTATTACAAAATATCAAATTATGATACATTATTATTTTAATCTATGGAAGAGATAAACAAATGACACGGACCCCTACGATATAAGTTTGCTGCAATAGATTATCGATAATCGCAATACGTAATACTATTGTATATAAATCAGGATATCCACTTTGGGTATATATTCATTAGGATAGGTGCCTCAGTTTTTTGGCAAAATAACAGCAGAAATCAAGTCCAATTAACAATGTTTTTGGGACAAGTTACTTCTTTAATCAAAATCATTTAAGATGTCACGGATTATTACTGATCGTTTATAAAAGGTATTATGCCAATTAAAGGGAGATTAGTACACTTAAGTAGCCTAAATCTACTTTGAATTCTAATTGTAAATCGCGGTATTTTATTTTCCTGTATCAGTTGAGGTTTTTTTGGCCTAACTGGACCACATGTTGGGAGGAACGATTTGGTATTAAATTCTTTTGTTTATATAAATAAATACAATGGTTGTATTTAAATAAGAAGCAATATATAATGCTGAATAATGTTGAGTGTTATGAAAATCATATTAGATTAGGATTTACATTAAAGCTAAGGATTAAGTTATTGTTCAATGCAATTTAAAATTTTGAATGCACTTCAATTATATTTTTGAACTATTGAAATCTAATTTATAAATAACTTATTATAACTTTTTTAATTGCTGTGTATTAAAGAAAATCCATGAAATTACCCGATCTACTTCTCCTTAAGAACTTGAATTATTTTAATCTTATCCTGTGTTTGAACATGTTATTTTAATTTTTTCCAGAAGTGTGCATGCGCGATTTATCATATAGTCTCGTCATTTATTATTTCCGCGTTTTTATTATTTAAACTGCTGAACCATTTTCCTATCGCCTTTCTCATATCATTTGTATTAAAAGAGACGATAAGATAATAAATAAATAAATAAATAAATAAATAAATAAATAAATAAATAAAAAGGCAGACAAAAAAATAAATAGACTGGCAAATAAATAAAGACAAAGCTATGAATAAATAAATAAATAACAATATACATTGAAATCCTTTTAAATTCACATTTAGAAAATGAGATATTAGAAATTATAGCCCTTCACAAATAAAACTTAGCCAACAATTTCGAAAGAAAAATCCACTAAACTTGAATAAAGTTGTGTATTTTTCCATGTTCTTGAGACAATTTTTAATGTGATATCGCTAAATAAACATGACTAAATTCATTTTTATCAATAATTAGCCAGCTTCTCAGGAGTCAGCAATTTCATGAAAATTATTTGCCGAGAACCATAACTGTGATTTGTTTCTTTTAGGTATGGTTTCAGAACAGACGGGCAAAATGGCGTAAACAAGAAAAGAACATAGTGCGAATGTTTGATGTATGGCGACAAAGATTTGACCATTACCCAGTAACACCTCATCCCATTAATTTTACAGCTGCATCCGCATTCTCATCAGTAAGACCAGGGTTCTTTCCGTGGTTACCAAGGTTACAGTTACCTCCGGTCTTACCCTTTCCAACAGGATTTCTTCCAGATACAAGGACCACTTTTAAAGGTACATTTTTGTGATTTCATTGTTAGCAGTTTTATGTTACTAAGACAAACTTTATCTTATATTACCGGATAATTTAACATTGTGGCATTTTGTCTCATGTCTGTCCAAAGTCGCAACTCTTATAATAAAAAATTAAAAAAAAGTTTCAAAGCTTGCATTCTTTATCATGTTGTTTATTTCGTAGTCTGCTTCTGATTGATCTTGCTTTTGCCAAGCGCATGGTATTTGATCCACATTTTCTTTATTATTTTACACCGCCTTAGTGGCTCATTGCTGGAACGTACGTCTCAAAGCGGGAGGTCTTGTGTTCGAACCCCAACAGGGCCAAACATGAGATTTTCGATGAAATATTGTTCGACTAGCGCAAGAAGGATAGAGTATCGACTGTTTAATCTGATGCCAGGATGATGGACTGCGGGAGTGATTGTCGGCAACATATTGATTTTGTGAGATAGAACCTTACCAAAACAAAGTGCGCGCTAGTACACAGAAGATTATAAAAGACACTCGCACATCACGTGCATACAGGAACTTGTTCTTAGATTAATCCAAAGGGATTAATAACCTTGCCCTGGTCGCTATTAGCTGAAAAATTGCTGATGCGACGTTAAACAACATTACAATAACAACAACTTTTTAATTTTTAGCTTGAATAGTGCTGTCATATGCTAAACTTGATTTTTTTATATAAAATAATACATTTGAAAATAGACCATTGCATTTATGAAAGTGGACAGAATGTCTCATTTTAATTATTAGATATTTATTGGTTTATAACTCCAAATTATACGTAGCATTTACGTCATAAAACGTTTTGGTATTTTAGTACTACTGGCGATTTTTTTTTCTCCTTTGCACATGCCCAAGTGCCTTGTAGTTTTATTAGGAAACTTTGTAAGGTTACAAAATTATTTAACAAGCCAAGCCCGACCCCCATCACTTTGAATAGTATTTATTTTCATTTCAAATTTCAAAAGAAATTGTTATATTTTTTTTATTTACAGGAAGTTTACCCTTGCACACTCCAAAATTCAACTTCGATTCGTCACCATTAGCAACACCATCCCCAACATCTCCGAGCAAGTCATATGATTACTACGCACGTGACTTCTTACAAAGAATTACAGCAGAATCCAAAGCAAGATACGAACAGGAGTTAAAAGACAAAAGAACATCACCGGAAGTTATCAACAGAAGTCGAGAAACGTCGCCAAGACCGCCATAACTATTGTAAAAAGAAATGTATTTTTTTAAAATTTACACACATATACATGTACATTATTATATCATATGACAATAAACGATTTCATTACTCAATTACCATTCTGAAATTTTCATAAAACACAAAATATTAATTTCATTGGAAATTATCATTTATCATTATAACACTTTATTATTATTATTATTAATTTTTTTTAACAACTGATCTTTAAAATTGAATGAAAAAGTAGGACGGACTTTAAACAGAATCACACACTTTGCGCCATTGTAGCAATGTTTCATGTTGTTGGCACTTAACGATATTAGTTTGGTTTATGAAAATATATCTCCATATAAAGTTATTCACAACTCGTAACTAGGAAATGGATAATTATGCTGTTTCCCTAGTAACAATGATATTGCATGATGATTAGGAGTTTTGTTTTTAACAGAATTTAGAGATAGCTGAAACTACTATTTTTGAGCTGGTTTTAATCGTTGCATAACATATTGTCAGTTTTTGATATCGGCAATTTTTTTTTTAAAAAAAACTTATCTTTTCCTTTTCTGTTCAGAATTTAATGAATCAATCTGAAGCCTTAGCGACCAGAAACATGTACTTGTACTTTATATATATAACATAACATGTATGTGCGTATACCAATCTACAGATATGGCTTCATTTTTAACATTTATTTTGTGTGTTGTGCTTGCTATATACTATTTATTGTTTTTATAACCATCCATGTATGTGTGCTCGCAGCCATATTTGTTTTTATGTCTATTTTTATGTTAAAAAAATAAATTTATAATAACAGCAGTTTTATCCTGATTCTATAAAAATGAACAAAGTTTAAAAATACAGTCTCGATGTCCGATTGGTCTTCAGTGCGCTAATGGATCTCGGCACCAATCACCGTCTAAGCTTGAATAAGACTGGACAGATCCTAGTTTTAAAAAAGTTTCTCAGACGCTTACGGATGGTTTTCTCCGAACACACAGGGTTTCCCTACCATCCCAGATCAAAGAATGAATCTCTACAGGGGCGTAAATCGCCATTACTCATCATTTGAGATTTTCGAGTTAGTAAGAGTTACTGATTGAAAGATGCATAGTTAATTGTGATACAAATGCAGTGATTAAAGGTATCTGCTAACATAGCAACACATAGAGGACCTAATCTACCTCCAATATCAAAGAACATATCTAAATTGGATAGACTTTATCTTTAGGATCGATTGGTTGGTTGTAACGTTGTAAAAGTTCTCATCAGCAATTTGTCGGCTTTTCGCGACGGAAGCAAGTTTATTAATCTTCAAGGATTAATAAAAGAAAAATTCCTAGATATGCGTGAGATTTGTGAGTGTTTATTACAAAATGCCTAGGGCTAGCACGCACTAAGAGCGACTTTTCGTTTAGGTACTGGCTGACCTAGTCAATGTGCCAAAGACAATCAAACCACTACCCATGTCACATTACCCCATCAGTAGGTAAACAAGTTTTAATATTTTTTCTAATGTCGAGCTCCGGGAAAAAAAGGCAGTATATTAAAGTCTTATGTTTAAAAGAGCCAGCTTCTTTCCAACAATCTCCCGATCTCGAAGTGGGCATTCTACAAGTGAGCCAGAAAGGCTTTTTTATCTAAAGGAGAAAAAATATATAGAGTAAGAGGCCTTGAGATGAAGTTATATATTTCGAATGCACTCAACATCTACTTCTGCTAAGTTGAATGAGTTGAGGTATTTTCCCTTTTCCCCTGTCCAGTGAATTTGACAATAGTTAAAAAATATAACACTATTTTTCACTACAATTTTATTTTGATGCAAACATGAAAAAAATTGCGATGTTACACACAAATAAATGATACAACATTATTTATCCACATTCCTGTTTAAAACGATGTATAATGAGACGCACTTTTTGCAACAGTCAATATTCAGATAGACATAATTTATTTTTCAAAATTAACGGCTTTATTTTTATAATGAAAATACGAAAGGTTTAGAAAATAAAGAAAAATATTTTTAAAAATGAATATAACGAAAGATAGTTCAATTTTGTCACATGACAATTGCACGAAAGAAAAGTTGTATTTGTACGTTAAAAATAACTAACGAAAAGCTCGAATATACTCAAAGATAAAAACATCAAATAATAATAATAATAATCATAAACAAATTACAAAATCTATTTAAGACGGAAAATTTTATGTTTTAAATATTTAAACTTTTCTTTGCATTACAAAAATGCAAATGTTTTTCTAAGTCTAGATTTCTTAATGATAAAAAATGTACCACTCATTAATTAAAAATTATGTGTCTTGAAACGTTTCTGTATTTTTTTTTGTTTTTTATAACATCTAATAAAAAATAATAAAGTAATCAACATCTTTATTTGAGTTAAAAATTACGTTTAAAAATACGAAAAATTAGTTTTTTTTTCTACACAGAAAATAGTAAATCTAAATGAAGTATAAATAAGTGAAATTGAAAAAGGTCTAAGCAAACACGTTCAAAAACAATAAATGATATAAAAACAACACAAGACCATGGAAACTTGAAGAAAAAATTTTTCTTGTTAAAAAAAATTTCACCCATGATAAAAAAATCTAGAGCGTTGACACATACTTAAACATCAAATTATGTTTAAAGTTAAATGGCATTTGCAGTCCATTTCAGATGGATGATGATGACCTACAATTACCAACCTTCAATAAACAACATTTGAACCTAAAATTTCTTTAACTGCTTTAATGAATTACCTCCGCACATATTATACTAGGGTGACTTCAGCAATTGTTTGTCAACTAGGGCATTAATTACTGTTTTAAAGTATTATTAAGTGGTTTTTTAAATTATTTTTATTATTTAAGATCGTGAAAATATTTCAAATTTATCGTTTCCCCCCCCCCCAAAAAAAAAAAAAAAAAAAAAAAAAACGATTTTCACTACATTTACAGTATACAGTATTTGATAATTCCAAAAGTTATTGCGTATTTCCGGACTTAACCTTGAATAAATTACAATGCATTTGTGCAAAAATAAACGTAAAAGGGAATACTTTACCCAGCCATTACTGGATGCACACACGGTTCGGTTCTGCTATGACCGAGGATAGCGACAAATTTATAATGATATATGTATAAACATTTCGGAAAGAGCTTGTTAAATATCCAAATTATAAAATAAATCGATTTCATTCATAAAATCGTGCAATAAATTGAAACATGGATCTTTCAGGGAGAAAACTGTGTGCCAAATAATATGATTTACAAAACCCAAAAACTTTTACGACCCATTCCGAAAGTCCTAAAATTAATCATTTTTTTAAAGAGTAAAATATATCAAAACGTAGTTTTCAAATATTAAAAATTGGTTTTTGGAATATAATAACACTAGTTTTTGTAATGTTTTACAAACTTCTATACTAAAAAAATATTTTAACATGATTTTATTTTATTTTATTTATTTAGAGCTTTAGATAGCAATTAAAAAAAGAATAAGCATATTAAATCTTATTCAAGAAAGCAGATTCTAATGTACGTGTGCCAATTATCAGCGAATTTTATTTCGGGAAAATGATTTGTCTCGGGTGCTGGGAACTACCTTTTTTTCATGCGTAATTCAAATATTAATGATTAATGTATAACAAAGTAAACGTTTTTTTTTAAAAAAAATTATAATCGATATTTTTTATAACAGCAAACTTGACTGGTTATTTTAAAACTCGCACTTGTTCACATTTGAGTCCTAAATAAACATCTATAGTGCTATCTAAAATCAAATTCTAAAAATTATGCATGTTTACAAATAATGGCATTTAGTCAAACCCTTACCTACGGTACATGTCAAATATGTTCGGATTTTATTTATTCTTTTTGTGTTTTTGCCTGCAAGTATTTTGTCTGGTTGTCTGCATTAACAGCTTCACAGGGCTTTTTTATTGTATTAAAATATAACACAACAGCAAAATTACTGAGAACTGATAAATAAAACGACCTTAAATACAGCAAAATCAACATTTTGATAATACATATTCAAAACAACACGTTCCTTATATCATAATACTGGTTGAAACAAGTAAAAAAATATACATGCATATTAAAAGAAACTGGACTGCAACAAAATTTATGGCGAACGTCTGTTCCCTTGATTATCATATGTAAAGAAAATATTATTTTTGACTAAAAAACAACTAAATATAACGCGATTAAATTTATGATTAGACAAATAGTCTACTTATGATAACATTTGTGGACAAAATTTCATTCACGACGATATGGACGGTTTTATAACGGGAAATCATTGGACGGAGTAGTATAAAATATCACAGTTAGTCATGCAAATGTTGTAAAGTTTATGTAATGAAAAAATAATATCACACATATTACATATTTGTAACCAATATATATCCTTCAATATAAGCATAGTGCAATATACCTTTGATGTCTTAGTTTCTAACGACTACCTATTGTTGCAACATTGAAATACGTCATCTTTATTGTCATTTAAATTGCCAACATTTTAAATGTTAAGCACTGATGTTATAAATATAATAATAAAAAGGAAAGAGTTCCTTTCACACAAATCATTCTATTTGAAAAAAAACCGCACTATTAGAAACGATGATATGAGGAACCTTGTTATACTATGTAAACATATGTATAAAACTAATAGAACTATATTGTATTTAAAAAAACACATCTAAAGCATTAACTAGATATGTTTCTTTGAAGCAGATGTGACGCCTGACACTGCATAAAAACCAATCAAAGGGAAATAATTCAAAAACAGAACAAGATTGAGTTGTGGTTCTTGTGCACTGCACTTCGAGTCATTGCCAGAAACATGTACACCAAGTTTGGAGTCTTTTGAACATACTACACCAAAGTTATGCTCCGGACAAGAAATGCTCTATAAAAATCAATCAAAGGGAAATAATTCAAAAAACGGAAAAATATAGAGTTGCGGTTCTTGTGCACTGCACTTCGAGTCATTGCCAGAAACATGCACACCAAGTTTGGAGTCATTTGAACGTACAACACCAATGTTATGCTCCGAACAAGGAAATCCGGACGCCGCAGACGCCGACGACGACAAGCCGACGAAAGTAATCCCTATATGTCGGCTAGTCAGGCGACACAAAAAATGAGACACTACATTAGATATTAATACCATATGGTATTCGTCTTCGACTACATTTAAAAAGAAATACTACATGTTTTATCTTAAACGGAACAGATTGCAATCTATAACGAACGGACCCTTATTTCAAAGAAAGAAAACCTGTTCGAAGCTTTGAAGTATCGTCTTCGTGAGAGAATTATATTTATTATGTAAGACTCTTTGAAATTCAAATACGTTTTTAGTTTATTAATAGAAGGGAACAAAGGTTTTGTTACAAAATGTATTTCCGTTGGCTTATATTATAAAAAAAGAATAAATATTTGTGTGCATATATAAAAATGTATAACCTATAAAATCATTGTTGCATAACTGTTTTGATAAAAATATATTTTCGAGGGGGCATTAAACTCGACAATGTAGCACTTGTTATCAATTTTAACAAAGGTTATAACAAATAGCTCCGTAAACCCATTTCCTAATACTCATTTAAAGATTCAAAAATACCTTACAAAGCACATGCTTCGGTCAACTGGCAGAGGCCACCACAAAAATAAATTAAAAGTTTTATTACTATCAAGTGATAAAAGTGTTTTTTTTAAAGTAGATCAGAATTGTTTCACTTGCATAATGTAAATCAGTGGCCCTATTAGTAAACAAACTCATTAACAAAGTCTATGCTGTAACAGCATTAAACTTCGAAAAAAATCCAGTGATTCATTTTTTATTTTATTCTAGTGCCGTTTCCTTCTTTTATCTGAAAAAGAGATTTTTAATGATTTAAAGAAAACATTTTTGTTGTGAGAGGAATGGTAAACAACCCATTGGAAAACATCATACAAATACTACTACTACTACTACCTTCTACTACTACTATCATAATTATTATATTACTTAAACTAATTAAAGAACCAGGAAGGGCTTCTGACAAAAATTGACTTAAGATGAAATTGTGAGACCGAAAAATACAAAAACCATTTTTGATGATACTTCATCATATATATATATATTCTTTTAAATGAATCGTGCCAATGACCAATGTCAATATTATAGCATAAGTTTGCGCGTCACGTTTTAATCCATTTGTTTTCAAGTAACATTTAATGAAAGATTTAATGTCCGTATCAGGATATTGATAATTATAAACTAATATTAAATGCATTTTTATACTGATTTGAAAAGCTTAGAATTTTTGTATGCACGGAAATTATATATTTTTTCTTGCTTTCATTATGGGATAACAATTGATAAAATCTACATTACAATAGTTTGCTTTTGAAGCCATATAATAATTAAGTAAAAAATGGAATATGTTAATGCTATGTGTTTTGTTTATTTATATTCTTACCATGACTAGATGTTTATACACCGGCCAGCGAATATCTTCTGTATTTCTAATCTGTGTTCGCGTTTCATTTTTTTCTTTTTCTTTGTTTTCTTTATCTGCTTCTCTACAAAGTTAAAAATCAAACATTTTAGTGAAAATCTCCAGTAATATGGTTAAATTTGGTATACACCTATATCTCTAGACTTGTATTTACATTTTGCTAAAAACGCTTCCACATGATTTATTATTGGTATTGACTTCGAGAAATGTACTTTAATATCTATTTGTAGAAATTTGTTTGCTTCATGATGCTGTTTTAACTTATTTTTAAAAAAGATTTCGATATATCATCAATCATTTTTAATTTTAAGTCTTTTGAATAAAACCTTTTCTTGAGACCAAACCTAATAAGTATATTTCAAGAAGCTTTCACACATTTCAGAAATACATAAGATAGTATTAGTTGTGCAGTGTGTTTGTGTCTAGAATTTTCTGACCATGTATAAACTAATTATGTCACCAAATCAAAACGTAACGATTTTGTCCGACCAACCACTTTGAATAACGACTTGATACATATAAACAGCGATTTAGGTCCTGTGAACGAGACCGAGAGTTGTTCTTAAAGAGAAATTGGCTACATATACTTTAAGGTAAACATTCCAATTTTATTTTTAAATTTTACCTTGTAAAAACTACAAATTGTCAAGTGTACACTCTGTTACAATATCTAACAGAAATACCTGCTTTATTTTGATGTACCATATGTTCACATTTTGGAAAATCATTTCTCATCAGTGACATAAGGTGCCAAAAAGTTAATAGATAATAGCAATTGGATATTATTCAATGCAAAGTTCCAAAAACTATATGAATCCAAATCCATCGTAGGAATGCTATGCATGATGGAACAAACCTTAGCGTTAAGTATGAAACATGTACTCAATGTAAACATTTTCTGTTAGCACAAAGTACTAACTTCTAAGTTACGGATACCCTTAGGGGCAGTGGAACCCGCGCAGGGTAGTTGATATCCAACAAAAACCTGCTTTTGATGTGCCACGTGTGAACATTTTGGAAAAGCATTCCCCACCAGTGACACTAGGAGCCGAAAAGGTTAAAAGATAAAACCATACGCCAAACAGTATTAGTTAAACCCATTATGGAATATACTTATTAACACGTGACCAGCACTACCGAATGAAAAATGAACAAAAGCAAGTAGGAGGTTTAATTTCAGGTTTACAATTTTTATCTGCAGAAGTAATATTTTCTTTAAAGTTCTAATTAGAAACTGTCATCGACAATTTCAGTTATTTACTACCTTAAAAGATAAGTGGAATCTTTTTATAGTGT